>JASVEL010004557.1:0-358698 GCA_032618575.1 Nicotiana noctiflora
CTCGGAAGCCCTAGCGAAATCTAACAGCGCAGTGCCTCTTCCGTTCCTAACCCCGAGGCCAAAGCCGCCGTGCACCTCACCATAACCACTAGCATCTGCCCCAATATGGCCATTAAAGTCCCCTCCAATGACCAACTTCTCAAATTGGGGGATACTACACACCAACTCATCTAAGTCATCCCAAAATGCCTCTTGACCTCCTCATCTAGGCCCGCATGAGGTGCGTAGGCGCTGATGACGTTCAGGATGCAGTCCCCGATAGCCAACTTAATAGACATCAACCTATCGTTCACTCACCTAACCTCCACCACGGACTCCCTAAGGTCCTTATCCACCAGGATGCCCACTCCATTCTTACCCCTCACGACCCCGGAGTACCACAACTTATACCCGTCTGCATCCCGCGCCTTCTTCCCTTTCCACCTATGTTGACCCCTGCACACAAGCTATGCTGACCCTCCTCTTCCGAAGAATCTTCGCCAACTCAATGGACTTGCTCCTGTCAGCGTGCCTATGTTCCACGACCCGATCCTCAATCTATGAGCGCCCACTATCCCCTTCCCACCCTTGCCTCCCGTCCCACCCACAGAACCGCTCCCTGCCCCCTACTCAGCCCCGCCAGTGCCCCCACCCCCCGAGGACATGACCTTGCACTTACATCCCCCGACGCGGCCACTATACCTCCAACCGACTATGGGGAATATAGACGCACACACGCACAAAAGGGAGATACCAAAGAATGCAAACTAGATAGCAATAGAGAAAACCCCCCAAGAAATGCTAGCGAGAGCACGAAAAAAAGGTGTACAAGTTAAACGAGGGGCGGGAGGTACCAACTCTCGGTGGAAAAACCTGAAGATAGGAGCCCGAGTTCGAGTGCTGCCTCCACTTGCACGTCCCGTCCGGTGTTGCTTAGCTCTTCACTCCCAAGCGCCGCAAAGTCGCCTTGTCGCCTGTCTTGAGTTTTACCGGGACGAGTAGTTATATTGCGTCCCGCTGAGAACCTGCACAAACACAAAAACCAACCACACAAAAATTCCCTTTACCACCATATTTATACTCCACATATATTCTCTTTTGTCCATTATTTTTATTTGCAAAATTCAGGTCCTCACCTCCTGCATAATTTTTGTCCAGTGTTTTAACAGATATGCCCTTTTGTCCAGGTATGTCGTTCTCACCTCCTGCATAATTTTTCTTCTTAACATTTTGCCCAGCTCCCATTAGAATTGCATCACCATTAGACACAGTATCAATATTTAGACTTGTTCTCTTAAACGTTGTACTAGCTTCCCTACTCGACTGTCCAGCTGCTATTTTTTCCATGATATTTCGATCACTAGTGGCATCCATTAAAACTGGACGTGAATTACGCTGCCCAACTACAGTTACATCATGAGAAATATTAGCAACCTGAGTACTACCTGGAACTCCACGATCATGTCCTCCCTTATTAGAAGCAGGACTTTTAATTGCTGCTTGTGTACTCCCTTATTAGAAGCAGGACTTTTAATTGCTGCTTGTGTACTCCCTTATTAGAAGCAGGACTTTTAATTGCTGCTTGTGTACCTTTGTGTAGCTGACCCTTTGAGACTTGTTCAGTATTAATCACGCCTTTAATAATTTTTGCGGCATGTAATTTACTAGCATTCTGCAGATCCACCTTCCCACTATGAGAATCTGTTTCTAACTTAGTAGCAGCCTTGTTGTTAGGAGATGTTCCATCGATTGCAATAATATCTCACTTGCCAAGAATTCCAATAGCAACATCTCGCTTGCCAAGTTCTTGTCCTTCCCTGTCAGCAACAGTAGCATTATTCTTAGCAATGATCGCTTGAACATCTTCAGCTAATGCACCCTCATCTGCTACAATTTGATTTGCAGCTTCTTTAGATTTTTGCATAGCCCTTGAACTTTCTGTAACCCAGTTGACACTCGATCACTCATAGGATCTTTAGCAACCTTCAGATCATGGGACACTCTAGCAATACCTGCTACAACTGGAACATCAACAACACCAATAACACCTGCTGTAAGTTGATCCTCAACACAAGCTGATCGTGGACCATCAACATGAGATTTTCCACCATTGTTTTTGCTAAGTCTAAGCCCATTCCACCTACACCTTGCTGCACAGTCACGCAATCAACAACCTTTTTCTTTTCATCCAACAAGATCCTCAAATCACCTTGATATTTCTCAATGTTTTCGCCATCATCCAGTTCATCTATCTGTTGCATATTGTCATTCCCTCTAGTTCTTTTAATCTATGAACGACACTCATCATCAGCATGTCCTTGTCTTTTGCAAATTTTGCAGTATAATGGAATATTATCAAAGACAAACTCTTGTACATTCCAGATTTCTTATCTATAAATTTTAACTTCATATTATTAGGATGTTGGTCGAGAAGATCAAGTATTACCTTAACCCTAGCTGTGCTAGGTCTTGTCCTAGCCTCTGTGGCTTTGTCTATAGCAATAGGTTTCCCAACAGCTGAAGCGATTGATAGTAAAGGTTTCTTGGCAAACAAGCTCGTCGGCAAATCTGGAAACGACACCCATGCCACTATTTTTGACGTTTCCACCTTAGGATTGTAATCTTGAGTCCACGGGAATGTACGATATTGATGTTGTTGCCCTTTGTACTCCAAATATCCAACCTCATGCAAATATCCAACCTTCTTTGAGAGGATAGTAACAAAATCATCATGCGCATCACAACGAACTAGAAGTTGTCGAAAAACGAGCACACCAATCAAACAACGACCTTTGATCCCAAACTGTACTGGAATAATGGTACGCAGTTCTTGTACATCAGGTGCTCCATATGAAAGCTTCATCACCACTGCTTGATGAAGCCCTTCTTCAATAGCATATTCCTCCAGTTCTTTAAACGTGAACTGCATCACAATTTCACCATGAATGTGTTGTATTGGTTTTAGGACAGTTTTGGTTGCTGATTGAGATTTTGACGAGATTAATGAAGCATAAGTACTAGTTTTATTAGTAGGACCCGTCTCTCCCACAGCTTGAAGCTGGGGAAAGGGTTGGACGTCCATGGCAGCAACTATGTTGCCATAACGCCCTAGAGAGAGGAGAGAGTAGAGAGCCTTTTTTTTTTTTTTGGGAAATTCATTAGGCATGTGCCTATGGCTAATTTTTTATTAATAACATAAAAAAATACAACAATTAGGAAAAGTACAAATAAGGGGATAGTAGCATCAGTATTGTTACCCATATAACATAAACCGTGTTAACCTTACTGTATTAATCCTATTGAGGCAAATAAAAAGCCTCATATACTAACATGCATGTAAAAAGAAAGAACAAGGTAGGACTAGATATTGTATGATCATCACATAGTTTATAGTATATTGTGTGTTGATATTACATAGTTCTATGGAAAACCAAATTTTCGGTTGTGATTATCACACTTCCTTTTTTTACACATTCCTACCCCGAAAGGTAAAATTGTATAAAATGAGGGTTTTTTCAATTTAAGTGATATTATTCGAATTAGCATTATTTATTTATTTTTAGAATCGCCACTCGGGAAAGGATTGGCTTTTGGTGTCCCGAGTCACCAGTTTAAATCCCAAATCGAGGTAAATTATTCGACTTTCCAATTGGAGTCTGCGAACCAGAAATTCTGTGTAAGGAATTTTGTTGATCCGAGGGAAGGTGTTAGGCATCCCCGGATCCCGTGGTTCTAGCACGATCGCTTAAATTAATATAAATGGCTAAAAATCTAATTTTTTACATGCTCCAACCTATAGTGCAATATTATAATTATTTACCGCTTTTAAATTATTTTTTCTGAAAGTGAAAGTCGCTTAAAAACATGTTTTAGACACATCTTTATTTGACGTTTTCAGATTTGGATTTGGGTTGTATGAAATACACACCCGTATTAGGAACGTAACATTATTAAAACGCGTCTATAGAGTCTAATGTGTTGTTATCTTTTGGGAAGACCGTGAAATTTGCTAAACGACTCGTCCCGAGTTTCTATGTATTTTATTAAGTAATTGATGAGGGCCCTGCAATTGTTCATTTGATTTGGCGAGGCTCGTCTCACTTTTATTTAAAGGCAAATCCTAAGAAAACTAAGATTTTCTATGGGTTATTTGTCTCTAAGGGCTATTTAATTTATAAATATAAATTCTAGCCACGAATTCAAGTCCGAATTCAAACAAATGAGAAACACCCTTTTAGCTTGAACCCGCTACATAATTCGAAACTTAATTTTATATTTGCGAATTAATGCCTCGTATTCCTAATATAATTTTTTAGAGAGGTTTTGATTTGGCATGGCACACCTCAATTTATTCTAAATAAGGCATTTCTAAACGAACTCATAAGGGCCATTAATTGTATAGATGGGTGTTATTTACTATGGCAATTTTAGTTAGAACAAATAAAAGCTTCATTTTAATCAAACAATCAAATAGCAAATTTCTAATGACAGCTAACTTGGTGACAAATTATACCTCAACTTCCATGTTACACGAATCAAATTAAACGGAATCTCAAGGCCTCACGTTCTCAAGAGAAAAAAAATGGAAAAAACTCATTTCTAAAGTTAGTCTAATGACTATTGCCAACGATCCAGGTATACACCTTTAGAAATATTTGCAACTAATCCCTCTTTTGAGTTATTTCGATATCTACCGATTTGTGCCATATAGACTGGCTTTATCAAATAAAATTTTCTAATGACCCAACCATTTGAAAGAGTAGTAATAAGAAGGCTTATTCGGATAAGTGCCGATTCTCTGATTAAAATGAAGTCTATGTGTTATTAACAAAGCTAAATGCTACATTATGAAAACATTAAGATTTTTTTATTTTAAATCTAATTATAGGTCCTGATAAATAGTCATTAAACTATAATATACCAATAATATGAACTAGACCAAGTGAAGAACAACTAACTATTAAATCCACCAACTTACAGGGATATATTGAATCAACTAAGTCCACAAGCTAACAAACAGTCCAAATGATTATCTAGTCTAATTACAATGAGCATTTGATCAAATAAAAACAAATAAACTGTCTAAAACACGGCAGGATGATAAATTGCAATCCATCAGCAGAAGTATCCATTTAATTCTATCTTTCCAAATGAGGAGTTACATCAACAGAGTCTCAAAGTGTACCTGGAATTTCTAGGTAATAAAATGAATGAGGAAATTCAGCAGCAGTTAACAAATGCAGCAGCAAAGTCAGCAGCAGTTCAAATTATTTGCAAGAATAACAGCAACCACAGCAGCAGGTTAATTATCCCAGGACCAAAAACAATAATTGATGCAAAAACAGCTTGAATCTACGCCAAAATACTCAAAATTATACCCAAAATACCCTGAATAGCTTCAGCAATCGGGTTCCCAACTCAGAATATACAAACAGCACCACAACTGGAAATTAAGATCAGAATTTCGACTAGACAGTATTATTTTTTAATTTTCTGTAGTCTCCTATGATGATATAACTCTAGATTTGAAGTTATTTGACCTAAGAAATGAAATTTCAGACCTAGAGGAAGAATATAGAGGGGAAAATCAAGCTGGAAGACTTTTTGAAATTCAGAACTTCTGAACTTTGTTTTTCAAGGCATTTGAGTGCCTTTTATAGGCCTAAACTAGGGCAACCTTCAGATTTTCTAATTTATTTATTGGTCTCTAGTTATATTCAGATTAGTCCCTCAATTTTTAACTTGTTTCTCAAGCTAATGCTTTAAGTTTACTAAAATTTACACCTAGACCTCTTCTAGAAGGGTCTAGGGGGTTCTTTTAGTTCATATAATACCTATGCTACCCTTTCTTATCTTCCT
Organism: Nicotiana noctiflora; assembly: GCA_032618575.1. Lineage (NCBI taxonomy): Eukaryota > Viridiplantae > Streptophyta > Magnoliopsida > Solanales > Solanaceae > Nicotiana > Nicotiana noctiflora. The sequence goes on from JASVEL010004557.1 coordinate 5,839, forward strand.
TAATTACCAACTTAGAGATTTTTGCCATTTTCTATGCCCAAATTACCCTTGCTGACATTTAGAATTACTGCAGACCCTCCCCTCTTGCCTTATGTCCAGACTAACCTTACTAACTCCCTAAAATTACTAAAATATATTCAACCTATTGAAATTAACTATCAGCTATAACCAAATACCTATGCCAAAAGAAAAATTCAAATTGAACTAAGGGTATAACAGAATCTACTTAAGCTATAGAATAAATTCTAATAACAATCAAATCCAAATAAGAACAATTAAAAATTATAGCAAGCTAACGAAACATAGGGAACCAGAATTACTACTCTAATTTGACGTGGGTAATAACTAATGAACTAATTAAACTAATCAATACAAGAAAGAATCAAAACCCTCACAGAATCAAGAAGCAACAAATTTCCAAGAAGTTTATTTGATTGAAATCAATTGAGCATATTAATCCTAGACTAAAACCTAACAATTATACTAGGAATTGACTGACTAAAACTTGGATAAAATTAATAATTAATCTATGGTCGAACCAATTCAGATAAATCAGAAAAACAACCAAAAGACTCAGAATCTAATTAAACAATTTATAATAACAGAGGAAGAAAAATCACACAAAAAGTTAGTAATTTAAGAAAACTGAAAACTTATTGTTGATTCTTCTAAACCTGTCACGACCCCAAATCTGGTCGTGATGGCGCCCAGCACATTGCTAAGCCAGCCTGACCAATTAATAACAATAACGGAGCTAGAAGCTCTCTTTAACCCATTTAAGCAAATTAATTCAAGAAATAATAGCGATGCTTGTAACGAAAACGGGGAACCAAGTCCCATAATACATCAACTCCCATAGACCAAGGGTCAAGAGTCATGAGCCTCTACTGAACATGAGTGTATAAAGGTTTACAAAATACCAAGTGCGGAAAGAAATGTCAATACAAAATCAAAAGACAGTAGGAAGGGATGTCGGGTCCTGCGGACTCTGCAGCTACCTCGTATATCCCACAGATGTCGCCTCGTACAGCTACTGGATCACTGCTGAGAGGTACCTGGATCTGCACACAAGGTGCAGGGGAGTAAAATGAGTACTGCCAGACTCAGTGGTAATAAACAAGGGTAAGACAGCGCAGATAAGAAATCCGCAATAAAGCACTATGTAAAGCTATAATCAGCTACCCTGTCATAGAATCAATATTCCCTGTACCTGTACCAACAAATACCAATAAATAGCATAACAACTAGCAGATGTAGCTAAATGCAATGCAATGCATGATATGACCGCTACGGCGCGTAGCCCGACTCCAATTTTTGGTACCCGTGCTCACTGTGGGGGTTCAGACTCCGGAGGGGCTCCTACAGCCCAAGCACATCTCATAGAGATATTCTTGCGGCGTGCAGTCCGATCCAACATATATTCTCGCTGCGGCGCGCAGCCCGATCCACTGCTAGTCAGCTAATATGCAGATACAGCCTCGGAGGCTCAAAAATAGTTTTTGAAAACTCTTTTATCATTTTTCAGTTGGAAAACAGTAATATCAAGTTCCAGAGATTGGAATTAGCATAATAACAAAAATAGTTGCGGACTAGTAGTAAACTAGCATGTCTATATGATAAGACAATGATAACGATCCTCGCGGGATCCAATAAGTGGCTCACGGCCCACATGTATAATCAACCGCCCAAGAAGGGGTTCCTCGGCTCAAGAGTAGCCATTATCACAATATATATATATGCAACCATCCGAGAAGGAGGTTCGACGGCTCTAGAATAGCCAATAATACAGTATCAACAGGTTGGACTAATATATAGTCTCCAATTCATGATCGACCCCGCACTCTCGAGAGTGTGCGTGTCTCGCCGCTATACAGCGTCACAAAGTGGTATACCGGGGTTTCGAACCCGCTGGTCATCACCCACATATATTACTCACCTCAATACGGCGCGACGACTACTCCGCAATGCCCTTTCCTTTGAATTTAGCTCCCTCGTGCGTGGAATCTAGTCAAACCACAATAATTACATCAATTACGGGTCAAATAATCATAACCCACTTCAATTTACATGAAATTAGCATAATTACACTAAGTTGGTAAAACCCGACCCCGGGCCCCACTGCTCGGAAAATTCCGAAATTAGCACCAACGCGATCCTTATCTCGCCACGAGTCCGTGCATATAAAATTTATCGAAATCGGAGTTCAAATGACCCTCCAAATCCAAAAATCCCGTTTTTAATACTTAAGCCACATTTCTTCAAGATTTCAACCCAATTTCATGAAGATTGATGCTAATACTACCATAAATTGATGTTTTTGAGTCAAGAATCTTACCTCCGACGAATACCCGATGATTTCCCAGCGTTTTCCCGTGATTTCTTCTCTCTAGGGCTCAAAAATTGTGTTTTGGGTTAATGAACCCGAGAGCCCTCTGTTCTGTGATTTTAATTCACTGCCGGACGATTTTACCCTACGCGTTCGCGATGGTCTCCACGCGAACGCGATGCCTTGCTCCGTTCCTTCATCGCGAACGGGACGTAAAGTCACGCGTTCGCGAAGACCAATCTTCCTAGCCCGGATTTTTCCTCTACGCGTTCGCGTCCCATACCACGCGAACGCGATGCTTCGTCTTTTCCTCTTACGCGTCCGCGTCCTTCACCCACGCGAACGCGATGCGTTCCAACCTTCTCCTTCGCGAACGCGGCATGTTACCTCGCGAACGCGATGGCCAACTGGCCCCAGCCTACGCGAACGCGGCAGTGCCCTCGCGAACGCGGTGACCATTTTCCCTCGGCCTACGCGAACGCGGGCCTAGCCCTCGCGAACGCGAAGGCTTAACTGGTGCCCAGTGGTCTGCAATTTACAGCAGACCATTCCTTGTTCCAAAGTGCCGGATGATGGTCCGGATTCACCCCGAGGCCCCCGGGACCCCAACGAAAACCACCAACATACTCCAAAACACGATACGGACTTGTTCCAATCATAAAAACACCATCCTAAACATCAAAATCATCAATTACACACGGATTCAAGCTTATGTTTATTCAAAACTTTCAAAACTAACATTCAATCCAAAACCCGATCAAACGATGTCCGAATGACCTGAAAATTTGCAGGCATATCCAAAATCACCTAACGAAGCTATTGCAACTGTCGGAATTCCATTCCGACCCCCGGATCAAAATCTCACCTACCGTTCGGATTTCGCCAAAATTCAACCTTAGCCAATTCAAGCCTATTTCTACACCGGACCTCCAAATTCAATTCCGATCGCTCCCCTAAGTCACAAATGATCCCCCGAATCTAGTCGAATCATCGGAATCCGGTTCCGAGCACTCTAACTCAATAGTCAACTCTTGGTTGACTTTTCATATTCAAGCTTCCTTCAAACATGCTATTTGCTTCATTTTCAATCCAAATCACTCCTAACTCACCCGATATACTCTAATACTGTTTTAAAAACATAATATATGTAAATGCAAGGTAACGGGGTGGTAATTACCGTAACGACGGGCCGGGTCGTTACATTCTCCCCAACTTAAACAAACGCTCGTCCGCGAGCGGGTTAAGAAACATACCTGGAGTATCAAACAAGTGTGGATATCTGCTCCGCATTTCCTGCTCGATCTCCCAAGTTGCTTCCTCCACGGGACGACCTCTCCACTGCACTTTCACTGAAGCTATGTCCTTAGATCTCAGCTTACGAACCTGTCGACCCAAAATGGCTACTGGTTCCACATCATAAGTCAAATCCTCATCTAGCTGTATCGTGCCGAAGTCCAACACATGAGACGGGTCTCCGACATACTTCCGGAGCATAGATACATGGAACACCGGGTGAACTCCCGACAAAACTGGGTGGCAAAGCAAGCATATAAGCCACCTCCCCAACTTTCCTAAGCACCTCAAAAGGTCCAATAAACCTTGGGCTCAACTTTCCTTTCTTTCCAAACCTCATAACACCCTTCATAGGCGAAACTTTCAACAACACCTTCTCACCTACTGAATAAGACACATCTCGGACCTTTCGGTCTGCATAACTCTTCTGACGCGACTGAGCTGTGCGAAGTCTCTCCTGAATCACCTTCACCTTATCTAAGGCATCTTGGACTAACTCTGTCCCTAACAACCTAGCCTCGCCGGGCTCGAACCAACCAACCGGAGACCTACACCGCCTCCCATATAAAGCTTCATACGGTGCCATCTGAATGCTGGACTGATAGCTATTATTATAAGCAAACTCCGCCAAAGGCAAATAATCAGCCCATGAACCACCAAAGTCAATGACACAAGCACGCAACATGTCCTCCAATATCTGAATAGTACGCTCAGACTGCCCATCCGTCTGTGGATGAAATGTTGTGCTCAACTCTACCTGTGACCCCAACTCTCGCTGAAATGTCCTCCAGAACTGAGATGTGAACTGGGTACCTCTGTCCGATATAATGGAAATAGGAACTCCATGCAATCTCACTATCTCACGGATGAATATCTCTGCCAACCGCTCTGAGGAATAAGTAGTACACACCGGGATGAAGTGAGCTGACTTAGTCAACCTATCCACCACCACCCAAACTGAATCAAACTTCCTCGCTGTCCGAGGAGTCCACTAACAAAGTCCATAGTTATTCTTTCCCACTTCCACTCCGGAATATCAATACGCTGGAATACACCACCAGGTCTCTGATGCTCATACTTGACCTGCTGACAGTTTAGACACCGAGCCACATGGCTCACAATATCTTTCTTCATCTTTCTCCACCAGTAATGCCGCTTCAAATCCTGGTACATCTTCGCGGCTCCTGGATGAATAGAATACCGCGAGCTATGGGCTTCCTCCAATATCAATTCACGAAGGCCGTCAACATTGGGCACGCATATCCGGCCTTGCATCCGCAACACACCATCACTATCAATAGTGACATCCCTAGCATCATCATGCTGAACTCCGTCCTTAAGGACAAGTAAGTGTGGATCATCATACTGGCGCTCTCGAATACGATCATATAAAGAAGAACGAGCTACTACATAAGCCATCGCCCGACTGGGCTCAGAAATATCCAGCCTTACCATCTGGTTAGCTAACGCCTGAACATCAACTGCTAGGGGTCTCTCCCCAACTGGAATATACGCCAAACTTCCCATACTAATAGCATTCCGGCTCAATGCATCAGCCACTACATTGGCTTTCCCGGGATGATACAAGATAGTAATATCATAGTCTTTAAGCAACTCAAGCCATCTCCGCTGCCTCAAATTTAGATCTTTCTGCTTAAACAAATGCTGAAGGCTGCGGTGGTCTGTATATACATCACAAGATACACCATATAGATAATGCCTCCAAATCTTCAAGGCATGAACAATAGCGGCTAGCTCCAAATCGTGCACAGGGTAGTTTTTCTCGTGGGGCTTCAACTGACGAGAGGCATAAGCAATGACCCTACCCTCTTGCATCAACACACAACCAATGCCCACTCCTGAGGCATCACAATATACAGTATAAGAACCTGAAGCTGTCGGTAGAATCAAGACTGGTGCTGTGGTCAGTGCTGTCTTGAGCTTCCGAAAGCTCTCCTCGCACTCCTCGGACCATAAGAAAGGAACACCCTTCTGAGTCAATCTAGTCAAGGGTGAAGCAATAGAAGAGAATCCCTGAACGAATCGGCGATAATACCCCGCCAATCCCAAAAAGCTACGGATCTCAGTAACTGAGGTCGGTCTGGGCCAACTCTGCACTGCCTCGACCTTCCTCAGATCTACCCGAATACCATCACGGGACACCACGTGCCCTAAGAATGCCACGGACTCAAGCCAGAACTCACATTTGGAGAACTTGGCATACAACTTCTCCTCTCTCAATCTCTGCAACACAACACTCAAGTGCCGAGCATGCTCCTCCTGGCTACGAGAGTAGACAAGTATGTCATCAATGAATACGATCACAAATGAATCAAGATACGGCATGAATACACTGTTCATCAGATGCATAAATGCTGCTGGGGCGTTGGTCAGCCCAAAAGACATCACAAGGAACTCATAGTGACCATATCTGGTCCGGAATGCAGTCTTCATAATGTCAGACTCTCTAATCTTCAGCTGATGGTAGCCCGAACGAAGATCAATCTTCGAGAACACCCTAGCTCCCTGGAGCTGATCAAACAAATCATCAATACGAGGCAGAGGATACTTATTCTTCACTGTTACTTTGTTTAGCTGCCTATAGTCAATACACATCCTCATAGATCCGTCCTTCTTCTTAACAAACGGGACCGGTGCACCCCACGGCGACACACTCGGCCGAATGAACCCCTTATCTAGGAGTTCCTGGAGCTGCTCCTTCAATTCCTTCAACTCAGCTGGTGCCATCCGATACGGAGGAATAGAAATAGGCTGAGTGCCTAGCACCAAATCGATACCAAAATCAATATCCCTGTCCGGCGGCATGCCCGGCAGGTCTGAGGGGAATACATCTGGGAAGTCCCTCACAACAGGTACGGAATCAATGCTAGGAGACTCGGCTCCCACATCTCTCACAAAAGCTAAGTACGATAAACACCCTTTTTCAACCATCTTCTGAGCTTTTAAGAACGAAATAACACGGCTAGGGACGAAATCGGTCGAACCCGCCACTCAATCTGAGAAATACCAGGAATGGCCAACGTAACTGTCTTAGCATGACAGTCCAATATAGCATGGTACGGAGACAACCGGTCCATACCCAATATAACATCAAAGTCCACCATGCCCAACAATAGCAAATCTGCCTGGGTCTCCAGACCCCCAATAGATATAACACAGGATCTATAGACATGATCCACAACAATCGTATCACCCACGGGGGTGGATACATGAACAGGTAAATCAAGACTACCACGAGTCGCACCCAAATGATGTGCAAAATAAGAGGACACGTAAGAATATGTGGACCCTGGATCAAATAGAACGAGGCATCTCTGTGACAGACAGAAATGATACCTGTAATCACTGCATCGGAGGCAACTGCATCACGCCTGTCAGGAAGTGCATAGAACCGTGCCTGACCTCCACCAGATCTCTCCTCGCCCCTAGGGCGACCACGAGAAGACTGACCTCCACCTCTACTAGACTGAGATGGTGCTGAAGAGGAGGGCTGATCCCTCTGCTGAGTCCTGGCCCTACGTAGTCGAGGGCAATGTCTCCTCATGTGGCCAAACTCACCACACTCATAACATGCACCTGGTGCTGGAGAAGTAGGTGCTGCACTCTGGGCTGGGAGGGCACCAAGCGATGACCGACCCTGCTGAAATCCCTGTCGACCACGACCATAAGAACCTCCGCTCTGCTCTGGGCGGCCTGAATGAGAAGGTCTAGATGAGCGACCTCGGCTCTGCTGGGAATGCCCTCTAGATGGAGCACCACCGAAACTACCAGAACCACGAGGCCTCTTGGCCTCCCGCTCCTCTCTCTCTCGGCGACGATCCGCCTCGATGGAGCGTGCCATATCGGCAACCTGCTCAAACGATGATGACAGAACTCGCTCGCCTGGTCATAAGAATACGGATAGAGTAGTTGAGGCCATCAATGAACCTCCCGATCCTCTCCCTATCATTAGGGATCATCCATGTGGCATGCCTAGCCAGCTGTGTGAATGTAAGCTCGTACTGGGTCCACGGACATGTCGCCACTGAATCAACCACTCGAGCGGCGACGTAGCTCTTCGCGACGAGGCCGAGGTACATATTTCTCTAGAAAGAGAGTAGAGAAGCTGCCGCCATGTGAGAGGTGTCGCTCTAGCGAGCCTACGCCTCTCAAACTCCTCCCACCAATCAAATGCGGGACCGATGACCGAAATGTAGTAAATGAAACTCCGCCGGACTCGAGAATACCGGCCGTACGCAGAGCATCTTCCGACATTTATCCAAGAAACCACGGGCATCCTCGCCCTCAACGCCACCGAAATGGGGTGGTTGAAGTCTACCAAATCTCTCAAGACGACGCTGCTCGTCCTCGGGCATAACTTGAACCATATGCTCTGGAGCTGGAGCTGGTGCAGCTGGAGGAATAACCGGTGCAACCACCTGAGCGGGGACAGCCTCTGGCGTCTGAAGTCCCTGAACAACCGGGTCAGGTGTGCGAGCTGTAGGGGTCTGCCGACCACCCCCGGACTGAGATGTCGCTACGGTGGCGGTAGCTGAAACTACCGAGCCAAACCGGAACACACCGATAATATCCGAGCGAGAGTCTCCCGAAGACCGGGAATAGCAATAGATATAGTCCGGCACTGAACCGGGACTCGCCGGAGCTTCGACCACCGGGGGTCGCTCCTAAGCGGTACAACGGGCGGGTCGGTGGCACGCGCCTCGGCCGCCCTGCCTCTACCTCTAGCACGACCGCGCCCACGGCCTCGACGGTGGCAATGGAGGTCGTCCACCTCGTCCCGATGCTCGCGTTCTCGCCATCCGCGAGAGAATAGAATATAGAAATTTAGTTCTCGGAACAACAAGATCGCACGACAGAGTTCAAGAAAAGCGAAGTTTTCCTAAAGGTTCGCGACCTCCCGAGGATAAGTACGGGCGTCCCGTGCCGATCCACGAGACTCTACTAACCGGCTCGAAGACTCACGGGGCCTAGTAAACCTAGGCTGCGATACCGACTTGTCAAGACCCCAAATGCGGTCGTGATGGCGCCCGACACGTTGCTAAGCCAGCCCGACCAATTAATAACAATAACGGAGCTAGAAGCTCTCTTTAACCCATTTAAGCAAATTAATTCAAGAAATAACGGCGATACATGTAACGAAAACGGGGAACCAAGTCCCATAATACATCAACTCCTATAGACCAAGGGTCAAGAGTCATGAGCCTCTACCGAACATGAGTGTATAAAGGTTTACAAAATACCAAGTGCGGAAAGAAATGTCAATACAAAATCAAAAGACGGTAGGAAGGGATGTCGGGTCCTGCGGACTCTGCGGCTACCTCGTATATCCCACGAGATGTCGCCTCGTACGGCCTACGGATCACCTGCCGAGAGGTACTCGGATGCGCACACGAGGTGCGGGGAGTAAAATGAGTACTTGCCGGACTCGGTGGTAATAAACAAGGGTAAGACGACGCAGCGAGATAAGAAATCCGCAATAAAGCACTATGTAAAGCTATAATCGGCTACCCTGTCATAGAATCAATATTCACTGTACCTGTACCAACAAAATACCAATAAATAGCATAACAACTAGCAGATGTAGCTAAATGCAATGCAATGCATGATATGACCGCTACGGCGCGTAGCTCGACTCCAATTTTGGGTACCCGTGCTCACTGTGGGGGTTCAGACTCCGGAGGGGCTCCTACAACCCAAGCACATCTCATAGAGATTTCCTACGGCGTGCAGTCCGATCCAACATATATCTCGCTGCGGCGCGCAGCCCGATCCACTGCTAGTCAGCTAATATGCAGATACAGCCTCGGAGGCTCAAAAATAGTTTTTGAAAACTCTTTTATCATTTTTCAGTTGGAAAACAGTAATATCAAGTTCCAGAGATTGGAATTAGCATAATAACAAAAATATCTGCGGACTAGTAGTAAACTAGCATGTCTATATGATAAGACAATGATAACGATCCTCGCGGGATCCAATAACTGGCTCACGGCCCACATGTATAATCAACCGCCCAAGAAGGGGGTTCCTCGGCTCAAGAGTAGCCATTATCACAATATATATATGCAACCATCCGAGAAGGAGGTTCGACGGCTCTAGAATAGCCAATAATACAGTATCAACAGGTTGGACTAATATATAGTCTCCAATTCATGATCGACCCCGCACTCTCAAGAGTGTGCGTGTCTCGCCGCTATACAGCGTCACAAAGTGGTATACCGGGGTTTCGAACCCGCTGGTCATCACCCACGTATATTACTCACCTCAATACGGCGCGACGACTACTCCGCAATGCCCTTTCCTTTGAATTTAGCTCCCTCGTGCGTGGAATCTAGTCAAACCACAATAATTACATCAATTACGGGTCAAATAATCATAACCCACTTCAATTTACATGAAATTAGCATAATTACACTAAGTTGGTAAAACCCGACCCCGGGCCCCACTACTCGGAAAATTCCGAAATTAGCACCAACGCGATCCTTATCTCGCCACGAGTCCGTGCATATAAAATTTATCGAAATCGGAGTTCAAATGACCCTCCAAATCCAAATATCCCGTTTTTAATACTTAAGCCACATTTCTTCAAGATTTCAACCCAATTTCATGAAGATTGATGCTAATACTACCATAAATTGATGTTTTTGAGTCAAGAATCTTACCTCCGACGAATACCCGATGATTTCCCAGCGTTTTCCCGTGATTTCTTCTCTCTAGAGCTCAAAAATTGAGTTTTGGGTTAATGAACCCGAGAGCCCTCTGTTCTGTGATTTTAATTCACTGCCAGACGATTTTACCCTACGCGTTCGCGATGGTCTCCACGCGAACGCGATGCCTTGCTCCGTTCCTTCATCGCGAACGCGACGTAAAGTCACGCATTCGCGAAGACCAATCTTCCTAGCCCGGATTTTTCCTCTACGCGTTCGCGTCCCATACCACGTGAACGCGATGCTTCGTCTTTTCCTCTTACGCGTCCGCGTCCTTCACCCACGCGAACGCGATGCGTTCCAACCTTCTCCTTCGCGAACGCGGCATGTTACCTCGCGAACGCGATGGCCAACTGGCCCCAGCCTACGCGAACGCGGCGGTGCCCTCGCGAACGCGATGACCATTTTCCCTCAGCCTACGCGAACGCGGGCCTAGCCCTCGCGAACGCGAAGGCTTAACTGGTGCCCAGTGGTCTGCAATTTACAGCAGACCATTCCTTGTTCCAAAGTGCCGGATGATGGTCCGGATTCACCCCGAGGCCCCGGGACCCCAACGAAAACCACCAACATACTCCAAAACACGATACGGACTTGTTCCAATCATAAAAACACCATCCTAAACATCAAAATCATCAATTACACACGGATTCAAGCTTATGTTTATTCAAAACTTTCAAAACTAACATTCAATCCAAAACCCGATCAAACGATGTCCGAATGACCTGAAAATTTTGCAGGCACATCCAAAATCACCTAACGAAGCTACTGCAACTGTCGGAATTCCATTCCGACCCCGGATCAAAATCTCACCTACCGTTCGGATTTCGCCAAAATTCAACCTTAGCCAATTCAAGCCTATTTCTACACCGGGCCTCCAAATTCAATTCCGATCGCTCTCCTAAGTCACAAATCACCTTCCGGAACTAACCGAATCATCAGAATCCGGTTCCGAGCACTCTAACTCAATAGTCAACTCTTGGTTGACTTTTCATATTCAAGCTTCCTTCAAACATGCTATTTGCTTCATTTTCAATCCAAATCACTCCTAACTCACCCGATATACTCTAATACTTGTTTTAAAAACATAATATATGTAAATGCAAGGTAACGGGGTGGTAATTACCGTAACGACGGGCCGGGTCGTTACAAAACCGATCCTCGAGTTTGATTTTAAATTGATGTTACGTGTTTATAAAACACATAGCATCAATTAAAAAGTAAACTCGATGCCTTGAATTTCTGAAACAGGTCCGAATCCTAGATTTGAAAATTGTTCAATTCTAGGCAAATTCGAAAGGTTTTGGGTATGGATTAGTGATGAGGGAGGTTATGGGGTTGTATGGTGTGATTTGGAACCGTTTTGGACAAAGTTACATCTTGGCCGGATTTTTTGATTTAAGATTCGAGACAAACGATGGGGATTTGAGGGAAACGGGTTTGAGGGTTGGAAAGAGGAGGTGAAGAAGAGTATTGGGTATAATTTTGGGTGCATTTGGAGCATCGCCGCCGGCGGAGGCGATTTCCGGCCAGCGGCGCTGGGCGGAGGGACGATGGCGGCGGGGCAGAAGGAGGATGGATGGCATTACAGGGGTCTGGGTATGAGGAAGGGGACTTTGGTCTAGGATTTTCTTAAAATTTTAGGACATCTTTATTTAATATCAATAATTAATTGTGGCCATTGGATGAGATCAAATGAACGATCCAGATTGAATGACGCTGAAATGGCATCGTTTTGTAGCTCGACGATTGGACCGGACCAAAGGCGTTTGGGCTTGGGTCAGGTGGGTGTGGGTTTGGTCGATCTGGTCCTATTTAAGGTGTTTTGGGCTGGGGTAAAATTAAAAGGTGGCCTAATTTGGGTTCAGCTGATGGCCTAAACATGGCTAGCTTTTAAATTGGTGTCTAGTTAATTCTAAGAAATTACTAATTCCTAATTTTAAAAAGAGAAATTTAGCTAAAAATAAAAAATGTAAAAGATGTAGAATTAAAATGGTTAAAGGACTATTATTTTTTATTATTTTTTCCTATTAAATTCTAAATGCAAGCATGCTATTTTTTGTATTTTTAATGAATTATATCAACTAAAAATGTATGCAAAAAATACAAACAAAACACAAAAATTGTGCAATTAATTCTTAAAAATTCAAACAATAAAAGAAAAAATTCTAATTCTAAATGAATTTGTAGGAGTAAATTAAGCGTGGCAAATATCACATACTCACAGCTGCCCCTCTTTGCTCGAATACACGAAGGGTTTTCGGGCAAAGATAAAAGAGCAATATGAAGGGATTTTTGCCCGCTCTGCACTCCATGAGAAGCATTTTGAAAACCATTTGACCGAACCCTGCTTCAAAGGTTGCGTACATATCCTAGGCTATAAAGGAATCAGGTCAGTGTAGTTTTGGAAAGTTTGGTAGCTGGGACTACCGGGAGCTGTGATTGTCACTGTTGTTGCTTGCTGGCCTCCTTATTACAGCAAAAGGAAAACCAAAGCTAAGATAGCTATGCCTAACAACTATGAGTTACAAGATTCCTATCTACAATTCTCTTGAAACTTGATCTTGAGTCTTTGTTGTTTTTGTTGCGGACTTCGATCTGAATCTTGATGCTCATAAGTTATAGGCATTTACTTCTTCATGTAACATTCGGTTGAAATGGGATCAGCGGAGCTTGTGACGTTGATTAGATTTTGAACACTCTGCAACCTCGCTTGCTTCACATTTGAGTTCATTTTTTTTTTGTTCTATTCTTCTTTTTTTATTACAGATTGAGACTCATTCTTTTGGTCATCTCGAATCATGTTCCTTTAGGTAAGATCTGCTTAAGATATCAAAACAAACAAACAAACGAAATATTCTACCCTAGTTTTCATTAGGAAATTTCGCGAGTTAGTTGTAATACATGTCTAAGTGATTAAATCAGTCTTATGTATCTTGATGAAATGCTAGAAGATGACCGGGTTATGCCGAAAAAAGAAAAATCTCCTTAAGTTATGCCAGGGAGATGGAAAAGAAATAGGCTCCTTGGGTTATGCCAGGGAGATCCACAGGTTATGCTGGGATTTGGAAAGAAAAAGCTCCTTGGGTTATGCCAGGGAGATCCACGGGTTATGCCGGGATTTTGGAAAGAAAAATCCCCTTGGGTTATGCCAGGGGGATCCACGGGTTATGCCGGGATAGAAAGAAAAAAGCTCTTTGGGTTATGCCAGGGAGATCCACGGGTTATGCCGGGACTTGGAAAGAAAAAGCCCCTTGGGTTATGCCAGGGGGATCCACGGGTTATGCAGGGATTTGGAAAGAAAAAGCTCCTTCGGTTATGCCAGGAAGATCCACGGGTTATGCCGAGATTTGGAAAGAAAAAGCTCATTGGGTTATGCCAGGGAGATCCACGGGTTATGCCGGGATTTGGAAAGAAAAAGCCCCTTGGGTTATGCCAGGGGGATCCACGGGTTATGCCGGGATTTGGAAAGAAAAAGCTCCCTTGGGTTATGCTAGGGGGATCCACGGGTTATGCCGGGATTTGGAAAGAAAAAGCTCATTGGGTTATGCCAGGGAGATCCACGGGTTATGCCGGGATTTGGAAGGAAAAAGCCCCTTGGGTTATGCTAGGGGGATCCACGGGTTATGCCGGGATTTAGAAAGAAAAAAGCTCCTTGGGTTATGCCAGGGAGATCCACGGGTTATGCCGAGATATGGAAAGAAAAAGCCCCCTTGGGTTATGCCAGGGGGATCCACGGGTTATGCCGGGATTTGGAAAGAAAAAAGCCCATTGGGTTATGCCAGGGGGATCCACGGGCTATGCCGGGATTTGGAAAGAAAAAGCTCCTTTGGTTATGCCACAGGGATCCACGGGTTATACCGGGATTTTTGAGGAATAAAGTCCTATGCTACCATGATTTTTTTTCATTTCTTGCACTTCTTTTTCTCCTTCTTTTCTTTTTATTTTTATTCTTTTTAATTAACCAAAATGCATGATAGAGCTTCGGGAAACTTTCATTATGGTGGCTTTCCTGCTGCGAAGTTGTTTCAATGTTTGAATACTTCATTTCTTTTGGGTTGCACCTGCTTCTTGCATTATTGCGCTGTATAGAACATGTTTTTCAATCAAAGAACAATTTATTAGTTTGAAACAGTGGTTGGTTTGTCGCCTTGATTGTCCCAATTGCGTGATTCCGACCTCCTTTCCGTTAAGAACCTGCTACTTTTGGCCTTGAGGGTGAATCTTTTTTCAAACCGACCAGGTTCAGCTTTTAGAATTTCATTATAACTTGCCCGTGTGGGCTCTGACCTTTTCACTTCATTCAGCTCTTGAGACCTTTGCCTTTTCCTTTATGTCTTTATTTAAGAAGCATTCAACCCTCATGGTCAATCAGGATTGGACCGACGCAACCGCTGAGTCTGGGCATTTCCTTTAACTTTAACCAAACAGAGTCCTGTGAAACCGGTCCTACCACCCTTTCTTTGTAATAGTTTTAGAATCATAGTTAAACCGAAAGGGATTCAAAGAAAAAGAATACACAAAGCGAGCCTATGAGTTTAAAGAGAAGCGTCCCTTTAAGGGAAAATAAGGACTTATCTGGGGTGCATGTTGGCTTCAAATGAACATGGCATGCTTCTCGGACTGGATGTCCGACCCACACAAACTTTCCAGCTTCTCATGAACCCATTTATCTGCATTTCAAAACCAGGTAACCCTGCCATGACTTTTTAGTGATGAGGTGTTTTCCTTTTCGGTCGACAGCGCCCTTTGCGGGTTTTCACCAATCGACATCTCTCATTTCTCTTCTCACTATCGCCCGATAGTGCCCTTCTGCGAGTTTTCACTAAACGGACTCTCTCATTTTCAGTTTCTCTACTTATCGTCATCTTATGGTGCCCGCAGGTTTTCACCGATAAGACTCTCTCATTTTATTTCTCTCAATCCAGGTTGTATCTAATTCCATCAAATGACTTTTTCCACTTCCCGGCCTTTGCCAATTGATCGGAAGGGCTTTAACAAGGTCTTTGGGTAAAAGGGATTTTAAATGGAATTACAACTTTGGAACCATTTCGACGAATTTTAACTGAACCGTCATATCATCTGTCCCAGTTTCAATTTTGGGGGAAATTGGGAGTTTTATTTTGGTGTGATTGAACCTCAGGGAGAGCCTACCTACGTACCCTTTCGGGATCATGTTAAAACGTATTTCAGGAAAAACATTGTTTTTTTTAACTTTCGGGTTCCAAATAGGGTAGCCAAAGAAATAGAACCGGGTCAAAGGGTTTACAAAGGATTGATAGTGTTTGGGATAGCATGAAGGAAAGCCTTCATCATCTCAATTATACAGAAGCCATCTTCCCAAGAGATTTAGACATAGTACCTTTTCACTGCATCTGCATTAACTGCTGTCTCAGGATCATTTCCTTCAATGTCTCCCACATACAGTGCTCCTCTTGGTAATATTTTCCGGATAATGTATGGACCCTTTCAATTAGGAGCAAACTTTCCTTTTGATTCCTGGTGATGTGGGAGAATGTGTCTAAGCACAAGTTTCCCTACTTCAAAGTTCCTGGGGCGTACTTTCTTGTTATAGGCACAAGCCATTCTTTGTTGGTATAACTGCCCATGGAAAACTGCGGCCATTCGCTTTTCATCAATTAAGGATAACTGCTCTAGCCGGGTTTTAACCCATTCACTGTCTTCAATTCCCGCTTTCACGATTATGCGAAGCAAAGGGATTTCTACTTCTTCCGGTATAACTGCTTCGGTTCCATAGACCAACAAATATGGGGTTTCTCCAATTGATGTACGCACTGTGGTACGATACCCAAGTAATGCAAAAGGCAACTTTTCATGCCACTGTCTAGAGCTTTGAATCATTTTTCTCAGAATCTTCTTGATGTTCTTGTTTGTTGCTTCAACGACACCATTGACTTTTGGGATAAGGAGTAGAGTTTCTGTGTGTTATCTTGAATTGTTCACATACCTCTACCATCAGACATCTATTGCATTATCGGTAATGATAGTAGCAGGGATACCGAAGCGACAGATGATGTTGGAATGCACAAAGTCCACTACAACTTTCTTAGTGACTGCCTTGAGAGTGATGGCTTCAACCCATTTTGTGAAGTAATCAATTGCAACCAATATGAATCTATGCCCATTAGAATCTTTCAGCTCAATCGGCCCAATGGCATCCATACCCCAAGCGGTGAATGGCTATGGTGCGACATCGGGTGAAGCTCTGTTGGCGGTGCATGAATTGAATCACTGTGCACCTGGCATTGATGGCATTTCCGGACAAAACCAAAGCAGTCCTTTTCCATAGTTATCCAATAATATCTCGCTCGTAGGATTTTCTTTGCTAAAACGTATCCATTCATATGAGGCCCGCACACTCCTGCGTGCACTTCCTGCATAATTCTTCCGGCTTCCTCAACATCAACACATCTTAACGGATTAAGGTCGAGGTCCTTTTATAGAGAATGTCACCACTTAAAAAGAAACTGATTGCCTGCCTTCTAATGGTTCCTTTCTGATCTCCTGTGGCCTGCTTAGGGTATTCTTGTGTCTTCAAAAATCTCTTAATGTTATGATACCATGGCCGAGTTTTGGGCTCCATTTCGACTGCATTACAGTAACCATGCCTTTCTTTGATTCGAATTTCCAGGGGATCGATATAGGCATTGCCTGGGTATGGTAACATTGATGCCAAAATGGCGAG
Organism: Nicotiana noctiflora; assembly: GCA_032618575.1. Taxonomy (NCBI): domain Eukaryota; kingdom Viridiplantae; phylum Streptophyta; class Magnoliopsida; order Solanales; family Solanaceae; genus Nicotiana; species Nicotiana noctiflora. The sequence continues at coordinate 22,886 of JASVEL010004557.1, forward strand.
TGCATCGGCCAGCTCATTGTGACATCGATGAATGTACCTGAACTCGATTGACTTGAAATGTTTGGTAAGGTCATGCACGTGCTGCCGATACGAAATGAGCTTTATGTCTCGGGTTTCCCACTCTCCCTGCATCTACCAGATGATTAGGTCAGAATCTCCCATGATCAATAAATCTTCGACCTCCTGGTCAATGGCCATGTTCATACCCATGATGCAGGCTTCATACTCAGTCGTATTGTTTGTGCAGAAAAATCGGAGCCTAGCTGTGGCTGGATAATGCTGACCATTATGTGATATAAAGATTGCACCAATACCTACACCTCTCGCATTTACTACTCCATCAAAAAACATTTTCCAGGCACAAGTATCTTCAGTGATGACTTCTATTGAATTAACTTCTTCATCTAGGAAATACATGCTCAGTGGTTGGTATTCATCGTCAACCGGGTTTTCTGCCAAATGATCTGCTAACACCTGGGCCTTCATCGCTGTGTGAGTGACATAGACTATGTCAAACTCAGTGAGCAGGATTTGCCATTTTTCTAATCTCCCAGTGGGCATCAGCTTCTAGAATATGTATTTCAAAAGGTCCAGCCTAGTTATAAGAGAGGTAGTATGGGCTTGCAGATAATGCCTTTAACTTCTAAGAAACCCATATCAGTGCACAACATGTTCTTTCCAACAAAGTATACTTGGCCTCATAACTGGTGAACTTCTTACTCAAATAATAAATTGCTTGTTCTTTCTTGGCAGTCTCATCATGCTGCCCTAAAACACAACAAAAGAGTTTTCCAATGCTTTTAAATATAAGAAGAGAGGTCATCCTGCTTCAGGCGGGACCAACACCAGAGGATTTGAGAGATATTACTTGATTTTGTCGAAAGCTTCCCGACATTCAACTGTCCATTTGAGTGGTGCATCTTTTTTCAACAGTTTAAATATGGGCTCACACGTGGTAGTCAATTGAGCAATGAACCGACTGATATAGTTCAACCTGCCCAATTAGTTCTTGGAGGAGGTAGATCTCGGATAGCCTTTATCTTTGTTGGATCTAGCTCGACACCCTTCCTGCTGACTATAAAACCCAGGAGCTTGCCTGATGGGACCCCAAAAGCGCATTTGGCTGGATTGAGCTTCAAATCATACTTTCGCAGCCGTTCAAATAACTTTCTCAGGTCTCGCACATGATCAGAGTCCGGGACTTGATAATTACATCATCTACATACACCTCTATCTCTCGATGCATCATGTCATGAAATATAGCAGTCATAGCCCTCATGTATGTTGCCCCAGCGTTCTTCAAACCAAATGGCATGACCCGATAGCAGTAGGTCCCCCATGGTGTAGTGAAAAAAGTCTTTTCGGCATCTTCTTCATCTATCAACACCTGATGATATCCTGTGTAACAATCCATGAAGAACTGTATTTCATGTTTGGCACAGTTATCAACAAGGATGTGGATGTTGGGCAAAGGGAAATTATCTTTTGGACTTGCCCTGCTCAAATCTCTATAATCCACACACACACACGAGTTTTTCCATCTTTCTTTGGCACAGGAACCACATTGGCTAACCAAGTAGTATATCGGATCACCCGATTACCCCTGTCTTCAGCTGTTTTGTAATTTCTTCCTTGATCTTATCACTGATATCAGTTTTGAACTTTCTTTGATTCTATTGTTGTACCAGATGACAGTCAGGGTAAATCGGCAGTTTATGCACCACTAAGTCCATACTCAACCATGGCATGTCATCATATGACCAAGCAAACACATCTTTAAATTCAAACAAGAGCTGGATTATGGAATCTCGAGTTTTCTCCTCTATGTGAATGCTTATTTTGGTTTCTCTTATTTCCTCAGTAGCTCCCAAATTAACCGGTTCAATATTATTCAGGTTTGGCTTAAGTTTATTCTCCAATTGTTCCAATTCTCGATTTATTTCCTTAAAAGTCTCTTCTTCATCATATTATGGTTCTTGATTCATTATTTCACAGTTAGACAGTGTGTTTGAGTCTGGCCATGAAGTCCTCAGGCATGTCATGTTAGTTAAAGCCTCATTATTATAAATGAAAAGAAAAAATTAAAAACAATAAAAAATAAAAGAAATCAGAGAAAGGAAAATGGACGATGAAATATTGATTTCATTTCTTGGAATTTGGGAAGATAACAGGGTTTGCATGAATTTAAAAGACAAGATACTAAAAGAAAACATCCGAATTACACCCTGAAATAACTCGAGATGCAGAACAAGGTGACACGGCTAATCTACCAGGACTCCCGTCTGATCGGGAACAGAGTAGCTTTCCAATTCTGAAGTTTAGCATCTGGTCCCATATAGAGCACCTCAGCGGTGCTAGTACCTTCTCCTGGTTCAACCATGTGAGTTTCATAGAGCATTTTCCTCATAGCTCCACAAATGTCTTCTATTTTGCCTGCCGTAAAAACTTCATCTTGCTCTTCAACATATTTGGGTTCGACAAAGGTCTCATACAAATGTGGCACTGGCTGTGGAAGAAACCATCCTTCTTTTATCCTTTCTTTGGCCCACGCTTCATCCTCGGGAGTGGGGTGAAAACCTATCCCGAAATACTTCTACGTAGTGGGTAGAGTTACTGGCTCAACTATTCCTTGCAAAGCTTTTCCCAATCCTTTCCCTGGTTTGAATCCATGTCTAATCATTTCTTTGGCCACCATGATTGAAGCATTAGACAAGAACGGCTGGGGGCATGGACTTCCTTCCTTATATTGGTCCACTGCCACGACTTCAAAGGCTTGATAAACAATATGCTCGCTTCCTTCCCTCGCCTCCAAGCACGGAATGGATGGGTCACGATAGATAGACTGCTCATCTTCTCCATGAACTACAATATCCTGATTCTCATATTCAAATTTTACCATCTGGTGGTGGGTAGAAGGCACGACTCCTGCAGCATGAATCCAATGCCTTCCCAAAAGAAAATTGTATGACGTGCCCATGTCCAATACTTGGAAAGTGACCTCGAAATCCACTGGTCCTATGGTCAGTATCAAACCAATTTCACCGATAGTGTCCCTCTTTATACCATCAAAAGCTCTCACGCAGATATTGTTAGCACGAATCCTCCCTATTCCGATTTCCATTCTTTGTAATGTAGAGAGTGGGAAGATATCAACCCCTGAGCCTCCGTCCACCATGACACACTTAACATAGTAACCCTCACATTTCACAGTTAAATGTAAAGCTTTATTGTGAGCAGCTCCTTCTGGCAGATCATTCTTGTTGAAAGACAGCTGATTGACAGCGAAATATCTTTCTGCCATTCTTTCTAATTGTTCAACTGATGTTCTGTTGGGTACATATGCCTCATTATAGGTTTTCATGAGAATCTTCTGATGTTCAGCAGATTTGGTCACCAATGTCAAGAGTGATACTTGCTCAGGACACCCCCTCAGTTGTTCCACTGTTTCATAATCAGGCATTTTCATCTTTTGAAACAAAGTGTATGCTTCTTCGGCGCTTACTGGCTTTTTAGATGGAAAGCGTTTCCTTGCAGCGCTGTTGACTTCAAGAATATTTGAGCATTTTTCAACAGGGATGGTTCCCGGGAGTTCCCCTATAATTTCTTTGCCTATATAGGTAACCACAATTTGTTGGTAGTTCCAGGTCAATGTAGAGGGATCAGTCTTCGGCTTTTGTGGAGCACTTCCAATAATCGTTGGCTCGCTCAACCGAGGCATTTTGATTGTCCCCCGCACCACATAGACCACTTGTGTCCGTTTCTTTACTTAATACTTCTTCGAAGCGCTCACGACTAATTTGTTTTCTTGACGACTCCTTTTAATATAAAGAACCCCTTGTTTTGGAAGGCATTGGCTCGACTTTTTCCTTAGTTTTCATTTTGGGTTCAACTTTGGTAGTTTTATCCTTCTTCTCTCTTTTTTCCCACTTCAAGGATGCCTTAGGCTTCTTTTCATCATTGGCAATAGCAATTATGGATTTCAAGACCAGATCAAATTCTCGGTCTTCACAAATCATACCAATTGCTGGCCCGTTATGGTGAGCAGGCAATTGTTTATTAGTAACATTTGGAACTTCTTCATCCTTTAGCACTATTTTTCCTTGCTCGATCAAATCTTCCACAACCCTTTTCAATGTGTAGCAGTGATTCATGTTGTGCCCTTCCGCTCCTGAATGATATGCACACCTGGCACCCCGCTGATATGATGGTGATTTCGGGGTTTGCCTGTTTGGGAGTACGGGTTGCACCAAGTTCATCTGGACCATCTTTGGGAACAAACTGGAATATAATTCACCAATTGGTGTAAAATTTTGTTGCTTGGGTGGTTCTCTAGGGCGGAAATTATTTTGCAGAGTTTGGGGATTATAGTGGTTTTGGAAAGGAGGCTGGTTTCTTTGGAATGGAGGTGGGTTTCGATTAGTTTGCGGTCGACCGATCGGTTGAGCATTCATTACCGCATAAGGTGGAGGAGTATAAGTCATGTCTGTGTGGGGGTAATAGTGCTGAGGAGTTCTTTCAGGGAACGCCGGTCTAGGAGCCTAGAATTTTCTTCCTCCCGATGTTGCCATCATTGTTTCCTCTTTCTTCTTGCCCTTATCCATCCCTCCAGACCCGCCTTGAATAGTTTGGGAGGTTGCTCTTATAGCCGATTGGCTCAGGATTCTGCCTGTCTTTAAACCATTCTCCACCATTTCTCTAATTTTATGGCCTCCGCAAAAGGTTTACCCATGGCGGACATCATGTTTTGGAGATAATCTACTTCTTGGGCTTGTAAAAATACTGTCACCATCTCCACCTCATCCATTGGTGGTTTCACCCTTGATGCCTGCTCACGCCACTTGATTGCATATTCACGGAAACTTTCTGAAGGCTTTTTCTTGAGGTATACCAAAGAATTCCTATCGGGTGCAATGTCTATATTGTACTGAAATTGTCGGACAAAATCTCTAGCGAGGTCATCCCAAATATGCCATCGAGATATGTCTTGAAACTTATGAAATTCCTTTTAAAATGCCAACTTTCACAATAGGCACCAAAACGTTCCCGGGTTATCCAAAACCCGCACCGAGCATACGCCCAAGTCCGAAATCATTATACGAACCTCCTGGAACCTTCAGATCCTAATTCCGAGGTCGTTTACTTAAAATTCTAATCCTGGTTCATTCTTTCAACTTTAAGCTTCCGGAATGAGAATTCTCTTCCCAAATCAATTCCGTACTTCCCGAAATTGAATTCCGACCATGCGTACAAGTCATAATACCTTAAATGAAGCTGTTCATGACCTCCGACTGCTGAACAGAGCGCTAATACCCAAAATAACCGGTTGGGTCGTTACAAATGCCCTGTTAATTTTTGTTGTTTGTCTCAACCAAAAATATAATTGGATATTTTTACTGTTTTCGAATACTGGGTCTTAAAACTTCTCTTTTGAGAGCTTTAATTTGTCAATCTATTATTGACATTTTCATTTTGTTTTGGTGAGAGAAATACAAAAACGTGTTTTCCTTTTGTTTCTATTTTTACAATTTTGGGAACTCTTATCTTATAAATATTTGGTTACATTTTTATTCTCACACAATAAAGTCTTTATTTTCCCCTAACATAAGTGTAATAAGTGCATATATTTATATATACGATATTCTTTGATATTAGTATGTACTAATTTGATTTCATTTCCTTGAAAAGTTAATAATTTGTACCTATATAATTGTATCCTATATAAAACATCATAAAACTCAAAAAATGAAATAAAAACTTTAAACAGATCAAAAGCCGCTAGGACTTCATCTCTATACATTGTTCCACCATGTAGGATGCATCAGATTATTGGATATTTTTGAAGTGATTATTCTCTTCTCCTTTCTTTTTTTTTGTTTCATTTTTTTATTCGAAAATATATCTATATGCCGTCAATTTTATTACAAACGTACTGTAAATGCACCAAAAAGTATGGTAACTGCATTTCTATGATATTTGTCATAATGAAATAACAAACGTGATTTGGGATTCATATGCAATTTTTAGCATTTGTTGTCATGGAATATTAAATCAAAAGGCTTACTATAAAATTTTATACATACCTCGTCTTTGACATGTTTCCACATCGCTGGAATGATTAAAATTCCTAAGAAGTCTAAATAAATATAATGAATTTTATACAATTGGCGATCACTATTTTACGACTTCATTATGTCAAATTTTACACATAACCCACGTTTGATAATGCCGAATATAAAATAGAATATTCACATATATATACAAACACATGAACAAAACTAACGAAGAGAATACGGGTGAAAATAAATTTCTCAATTACTCTTAAAATAAGATAATCATGAGCAGCGCAGTGAAAATTTTAACATTTGTAATAAATTTCATACTTGTGAAAGAATTATGAAAGGTGAAGCACATAAATATATAATCATGCTGAATCATTTGATAAAATAAAAAATCTTTAGCAGAAAGAGCAAAGTGAAGGCAAAAATTTTTACGTTTAAATTTGAACATTAACTGCAACCCTACAACAACCTAAAAGAATAACATAATGTTCGAATCTCATACTGCCACAAATAATATCATATGGTTCCACTCTTCCACTCTACTCCCTAATCAATAAAAATTATGCACAATCATTAGATATGAAATAATAATTGGGGCAAAATATAGAAGCTGGAAAAGAGGGTAAAATATTCTATATAGAGAGTTTGAATGAAAGAAGAGGAAGGATTAATGAAGAATAATTGACCAAAGTTATGTGGATCACGAGAAGATTTACTTTTGTATTAATAGTAGCCAATTCAATTAGTAACTTACATTGAGTATAATAAAAATATATTGTAACGTATAATTGTAATAAAATTAGTATTAGTGTATTAATTAGCAATTAATGTACATAAAATAATAATAACCAATTTGAAACGACACTTGATAATAGGTAAATTTTATTATATTTATACCCTAAATAATCAAACTTTAATGTTGTTTTGATAATATACGATGACAAAATGCTCTTATCAGCGTTTTTCGTGTGTTATAGGTACACAATAGTTGAGGAAGGCTAAAAGAGCAATTTTGGAGTCAAAAGAAGGTGAAAAAGGCAATTTGTACAAAAATCAAGAAAATACGCTGGAACAGCCCTGAAGAATCCGAGGCACTGTCTGACCGCGGTTCCACCGCGATCGCGGTAGAACCGCGGTAGAACAAGCCTGCAGAAGTTTGAGAGGTTCAGAAAGTGGTGCTGGCCACGTTTCCACCGCGACCGCGGTGAAACTGCGGCAGAACGCGGAAAATTCAGGGGCCAAAGTGTAAAAATGGGAATTTTAATACCTAAACCCTATATATATCATTAGGATTCACCCAAAGGAGGCAAGTTTTGTATTATTGACTACTTTTGCAAGGAAACTAGTGTGAGAGAATTCTCTTAACATCTCTGTTTCTTTTATTTTGAATTCTTGATTATGAAATCTATTCTATCTTTTGCTTTCATAGTCATGAGTAGCTAATTTCTTATCTAAGGCTGTGATGGAACCTATTGGTTGATGAACTTCTGGCTTATGCGAATACAAATTGTTAGTTAAATTTCTATTTCTTCAACTTCGTTCTTGTTATAGTTAATTGATAGGATTCCCAACTAGCTGTGCCTATTTAGTGTGCATAACTTGGAAAATAGTGCATATTTAGGTTATTGTTGAACACCACCATACCTAGATTATTAGATGAATCTATAATTGCGGGTTTAAAGGTGGGCTTTGGAATAACGAAACATTGGGTGCAATCTAAAGTGAACTGTGATAATTAAAGCAAGCTAGGGTAGCTCGGAAGAGTGCAATAGTAAATTATTGTAATTGCTCGGGAGAAAATTAAGGTTCATGATTGATAGAGAGGTATTGACAATTTGTATGAGCATAAACAGAAGGGATTCCATCAATAGGGGAAATCATCACGTTAGTCTTTCTCATTATTATTTACAACACATTCAGTTATTACTTGAGTTAATTAGTTCGTTGCAAAAGTAGTTATTACAAACCACTCAAAGAGATATTTGAATATTTGGGAAGCTGATTTGGAAGTTTTATTGAATTTTGAAGATTGTAGTTGGTAGGTTAACTCTCTGAGGATTCGGCCCCGCGTGTAATACTTGCGTATATTTGTTGCGACCGCATTGTCCTTTTTAGAAGGCATAGTTGGGCGAGATCAAATTTTGGCATCGTTGCCGGGGAGTTAACGGAATTAGCAATTGCCATTGACAGAACTGCAAGATTCTTGTGTAGTCAGATTTCTCTCTACACACTTTAGATTAAAAAATTTGACGATTGTTGAATTGGTTGCCCAGGTGCATGCCTAGAAAATCTGCAAGTACTGGAGAACTACTTGAAGGACTCTCAGACCCAGAGCAAACATTTCGGGCAATAAACAGGGCAAACAAACAACTTCAACAATCTCAGCAAACACTGAAACTAGACATTGACATGGGAGACGTAAATGATCCAAACTAGCAAGCTGGGTTGATGTACAGGAAGAGGCGCAGGAGGTGCCTGAGGGTGCATTGTTTGACTGGGCACAACCAACTGCTGATAACTTGGCAACTGCCATTATTGTGCCAGCCATTCTAGCTGAATCATTCCAGATCACTAACAATATGCTACACTTGTTGCAAAACAAAGGACTATTTTCTGGGACTCGGGTTGAAGATCCACAGCAGCATCTGAAAAATTTCCTCTCTATATGGAAGACGCACAGACAACCCAATGTGACACAGGAAGCAATCAGGCTATTGTTGTTTCCATTCTCAGTTACAGAGAGCTGCACAGGTATGGCTCAACTCACTTCCCATCAACTCTATAGCAACATGGGATGAGTTAGTCAAACAATTCCACAACAAGTTCCATTCACCTAACAAAACAACTCAATAAATTGATGAGATTGTAAGCTTCAAGCAAAAACCGACGGAGACATAGCATGAGACTTGGGGCAGATTAAGGGTATGCTAGTCATGTGTCCTCACCATGGGGTTCCAGAACAGATGTTGGGTCAAAGGTTTTACATGAGGCTCTCGGATAGCATGAAGAATGTGATGACCCGGCCCGTTGTCATGGGAATTACCACCCCGTTATGTTGTAATTACATGTTTTATGCTTTTATATCAGTGTTAGAGTCTATCGGGTGAGTTAGGAGTGAATTGGATTGAAAATGAGGCATATAGCCTTTTTGAAGGAAACTTGAATAAGGAAAGTCAACCCGGAGTTGACTATTTGGTTAGAGGGCTCGGAATTGGATTCTGATGATTTGGTTAGTTCCGGGAGGTGATTTGTGACTTAGGGGAGCGATCGGAAATGAATTTGGAGGTCCGGTGTAGAAATAGGCTTGAATTAGCTAAGGTTGAATTTTGGCGAAATCCGAATGGTAGGTGAGATTTTGATCCGGGGGTCGGAATGGAATTCTGACAATTCCTGTAGCTTCGTTATATGATTTTGGATATGTCCGCAAAAGTTTAGGTCATTCGGACGTCGTTTGGTCGGGTTTTTGATCGAATGTTAGTTTCGGAAGTTTTGAAGAAACTTAGGCTTGAATCCGTGTGTAATTGGTGATTTTGTTAGGAGGGTGTTTTTATGCTTGGAACAAGTTTGTATTGTGTTTCGGAATATGTTGGTGGTTTTCGTTGGGGTCCCGGGGGCCTCGGGGTGAATCCAGACCATCATCCGGCATTTGGAAGCAAGGAAAACTCTGCTGTAAATTGCAGATCACTGGTCAGTGATTTAGCCTTCGCGTTCGCGAGGGCAAGGCCCGCGTTCGCAAAGGCCAGGCTCAGTAATGCAACGCGTTCGCGAGGGGAGGCACGCTTTCGCGTAAGATAAGGAAGGGAAGCATCGCGTTCGCGATGGGTTGAGTTCCGTTCGCGTAGCTGGAAAAGGCGAAACATATAGTTCGCGTGAGAGACTACGCGTTCGCGTAGAGGAAAAGTCCGGAGGCTGGGGAGTTGACCTTCGCGGACGCGTGACAGTGTGTCGCGTTCGCGATGAAGGAAGTGAGCAAGGCATCGCGTTTGCGTGTGGTGCGTCGCGAACGCGTAAGGCAAAAATGGCTGGCAGTGAAATTAAAAACCAGAACTGGTCAATCGCGGGTTTAACACCCAAAACACCATTTTTGAGTTCGAAGATAAGGTATTGACGGAAGATTGCTGGGAAATCATCGGGGTTTCATCGGAGGTAAGTTTTGTGGCTTAATTACATCATTTGAGCCCTAGGCCTAAAATTGAAGAAAAACACTGATTTGAGTGGGCAAATGGAGTCCGATTTTGGTAAATTTTATATGCCTAGATTTGTATCGAGATGAGGAATCCGAATATGTGACTTTTGTAATTTTTCGAGAAGCGTACCGAAAGTCGGGTTTTGGCAACTTTGTCATTTTTGGTGTAAATCAAATTGTATTGATTGGGTGTCGTCCCATTGGCCTAATTTGTTGTATTTCTACTGTATTTGATCAGATTCTATGCGTGCGGAGCTTGATTCTCATGGCAAGGGCATCGCGGACTAGTCGTCGAGCTGTATTGAGGTGAGTAATAGATGTGGGTGATGACCAGCGGGTTCGAAACCCCGGTATACCACTTTGTGATGTTGTATAGCGGCGAGACACGTACTCTCTTGTGAGTGCGAGGTCGATTGTGGTTGGGGACTATGGCTTAGTCCGACTTGTTGACAGTGTGTTATGATAATTGGCTATTCTTGAGCCGTTGAACCTCCTTCCCGGATGGTTGCATACTATATATTGTGATATTGGCCACTCTTGAGCCGTGGAACCCCCTTCTTGGGCGGTTAAGTATACTTGTGGGCTGTGAGCCAGTATTGGATCCCGCGAGGATCGTTATCATTCTCTGGTGATATTGACATGCTAGTTTACTACCAGTCCGTAGCTATTTTTGTTATCATGCTTTTTCCAATCTCTGGAACTTGATATTACTGTTTTCCAACCGAAAAATGATAAAAGGGTTTTCAAAACTACTTTTGAGCCTGCGAGGCTGTATTTGCATATTAGTTGACTGGTAGTGGATCGGGTTGCGTGCCGCAGCGGTATATATTTATGTTGGATCGGACTGCACGCCGCAGTAATATTGTGCTTGGGCTGTAGGAGTCCCTCCGGAGTCTGAACCCCCACAGTGAGCACGGGTACCCAAATTGGATCGGGCTACGCGCCGTAGCGGTTATTTCATGCATTGCCTTGCATTTAGCTACATCTGTTAGCTATTGTACATGTGGTTAATATTGTTGTCTCTCTCTCTACTGCTGGTATTGAACTGTTACAGGGTATTGGTATAGTTTTACATTGTGCTTTACTGTGGATTTCTTATCTACGTTGTCTTACTCCTGTTTATTACCACTGAGTCTGCCAGTACTCATTTTACTCCCTACACCTTGTGTGCAGATTCAGGTACCTCTCAGCAGTGATCCGGTAGCTGTTCTTGGCGACTTCTGTGGGATATACGAGGTAGCTGCAGAGTCCGCAGGACCCGATATTCCTTCCTACTATCTTTTGATTCTGTATTGCTATTTCTTTCCGCACTTGGTATCTTGTAAACCATTATTACACTTATGTTCAGTAGAGGCTCATGACTCTTGACCCTTCGGTCTAAGGGAGTTGGTATATGTTGGGACTTGGTTCCCTGTTTTCGATATATGTATCACTGTTGTTTCATGTTTTGATATACTTAAAATGGGATAAAGCGAGCTCCTAGCTCCGTCATTGTTATTGATTGGTTAGGCTGGCCTAGCGATGTCTTGGGCGCCATCACGACCGGATTTGGGGTCGTGACAAGTTGGTATCGAGCCTAGGTTTACTAGGCCTCGCGAGTCTTGAGCCGGTTGGTAGAGTCTTGTGGATCGGTACGCGGACGCCTCTGTACTTATCCTCGGGAGGCCGCAAACCTTTAGGAAACACTTCACTTTTCTTGAACTCCGTCGTGCGATCTTGTTGTTCTGAGAACTGAATTTCTATATTCTATTCTCTCGCGGATGGCGAGAACGCGAGCATCAGGACGAGGTGGACGACCTCCATTACCACCCGTTAGAGGCCGTCGGCACGGTCGTGCTAGAGGTAGAGGTAGGGCAGCTGAGGCAGTGCCAGCTGACCCGCCCGTTGTACCAGTTCAGGAGCAACCCCTAGTGGTTGATGCTCCAGCAGCCCCAGTTCAGGGCCGGACTATATCTATTGCTATTCCTGGTCTTCAGGAGACTCTTGCTCGGATATTATCGGTGTGTTCCGGTTTGGCTCGGGTAGTTTCGGCCTACGCCACTGCGGCGACATCTCGGACGGGGGTGGTCGGCGGACCACTGCGGCTCGCACGCCCGAGCGAGGTTGTTCGGGGACTTCGGACGCCAGGAGGTGGTCCCCGTTTAGGTGGTTGCACCGGTTATTCCTCCAGCTGCACCGACCTCCGGCTCCGGAGCATATGGTTCGAGCTATGCCCGACGACGAGCGGCGTCGTCTCGAGAGATTTGGTAGACTTCGGCCACCCCGTTTCGGTGGCGTTGAGGGCGAAGATGCCCGGGGTTTCTTGGATAAGTGTCGAGAGGATGTTGCGGACGGCTGGTATTCTTGAGTCCGGCGGAGTTTCATTTACTACCTTTCAGTTCACCGGTCCCGCATTTGATTGGTGGGAGGAGTTTGAGAGGCGTAGGCTTGTAGGAGCAGCACCTCTCACATGGAAGCAGTTCTCTACTCTCTTTCTAGAGAAGTATGTACCTCGGTCTCGTCGCGAGGAGCTACGTCGCCGGTTTGAGTGGTTGGTTCGAGGCGACATGTCCGTGACCTAGTATGAGCTTAGATTCGCACGGTTGGCTAGGCATGCCACATGGATGATCCCTGCCGATAGGGAGAGGATCGGGAGGTTCATTGATGGCCTCGACTACTCTATCCGCATTCTTATGACCGAGAGATAGAGTTTTGTCATCATCATTTGAGCGGGTCGTGGACATGGCACGCTCCGTTGAGGCGGATCGTTGCCGAGAGAGGGAGGAGCGGGAGGCCAAGAGGCCTCGTGGTTCGGTAGTTTCGGTGGTGCTCCGTCCAGAGAGCATTCCCAGCAGAGCAGAGGTCGCTCATCTAGACCTTCTCATTCAGGCCGCCCAGAGCAGAGCGGAGGTTCTTATGGTCGTGGTTGACAGGGGTTTCAGCAGGGCACGTCATCACTTAGTGCCCTCCCAGCCTAGAGTGCAGCACCTACTTCTTCAGCCCAGGGTTCTTCTACGGTGAGGGGTTCTCTTCAGTCCCCTTCTCCAGCACCAGGTGCATGTTATGAGTGTGGTGAGTTTGGCCACATGAGGAGACAGTGCCCTCGACTCCGTAGGGACAGGGACTCAGCAGAGGGATCAGCCCTCATCTTCAGCACCATCTCAGTCTAGTAGAGGTAGAGGTCAGTCTTCTCGTGGTCGCCCCAGGGGCGAGGAGAGATCTGGTGGAGGCCAGGCACGGTTCTATGCACTTCCTGACAGGCGTGATGCAGTTGCCTCCGATGCAGTGATTACAGGTATCATTTCTGTCTGTCACAGAGATGCCCCTGTTCTATTTGATCCAGGGTCCACATATTCTTACGTGTCCTCTTATTTTGCACATCATTTGGGTTCGACTCGTGGTAGTCTTGATTTACCTGTTCATGTATCCACCCCCGTGGGTGATACGATTGTTGTGGATCATGTCTATAGATCCTGCGTTATATCTATTGGGGGTCTGGAGACCCAGGCAGATTTGTTATTGTTGGGTATGGTGGACTTTGATGTTATATTGGGTATGGACTGGTTGTCTCCGTACCATGCTATATTGGACTGTCATGCTAAGACAGTTACGTTGGCCATTCCTGGTATTTCTCAGATTGAGTGGCGGGGTTCGACTTATTTCGTCCCTAGGCGTGTCATTTCGTTCTTAAAAGCTCAGAAGATGGTTGAAAAGGGGTGTTTATCGTACTTAGCTTTTGTGAGAGATGTGGGAGCCGAGTCTCCTAGCATTGATTCCATACCTGTTGTGAGGGACTTTCCAGATGTATTCCCCTCAGACCTGCCAGGCATGCCACCGGACAGGGATATTGATTTTGGCATTGACTTGGTGCCGGGCACTCTGCCCATTTCCATTCCTCCTTATCGGATGGCACCAGCTGAGTTGAAAGAACTGAAAGAGAAGCTTCAGAAGCTTCTGGATAAGGGTTTCATCCGCCCTAGTGTATCCCCGTGGGGTGCGCCGGTATTATTTGTTAAAAAGAAAGATGGTTCCATGAGAATGTGTATTGATTATAGGCAATTGAAAAAAGTGAGTGAAGAACAAGTACCCTCTACCGTGCATTGATGATTTGTTTGATCAGTTACAGGGTGCGAGGGTGTTTTCTAAGATTGATCTTCGTTCAGGCTATCATCAGCTGAAGATTAGAGAGTCTGACATTATGAAGACTGCATTCCGGACCAGATATGGTCATTATGAGTTCCTTGTAATGTCTTTTGGGCTGACCAATGCCCCGGCAACATTTATGCATCTGATGAACAGTGTGTTCAGGCCTTATTTGGATTCATTTGTGATCGTATTCATTGACAACATTCTAGTCTACTCTCGTAGCCAGGAGGAGCATGCTCGGCACTTGAGTATTGTGTTGCAGAGGTTGAGAGAAGAGAAGCTGTATGCCAAGTTCTCCAAATATGAGTTCTGGCTTGAGTCCGTGGCATTCTTAGGGCACGTGGTGTCCAGTGATGGTATTCAGGTAGATTCGAGGAAGGTCGAGGCAGTGCAGAGTTGGCCCAGACCGACCTCAGTTACTAGAGATCGGGAGCTTTCTTGGCTTGGCGGGATATTATCGTCGATTTGTTCAGGGATTTTCATCCATTGCTTTTTCTTTGACCAAATTAACTTAGAAGGGTGCACCATTCGTGTGGTCGGATGAGTGCGAGGAGAGCTTTCAGAAGCTCAAGACGGCTTTGACCACAGCTCCAGTATTAGTGTTGCATGCAGCATCAGGTTCATATACTGTATATTGTGATACCTCGAGAGTCGGGATAGGTTGTGTGTTGATGCGGGAAGGTAAGGTGATTGCTTATGCTTCTCGGCAGTTGAAGCCACATGAGAAGAACTATCCTGTTCATGATTTGGAGCTAGCCGCCATTGTTCATGCATTGAAGATTTGGAGGCAGTATTTGTACGGCGTGTCTTGTGAGGTGTATACCGACCATCATAGTCTCCAACACTTGTTCAAATAGAAAGATCTTAATTTGAGACAGTGGAGATGGCTTGAGTTGCTTAAGTATTATGACATCACTATTTTATATCATCCGGGGAAGGCCAATGTTTGGCCGATGCTTTGAGCCGGAAGGCGGTCAGTATGGGGAGCTTGGCATATATTCCAGCAGAGGAGAGGCCATTTGCTTATGATGTTCAGGTGCTAGCCAATCGGCTAGTGAGGTTAGATATTTCGGAGCCCAGCCGGGTATTGGCTTGTGTTGTATCTCGGTCATCTCTATATGATCGTATTCGTGAGCGTCAGTATGATGATCCACATTTGGCTGTCCTTAGGGACAGAGTTCAGCATGATGATGCTAGAGATGTCACCATTGATAGTGACGGCATATTGAGGATGCAGGGCCGGATATGTGTACCCAATGTTGATGGCCTTCGTGAGTTGATTCTAGAGGAGGCCCATAGCTCGCGGTAATCTATCCATCCAGGAGCCGCGAAGATGTATCAAGATTTGAAACAACACTATTGGTGGAGGAAGATGAAGATGGACATTGTCAGACATGTAGCACGGTGCCTCAACTATCAGCAGGTTAAGTACGAGCATTAGAGGCCCGGTGGTGTATTTCAGCGCATTGTTATTCCTGAGTGGAAATGGGAGAGGATCACTATAGACTTTGTTACTGGACTCACTCGGACAGCGAGGAAGTTTGATTCTGTTTGGGTGATTGTAGATAGGCTGACCAAGTCAGCTCACTTTATTCTAGTTAGTACTACCTACTCATCAGAGCGGTTGGCAACAATCTTTATTCTGGAGATAGTCCGGATGCATGGGGTCCCAGTGTCTATCATATCTGATAGGGGTACTAAGTTCACTTCTCAGTTTTGGAGAGAATTTTAGCGAGAGATGGGTACGCGGGTTGAGTTGAGCACCGCATTTCACCCCCCAGACAGACGGGCAGTCTGAGCGCACTATTCAGATTCTGGAGGATATGTTGAGAGAATATGTGATTGACTTTGGTGGTTCGTGGGATAAGTTCTTACCACTCGCTGAGTTTGCCTACAACAACAGTTATCAGTCGAGTATTCAGATGGCCCCGTATGAGGCATTGTATGGCAGACGGTGTAGATCCCCCGTGGGATGGTTTGAGTCTGGTGAGGATAGATTGATAGGGACTGAGTTAGTTCAGGATGCTCTAGATAGAAGCAAAGTTGATCCAGGAGAGGCTTCGCACAGCACAGTCTCGCCAGAAGAGTTATGCAGACCGTAGAGTTCGAGAGTTTTCTTTCATGGTGGGTGACATAGTATTGTTGAAGGTTTCGCCCATGAAGGGTGTCATGAGGTTCGGGAAGAAAGGGAAGTTGAGTCCCAGGTACATTGGTCCTTTTGAGATACTCAGGAGGGTTGGAGAGGTGGCATATGAGTTGACCTTGCCGCCCAGCTTATCCAGTGTTCATCCAGTATTCCATGTGTCTATGCTCCGGAAGTACATTGGGGATCCGTCTCATGTGTTGGACTTCAGTACCATTCAGCTTGATGGTGATCTATCCTATGATGTGAAGCCTATT
This sequence comes from Nicotiana noctiflora, assembly GCA_032618575.1. Lineage (NCBI taxonomy): Eukaryota > Viridiplantae > Streptophyta > Magnoliopsida > Solanales > Solanaceae > Nicotiana > Nicotiana noctiflora. The sequence continues at coordinate 39,656 of JASVEL010004557.1, forward strand.
GCCATTTTGGGTCGTCAGGTGAGAAAATTGAGGTCCAAGGAGATTGCATCAGTTAAGGTTCAGTGGAGAGGTCGACCCGTGGAGGAGGCTACTTGGGAGGTTGAGCAGGAGATGCGGAGCAGATACCCTCAGCTATTTGAGACTTCGGGTATGTTTCTTGACCCGCTCGAGGACGAGCGTTTGCTTAAGAGGGGGAGAATGTGACGACCCGGCCCGTCGTCACGGGAATTACCACCCCGTTATGTTGTAATTACATGTTTTATGCTTTTATATCAGTGTTAGAGTCTATCGGGTGAGTTAGGAGTGAATTGGATTGAAAATGAGGCATATAGCATTTTTGAAGGAAACTTGAATAAGGAAAGTCAACCCGGAGTTGACTATTTGGTTAGAGGGCTCGGAATTGGATTCTGATGATTCGGTTAGTTCCGGGAGGTGATTTGTGACTTAGGGGAGCGATTGGAAATGAATTTGGAGGTCCGGTGTAGAAATAGGCTTGAATTGGCTAAGGTTGAATTTTGGCGAAATCCGAACGGTAGGTGAGATTTTGATCCGGGGGTCGGAATGGAATTCCGACAATTCCTGTAGCTTCGTTATGTGATTTTGGATATGTCCGCAAAATTTTAGGTCATTCAGACGTCGTTTGGTCGGGTTTTTTATCGAATGTTAGTTTCGAAAGTTTTGAAGAAACTTAGGCTTGAATCCGTGTGTAATTGGTGATTTTGATGTTTAAGAGGGTGTTTTTATGCTTGGAACAAGTTCGTATCGTGTTTCAGAGTATGTTGGTGGTTTTCGTTGGGGTCCCGGGGGCCTCGGGGTGAATCCGGACCATCATCCGGTATTTGGAAGCAAGGAAAAGTCTGCTGTAAATTGCAGATCACTGGTAAGTGATTTAGCCTTCGCGTTCGCGAGGGCAAGGCCCGCGTTCGTGAAGGCCAGGTTCAGTAATGCAACGTGTTCGCGAGGGGAGGCACGCGTTCGCGTAAGAGAAGGAAGGGAAGCATCGCTTTCGCGATGGGTTGAGTCGCGTTCGCGTAGCTGGAAAAGGCGAAACATCGCGTTCGCGTGAGAGACTACGCGTTCGCGTAGAGGAAAAGTTCGGAGGCTAGGGAGTTGACCTTCACGGACGCATGACTGTGTGTCGCGTTCGCGATGAAGGAAGTGAGCAAGGCATCGCGTTCGCGTGGGGTGTGTCGCGAACGCGTAAGGCAAAAATGGCTGGCAGTGAAATTAAACACCAGAACTGGTTAGTCGCGGGTTTAACACCCAAAACACCATTTTTGAGTTCCAAGAAAGGTATTGATGGGAGATTGCTGGAAAATCATCGGGGTTTCGTCGGAGGTAAGTTTTGTGGCTTAATTACATCATTTTAACATGAAATCCTTGGTTAATTCTGTGTAAATGGAAGATTAAAGGTGGGTTTGAACACTAGGCCTAAAATTGAAGAAAAACACTGATTTGAGTGGGAAAATGGAGTCGGATTTTGGTAAATTTTATATGCCTAGACTCTTATCGAGATGAGGATTCCGAATATGTGACTTATGTAATTTTTCGAGAAGCGTACCGAAAGTCGGGTTTTGGCAACTTTGTCATTTTTGGTGTAAATCGAATTGTATTGATTGGGTGTCGTCCCATTGGCCTAATTTATTGTATTTCTACTGTATTTGATCAGATTCTACACGTGTGGAGCTTGATTCTCGTGGAAAGGGCATTGCGGGGTAGTTGTCGCGCTGTATTGAGGTGAGTAATAGATATGGGTGATGACCAGCGGGTTCGAAACCCCGGTATACCACTTTGTGACGCTGTATAGCGGCGAGACACGTACTCTCTTGTGAGTGCGGGGTCGATTGTGGTTGGAGACTATGGCTTAGTCCGACTTGTTGACACTGTGTTATGATAATTGGCTATTCTTGAGCCGTTGAACCTCCTTCCCGGATGGTTTCATACTATATATTATGATATTGGCCACTCTTGAGCCGTGGAACCCCCTTCTTGGGCGGTTGAGTATACTTGTGGGCCGTGAGCCAGTTATTGGATCCCGCGAGGATCGTTATCATTGTCTTATGATATTGACATGCTAGTTTACTACCAGTCCGTAGCTATTTTTGTTATCATGCTTTTTCCAATCTCTGGAACTTGATATTACTGTTTTCCAACCGAAAAATGATAAAAGGGTTTTCAAAACTACTTTTGAGCCTGCGAGGCTGTATTTGCATATTAGTTGACTGGTAGTGGATCGGGTTGCGTGCCGCAGCGGTATATATTTATGTTGGATCGGACTGCACGCCGCAGTAATATTGTGCTTGGGCTGTAGGAGCCCCTCCGGAGTCTGAACCCCCAGAGTGAGCACGGGTACCCAAATTGGATCGGGCTACGCGCCGTAGCGGTCATTTCATGCATCGCATTGCATTTAGCTACACCTGCTAGCTGTTGTACTTGTTGTTAATATTGTTGGCTCTCTACTGCTGGTATTGAACTGTTACGGGGTATTGGTATAGCTTTACATTGTTCTTTACTGTGGATTTCTTATCTACGCTGTCTTACCCCTGTTTATTACCACTGAGTCTGGCAGTACTCATTTTACTCCCTGCACCTTGTGTGCAGATCCAGGTACCTCTCTGCAGTGATCCGGTAGTTGTTCGAGGCGACTTCTGTGGGATATACGAGGTAGATGCAGAGTCCGCAGGACCCGATATTCCTTCCTACTATCTTTTGATTCTGTATTGCTATTTTTTTCCGCACTTGGTATCTTGTAAACCATTATTACACTTATGTTTAGTAGAGGCTCATGACTCTTGACCCTTCGGTCTAGGGGAGTTGGTATATGTTGGGACTTGGTTCCCCGTTTTCGATATATGTATCACTGTTGTCTCATGTTTTGATATTCTTAAAACGGGATAAAGTGAGCTCCTAGCTCCGTCATTGTTATTGATTGGTCAGGCTAGCCTAGCGATGTGCTGGGCGCCATCACGACCGAATTTGGGGTCGTGACAAAGAATATAGTAGATGCCTCAGCAGGTAGGGCTTTTCTCAGCAAGACCTGGAGAGAAGGCCAGAATTTACTAGACAAGATGGTTCAGAACTCAGGGTGGACAACCAGGAATGCTCCTATCACTCTATTGGTACACCCTGTACCTTTGGACCCTTCCAATACTATGGCAGAAAACATGGCTACTCTTTTGACACAGATGAGCATCATGACAAAAAGGGTGGAAGAATCTGGGTTAAGCAGCAGGTACATATCGTAGATACCACCAATGGGGGTTTATGCACATCTTGCATTAGCCAACCCATATGTAATCCATGGGATGCAGACCAGGAACATCATTATCAGCATGAAGACATAAATTACGTGGCAAATATGGAGGGCAGCGACAGGGAAACCAGAATTGGGGTCAGCAGGCCCCCTCAGCCACAATACAATGCAGGAGGTATGAGGCCACCCAACAATATGGCTCCATATCCTAGACCTCAAGCTTTCAACAATCAGCAACAGGGTCATCATCCACCTCCACCACAACATGGGGGTAGACATGAAGATGGGTTCGCAAGGTTAGAAGCTATGATGTAGCTGGTTATTAGGTCCAATGCCAAAATCAATGAAAGAGTAGATGCACATGATGTAGCTATTAAGAATATCAAGGCGCAAGTGGGCCAGATTGCTATGACACTGAACAATCTTCCTCAGGGGACATCACCTTCCGATACTCAAACCCACCCAAAAGATCAAGTCCCAAAGCAGCTAATGGCAGTAAGTCTGAGAAACGGTAGAGATCTTGATGCTGAGCAAGAGAACTAGAGGCAACTTGCAGGATGAGATACTCATTCCAGTACCCATTTAACTAGATGAGTCCATAGGGTTGAGAGAAGTTACAGTCCAGCCAGCAACTGAAAATATTAATGTGCAGCAGGAAACTGAGAAAGAGTTGAACCGGTAGAACAACAGATTGTGGAACATGTGGTAGAGAAGGAAAAATCCCAAGTGATTGGGAAGAAGAGGCCTCCGGCCCCATTTCCTCAAAGGTTGGCCAAGCACCAAAAGGAGGAGCAATGCAAGAAGTTCTTTGAAATTCTCAAGCAAATCCAGGTAAACATCCCCTTAATTAAAGCTTTGAAAGAGATACCTGGGTATGCTAAAATGATGAAATACTTGATGTCACGAAAATTTGATTTTCAAGGCTTGGCCACAGTTACTCTCACTTAGACATGTAGTGCAGTGGTATCCAGACCTATAGCTGAGAAGTTATCTGACCCATGTAGCTTCACTATTCCATGCACTATAGGGAACTTTGCCTTTACTAAGGCATTGTGTGATTTGGGGGCTAGTATAAATCCTATGCCCTTGGTGATCTATAAGAGGCTGGGCATCGGGAGAGCCAGGCCTACTTCAATGTTACTACAGTTTGCTGACAGGATGGAAAAACGTCTATTCGGGATATTAGATGATGTGCTTATTCAGGTGGGAAAGTTTGTGTTTCCCGCCGACTTTGTGATTCTAGACTGCAAGGTGGATGAGGAGATTCCTATTATCTTAGGAAGACCATTCTTAGCCACGGGGAGAGCCTTGATCGATTGTGAGACTGGGGAGCTCAAGATGAGACTAAATGATGAAGAGATTATATTCAATGTACAGAAATCTATGAGGCGCCCTAGTGAGTTCGCAAATTGGTCTCTTATCGATGCAGTAGATGTGATAGTAGAGACAGACGATGTAGCTTTGACAGCTGAAGATCCACTACAGGCATGCCTAATGAACTTAGAGGAGGTAAATGGTGAAAGCCTGGCGGAGTGGGTGTTAGCACTGGAAGGTAAGGGGTTTTGGGATAGAAATTTGGAGTTTGAACCTCTACACTTAGAAAATAGAGAGACCCCTCCAGCAAAACCATCCATTGAAGAACCACCCAAGTTGGAACTCAAGCCATTACCAACTCATCTCAGGTATGAATTCCTGGGCCCTAACTCCACTTTACCTATTATTATTTTATCTGGTTTGCTAGATGTGAAGGCTCAACAGCTTATACAGGTACTCAAAGAATGTAAAACCTCGTGTATCTTTATAGACATAAAGGGGATCAGTCCCGCTTACTGCATGCATAAGATTCTCTTAGAAGAGGGACACAAACCTTCCATGGAACACCAGAGAAGGCTGAACCCGAATATGAAGAAAGTGGTGAAGAAGGAAGTGATAAAGTGGCTAGACGCGGGAACTATTTTCCCAATCTCTGATAGTAGCTGGGTTAGCTCAGTTCAATTTGTACCAAAGAAGGGTGGCATGACGGTTGTGCGAAATGAAAACAATGAATTAATCTCAACAAGAACCATCACCAGCTGGAGGATCTGCATGGACTACCGGAAACTGAATCTAGCCACCCGAAAGGACCACTTCCCACTTCCCTTCATTGACCAGATGCTCGACAGGTTGGCAGGGAGGTCACATTTTTGCTTTTTGGATGGGTACTCAGGGTACAATCAGATCTCTATTGTCGAGATGACAGAAAAAAAAACCTCCTTCACATGCCCATACGACAATTTTGCCTTCAAGAGAATGCCATTCGGCCTATGCAATGCACCTGCCACATTCCAAAGGTGCATGATGGCTATATTCATCGACATGGTGGAAGATATTATGGAGGTGTTTATGGACGATTTCTCAGTGGTAGGGAATTCATTTGATGAATGCCTTGTCAATCTGACAAGAGTGCTGAAGCGATGCATGGAGACTAACTTGCTGCTAAATTGGGAAAAGTGTCATTTCATGGTACAAGAAGGAATAGTCTTGGGGCACCGGGTTTCTAGCAAGGGAATTGAGGTGGATCAAGCCAAAGTTGACGTCATTGCAAAGATGCCTCCACCAACGTCTATCAAAGCCATTAGAAGCTTTCTTAGACATGCCAGTTTTTACCGGAGGTTCATTAAAGACCTCCAAAATTGCCAATCCCTTCTGTAAGTTACTGGAAAAAGATCACCCTTTTGTATTTTCTGATGATTGCAGGACTACATTTGAGGAGCTGAAAAAGAGGCTGGTCACAACACCAATAATTATTGCCCCTAACTGGGAGCAACCATTTGAGCTCATGTGCGATGCAAGTGACTATGCAGTGGGGGCAGTGCTGGGCCAGCGAAAAGACAAGTTGATGCATCCAATCTACTATGCTAGTAGAACACTGAGTGGAGCCCAGCTAAATTACATTGTGACGGAAAAGGAGATGCCGGTGGTAGTGTTTGCATTTGACAAGTTCAGGTCCTATCTCATAGGATCCAAGGTAATTGTATACACTGACCATGCAGCACTGAGATATTTAATTGAAAAGAATGACTCCAAGTCGCGCTTAATTCATTGGGTGCTGCTTCTGCAAGAGTTCGATCTTGAAATTCGTGACCGCAAGGGCACTGAAAATCAAGTCGCTGATCACTTATCACGACTTGAAGGAGCTGAAACTATTAAAGAAAGTGAAGAAATTCTGGAAACCTTTCCAGACGAGCAACTGCTCGCTACCACTCTTCTTAATCGCCATGGTATGCAGACTATGCAAACTACCTGGCCAGTGGTATTGTTCCTTACGACCTGTCATCGGTCCAGAAGAAAAGATTCTTTCGTGAAAGCCAATTGTACTATTGGGATGATCCCTACTTGTTTAGAATTTGCCTTGATAACATGATCCGGAGATGCGTCCCCGAGATCGAACAATCTTCTATCTTGCAGGCTTGTTATGTTTCGGCATATGGTGGCCATTTTAGAGGAGTTCTAACAGCAGCTAAGGTACTTGAGGCTAAATTCTTCTGGCTAACGATATTTAAAGATTCACACTTGTGGGTGAAAGGGTGTAATTAATGTCAACGCACCGGGAATATCTGTCGGCGTCACGAGATGCCCATGAACTCAATCCAAGAGGTGGAAGCATTTGATGTCTAGGGGATAGATTTCATGGGTCCCTTCGTCAGCTCCTATGGAAATAACTATATTCTTGTTCCTGTAGACTATGTGTCCAAATGGGTGGAAGCTGTAGCATTACCCACCAATGATGCTAAGGTGGTGGTGGGATTTCTCAAGAAAAACATTTTCACTCGTTTTGGGACACCGAGGGCAATTATAAGCGATGAGGGCACTCACTTATGTAATCGGGCATTTGACAAATTGTTGGTAAAATACGATGTGAGGCACAAGGTGGCTACTCCATATCACCCGCAGACTAGTGGGAAAGTTGAGGTATCCAACAGGAAAATAAAAAGTGTACTAACAAAAACAGTGAACGCTACAAGGACCGACTGGTCAAGAAAGCTCGATGATGCACTATGGGCGTATAGGACAACTTTTAAGACACCGATCGGCATGTCACCATACAAATTAGTATTTGGGAAGGCTTGTCAGCTACCCGTTGAATTGGAGCATAAAGCATGGTGGGCACTTAAACAACTATATCTCAACTGGAAAGAAGTGGGCAAAATAAGAGTTACTGAATTACATGAGCTAGAAGAGTTCCGGTATCTGGATTTTGAGAGCACGAGGTTATATAAGGAGAGGATGAAGCGGCTGCATGACCAAAACATCATAGAGCGCAACTTTAAATTCGGGGACAAGGTATTACTCTATAACTCAAGATTACGATTATTCCCGGGCAAATTGAAATCACGATGGTGTGGCTCATTTTGGGTGGTTGAAGTGTTACCATGTGGAGCCGTGGAAATAGGTACTGAAGATGGCTCTCGCACTTTCAGAGTCAATGGAAAGCGGTTGAAATTGTACGTTGGCATGGATGAAGCCAAAGAGACGTCTGAGTTGCATTTGAATTAACCTCAAAGGTTGAGTGAGCCTTAAATTGCGCTAAGTTGAGTCGTGTCGTGACGTTAAATTAGGTGCTACGTGGGAGGCAACCCACAAAATTTTTGTAATTGTAAACATTATAAGTAGACTATACAAAAAAAACAGTAGATGCCAGGCGGATGAATCAGAGGCGGCCTTCTACCGCGGTTCTACCGCGATTACGGTGAAACTGCGGTGAGATGGCCCCTCTGAACCTCACCCACCGCGGTTGGACCGCGATCGCGGTCAAATCGCGGTGGGAGACCCTCTTTGATACACGTCACTCGCAGTTCCACCGCGACCGCGGTGGACCGCGATGCTGCCCAGGTAAGTCAGCAGAAAAATTTTTTTATTCCCCCCTCCTTTTTAATAACTCTAACCTAAAACCCTCCCCCTCACTTCCTACAAACCAGCCGCCCCCCTTTTCCCTCTCTCTCTCTCTAAAATCAAATTCTCTCCTCCTTCTCTCTAACCAAATTCCCCTCCCATTCTCTTCTTCTTCCCCCCCCCCCCAACCTCCATTGTTACTATTCCCCTTCCTCTACTCTTCTTTTCAAGTAAGTTTTCTCTTTTCTTTTTATTCTTCTTCTAGTTTAATTATTATATTATAGTTAATTTTTAGTTTTTGCTTAAACCCTAGCTAGGCTTGGTGTAAAATATGTAATTGTGCCCTATTTGTATATCACCATTGTTGTATACTTGATTTTTGGGATTGTTGGTACTTGACTTGGTTGGGTCTCCATTATTCTATAATTGTGCATTGTTGTGATGGTTTGGAGACCTAAATTATTTTATTGTTGATTAGTATCATTTTGGACCATGGTTTGGCCAATTATGTGGTATTGTATGGTGTCGAAATTTTTAGGGGATATTATGCCTAGGTTTGGTTGGGTTGTTGTTGTATATTTGGAGATGGTGTAATTGTGTGTGGGGTGGTGTTGTCATGATAAACGAAGTAAGTGTAGGGTGCATTAGGCTAGAATTGGTGAAATTGTTGGAAATAAATGGGCAAATTATGGGTCATGGTATGATAGCACTAAAGAAGTACGTTTGTAGTCAGCGGATGGTCAAGTCTGAGTAACCATTCGACGCACTAATGTAATGAAAATCTTTGTTATGCTTCTTATGTGCAGGACTATGGCACCAAATCGGTCAAGGAAAGCTGCAAGCTCATCTAGGCATCCTACCTACGATGAGTCCCACTTTGAGTTCGAAGAGGTGGAAAACGACTTTCACGCCGAGGCCACCAAAGCTTGGCTATAGGAAATTCCTATTGACAGGATTGTAGTTCCTATTGACACAATTCCTATTGCCTCTTTCACGCATCTAACCAAATGTTAGTTTACAGTGGTCTGTAACCGTTTGCTCCCCTCCGGAAACACTATTGATGTGAACTTTAATAAGGCAGTGTTGACTTGGTGCTTTGTCACCCAGCGAGATTTTGACGCTGCCCGACTGATTTGTGATGAAATGATGCTGAGGGGACCCCTTAAGTCCAAGAGATTCTATTTCCCTTCTTTGGTCACTACTCTTTGCCTCTCTCACCATACACCCGTATTACCTACTGATGGTGACCTGCCACAAAAAGCTCTGTTTAAAGCTTCAAGTATTTAGGTTGGTAGAGGCAACGACCCAATTGATGTTGTTGATGATGATGACCCGGTCCCGGTTTTCCAGTCCACGAGGTCTACTGACTCTGCAAGTACATCTAGGCAAGCTCATTCTGGAGCTGGCCTATCCCGTTCCCAGTCCACCAGACCTATGCTTAGGTCTTTGGAGGAAGAAGTTGCGGATTTACGCACTTGTGTGGACGGCCTGCACACTCGCACGGATGCGATGTCACAGCGACAGTCCAGATCTAAGAGCTGCTTCATGGCGTGGTTCAGAGCATTGGGTGGAGCATGCAACATCGACCCCACCACAGTCTCTGACTCAGGTTGTGTCTCAAGGAAGTCTTCTAACCCTTATATGCTTTAATTTGATTTATATGACATGAGGACATGCTATGATTTTAAATGTGGGGTAGGAGACTTACTCTGTAGTGTATTATATGTTGTACATTGTAGACTTAGTTGAATAATATATTAGCTGGCTTGGCCTGATGATGGACACTTGTCGACGGGTTTCTTAAGGGTCAAAGTCATAGTAAAAAAAATAAAAAAATAAAAAATAAAAAAATCCAAAAATATGAGTAGATGACTCTTCTTGATGACGGACTACTTGGACAGTACTCTTGAGGGAAGTAGTCCATGTAGGAATTTTTGTTTATTTCTTTTCTTTTTCTTAGGTAGTGTATCACCTCCCCCTTGGTTTTCTTTTGGCCACGGTTCTTTTCCAAGGGTTTTTATTGAACCGGGTTAGGTAGATTTTTCTTTTTTAGGATTACTAGGTGAAGGTTAATATGTAACCCCAAGTATGCACACTAGCAAAACTAAAATGAACTTGAGAGTGTATTATCTAAGATTGACTGTAGATTCTATGATATGCCTTAAATTACACAGTGTAGCTTGCTTGATCATTGATATGACTTTGTAGATGAACCTGATTCAGAATGAGTTGCATACTAAGTGTGTGTGAGATTTTTACCTACATTATATGTTTATACATGACACCTAGAACTTGCTCTGTGTGTATGCAAAGCGAAATAGAAGTTATTTAGTTATAGAGATGATAAAGGTATTTCTTTGTGCAATCCCATAAACGAAAAAACTGTGAATTCACATGTAAATAATATCTTAGTTAACCCCTTTGAGCCTTAAGCATGTTCTTTGATAACCCTATAATCTTCACAAAACATATGTCGTACAGTGTTGTACCTTGCCTCCTAGAAGCACTCGAATTGTAATGAACACGCAAAAGTAAAAGTGTGGGGTGAGGGAAAATCGAAAAAGGGAAATCAAGAATGAATGGTAGAATTGGTGAACTGGCAGTTGTACAGTAAATGCTTATGAAAAAAAAAATAGAGATGTATATATATAAATAAGGAAGCCAGTTGCACAAAAAAAAATGGGATTAAAGGTGAATAAAAGGTGGAAGAATGGTTAGAGTGAGCATAATGAATAGCTTAAAGGGAAGTTTGTGTAAAAGAAGTGCTTAGGGAGGTTAGCCATTATAACCAAATGTATCCTACTCGTCCCATAGCCTACATTACAACCCTTAAAGACCTCTTGATCTTTGACTAAATGGCTCGATTAGTGGAATATTACACTTGGGGCAAGCTTATGGTGTGTCGGTGTATATATGAATGCTCTTTGCTGAGAGTGAGTGAACGTTTTCTATATATATAAGTTCCGTGTTATAAATTGCATATGTGTGGGGACTTCTCTCAGTTTGTGTGTTGTGAGGGCATGTAACTCAGGAAGAAAAGGGTAAGTTTGCAAGTCTATAATAGTAATTAGAGTAAGCATTTGTAAGGCCCCGTAAAATTTTTTGTGCATAAAACCTAGTAGTTGTGGTGTCATGGTCCGAATAATGTGTTAGGAATGCGTAGAATTCTTCGCGGCGAGCTTGCGAGCCGCGGTTCGGACCCTTGGTATTGATTTAAGTTTCAAAAATGTAGAGAAATAATTTTTCCGAAAAAGTGTCAAATGTGCGGTCAAGAATGCGACCGCAAACCTGACATGCGGACCGCATTCTGACCGCAAATCGTTCCAGAGAGTTGCCCAAATCTGTCAAAAGTGCGGTCGATATGCGATCGCATGTCAATCTGCGGTGCACTTTTGCGACCGCAGAATCAACATGCGGTCCGCATAGTGACCGCATTCCTTAACAGAAACTTGTAAAATTTGGGGCAATTCTGCGGTCATTATGCGGACCGCATGTTGATTCTGCGGTCGCATAGTGACCGCATATTTGACCCCGGCCCAGATTTTTGTGATATTTTGACCCGATCTATTCTTTAATATAACACCTTTCTTCTTCATTTTATCATATTATCTCACCAAAATTAGAGAGAGAAGAGAGGGTTTTTAGAGAGAAGTTCTTCATCTTCAAAGATTGTTCCAACTACTTAATTCCAAGGGATTCTAGGGCAAGGATTCAACTTCCCCAATATTTTCAAGGTAAAAACCCTAACTATTTTCTTTGATTTTCAGTTTTAATTGGGTAAAGAGAGGTTTGCATATAATAGCTTTTGAAAATAGAATTTTTACACTCATGCATGATTATTGAACTTGATTTCTAGTAAAAAGAAGTGAGTAGAAGTAAGAGTCTTCAAGAACAAGGTTGGCAAGAGTAGGATATCTTGGGTAAGCATAAAGTAGGAGGAAAAATCATCACCAGGTATGTATGGCTAATTTTGATTCTTGTGAAATCGCCTATGTGTGTGAAGTTGTTTGTTTCGGGTTAAATTGACAAATCGTGTGAAATTCTTGATGTTGTTGTTGGATATTCAAAGTTTGTTGTTGAGTTATGAGTAATGTAAAATGAGAGTTTAATTTGGCAAAAGAATTGTGAATAATGACTATGATGGCCTATATGGCACCTTGTGGAAAACAAACGAAACACTTGAGAATTGGTTTATTGTGGAAAGAGATGAAACACTGGAATTGTGGAAATATTGTAACATGGTTGTGATATTGAATTGAGAAGAAATTGAGAACATGAACCAATGTGTAAGTTGCTTATTTGAACTTGTTGAAATTGTGTGTAGTACATTATCTGCTGTTTGAAATTGTTGTGTTTTCAGCTGTAAGGCGGGGTCGTGTTGCGCGCCGCAACGTGGTGAAATAAGGTTTGGGTTGGGGTGATAAGGGTGGCCGAGGTAATAAGGGTGGTCAGGGGCAATAAGGATGGAAAGCGATCGAAATCGCTATTGAAAATTGATACATAAATCAATAATGTGAAATTGTGAAAGGAGACAGCAGGAGAGTTTGCAACCTGTGGGGCACCGATTGCCCCTTTGTTTGACTACTTGTGCTTTACGTGATTGATTGGTTATTGTTAAATTGGTTGATTGTAGAAAGTGCTTTGTGTGAGAATTATTTGAAATGAGGAAAATGTGGAAACATGGTTGGGTGGCTTAATTAATTGTTGATGTAATTTAATGGCTTGAGTTTACTTGGGACAAAGTTTGTCCATACATACCAGTACAATTCAAGTGTACTGACGTCCCTTTTGCCGGGGCGCTACATTCGTGTTATGATTGTAGGTGGATCAGTAGCAGGCACTTCAGCTCATCGGCAGTAGTATCCTTTTCCTTCCACTGCCCATTTTGGTGAGCCCCTTTCTTCCTCGGGGCCTTGTGTGGTTCATGCCACTTCGGTTTAGATTTCATTTTGGTTTTGTAAGGTATAGCCGGAGCCTTGTTACCGGCAAGTATTGTATTTCCCTTTTTTGTATCCTAGAGGCTCTGTAGACATGTAAACTGTGGGACTCCAGTATTATGTAGATATTATATTATGTCGGGCGTTGTAAAAAATTACAAACTTGTTAATGAATCACTCGTATGGTTTTATTTGTTTAATGTGAAATCAATTATGATTAGTAATATATGTGGTTAATGAGAAACAGTCAACACAGGGGTAACGCGTGGGAATGAAAGGCACCCAGGTGGGCATGTAACTCAGGAAGAAAAGGGTAAGTTTGCAAGTCTATAATAATAATTAGAGTAAGCATTGGTGTGTTTGGCATTTGAGTTTACATTTGAGTAAGGATTGTGCATTACTTAGGTTAATCATGAATGATAGCTTGTGTGACATATTTTGGGGGAGACATTGATGATATAGGCCAAAAAGTGTGAAAAAGTTGCTCGAGGACGAGTAAAGGGTTAAGTGTGGGTTGTTGATAATAGGTGAATTTTACTATATTTATACCCTAAATAATCACATTTTAATGTTGTTTTGATAATATATATGAGGACAAAATGCTCTTATCAGTGTTTTTCGTGTGTTATAGGTACACAATAGTTGAGGAAGGCTAAAAGAGCAATTTTGGAGTCAAAAGAAGGTGAAAAAGGCCATTTGTGCAAAAATCAAGAAAATACGCTAGAACAGTCCTGAAGAATCCGAGGCACTGTCTGACCGTGGTTCCACCGCGACCGCGGTAGAACAAGCCTGCAGAAGTTTGAGAGGTTCAGAAGGTGGTGCTGGTCGCGGTGCGGTAAAACCGCGACAGAACGCAGAAAAGTCAGGGGCCAAAGTGTAAAAACGGGAATTTTAATACCTAAATCCTATATATATCATTAGGATTCGCCGAAAGGAGGCAAGTTTTGTATTATTGACTACTTTTGCAAGGAAACTAGTGTGAGAGAATTCTCTTAACATCTCTCTTTCTTTTATTTTGAATTCTTGATTATGAAATCTATTCTATCTTTTGCTTTCATAGTCATGAGTAGCTAATTTCTTATCTAAGGTTGTGATGGAACCTATTGGTTGATGAACTTTTGGCTTATGTGAATACAAATTGTTAGTTAAATTTCTATGTGTAACTTCGTTCTTGTTGTAGTTAATTGATAGGATCCTCAATTAGTTGTGCCTATTTAGTGTGCATAACTTGGAAAAGATTGCATATTTAGGTTATTGTTGAACAACATCATACCAAGATTATTAGAGGAATCTATAATTGCGGGTTTAAAGGTGGGATTAGGAATAACGAAATCTTAGGTGCAATCTAAAGTGAACTGTGATAATTAAAGCAAGCTAGGGTAGCTCGAAAGAGTGCAATAGTAAATTATTGTAATTGCTCGAGAGAGAATTACGGTAGAATTAGGGTTCATGATTGATAGAGAGGTATTGACAATTTGTATGAGCATAAACAGAAGGGATTCCATCAATAGGGGAAATCATCACCTTAGTCTTTCTCATTAGTATTTACAACACATTCAGTTATTACTTTAGTTAATTAGTTCTTTGCAGAAGTAGTTATTAGAAATCACTCAAAGAGATTTGGGAAGCCGATTCGGAAGTTTTGTTGGGTTTTGAAGATTGTAGTTGGTAGGTTAACTCTCTGAGGATTCAACCCCGTGTGTAATACTTGGATATATTTGCTGCGACCGCATTGTCCTTTTTAGAAGGCATAGTTGGGCGAGATCAACACTCTTTATACCTTACGTCATGTATTGTTGAGTTCCAATACAAACATATTTTTTGAATGCAATAATTGGTTATTGTATCAAAATAAGAAGGAAAAAGCCAAAAATTTGAGATAATAGATAAATAGAATCTTTGGTCATCGAGATGTGCCATATATATATATATATATATATATATATATATATATATATATATATATATATATATATATATATATATATATATATATATATATATACATATATATATATATATATACCTCGGGTCCAAAATAAGTAATATTTTTTATGTTTTCACGCAGATTAAGAAATCCATCTTTTAACATTAATTAACAAGAGAATTGACCATATTAACCTTTATTATCTAACATAAACACTCCTAACACATATTCCAACACTATTTACTCCAAGGACAATATAGGAAAATAATAATTAATTCATTATTAAAATCTGAAAAAATTATTTATTTTGGACCACAAAAAAAAAGGGCCAAAAAACTATTTATTTTGGACCGGAGGGAGTATGGTATTATATCCTGAACAAAATGATAATTTCAGAAATGAAGGAGACCCCCATTTGTTCCCAGTATTCAACATGCAAAACTTACACTAAATTGATAAAATAATCACAATACTAATAACTTTCTTATCCAATATATCATTCATCATCATAAGTACAAATTCTACATATCATTAAGGAGATTTCTTGTTTCATTCAAAATTCAAACAAAACCATAAAAAAGGTTCATGGCATTTTCTTTCTCTTTTCTCTTTCAAACGTGAGCATTATTAGCAGCATCACATCTCTTCCTCACCTCTCCTTGATTACCAATCTTGACTTGATATACACTTAGTTTCTCCATTGCAACAGCAAAATCAGCAGCAAAAACATTGCTATCTTTAGCATATAATTCAACAAATGGCCTTGTCCTAGGATCATTATAAAGTAATTGGTCTGAACCTAGGACTCCAATTCCCTTCATTAAATTTTTGAACAACACATTGTCGAAATTTCCAGGAGATATCACATCTAGGAAAGCTGCCATGTCTTTGTTATTTGTATAATTTGCACACATTGTTCTTAATCTCTCAACTAATATTGGATTCATTATAGGGTCAGGGGTTGGAAAAATTCTGTTAGCAAACTCCTTACAATGAACAAATCCAATAGTGTGTCCACCACCAATTAACACAACCATATCTTTAATATCAATGCCCATAAGTTGGAATTTCTTGATCATTAGGTCCACCGTCGCATTCGCACGTGGTAGATGCGCTTCTACGTTTGAAACGTTAGAAACTAGACTATCCTTTCGGCCTAGTGGAACTTTATAGTGGGGTCCACCCGTCTGGACAATGAGATTTCGCGTGGCGGTAGCTAAAACATCTGCACAGGATACGATGCCAGGGCAGGCGAGCTCGAGGGCAGTCTTGATTCGCGTAATGAGGTCGAACGCATCACCGGCTAGGGATTGATTGATGTCGTATTCGAGCTCGGGTTTATTGAAGGCAGTGGGTTTGATAAGGATGGAGGCATCACATCCATCAACAACACAGTCGTGAAAAAAGACTCGAAGGGTGGCGGCGGCGGTGGTGGGGAATTGCATTTGCTTTTGTTGGGTGATGTCCCTCACTATATCATCAAATTGTGGACATGTTTTGGCATAATAGTCTAATGTCAGTTGTGCATGTGAAGAAGCTAGAGATGAGAACAACAAGAGAAGTAATGGCCAAGCCATTTTTTAATGGCTGGTTGAAGAGAAAAAAAAAAGAGAGAGAAGAGAACAGATCAAAAAAGACCTGTTTCCTCTCACAAAAAGATGATTATGGAGTCAAATCCCAAAAGGGGTTACAAAAAGGTAAACAATTTTGATAATGAAACAAGAAAACAATGTAGAGGAGAAGAAAGATGAGAATTAATTTTGTGGTTAAGAGATGTCTTAGGAAAAAGAATGGTTATATTTTTTTTAATCAGAATTTTGTATTGGATTCTATTTTTTGTATGATTGAAGAATTTCAATTGAGCATAACATAAGGTTGATCGACCACTTGTTTGAAAAGAATATTACATCTCTTTTTCTTTTTGATTGCCTTAAACCATTTCTAGGATTAATCAAGTATACCAAATTGTTATTTCATATCCAAAGGTCACGGTTCATGGAACCAATCATTAATGTTTCTATTAGGATAGCTGTATATATCCAGTAAGGGCAGTTCAACGAATTTAGTGGCTTAAAATCGAACTTTAATAAGAATATATCCAGTATTTATTTATATAATAGTATTCATACAAGATATTTGACTTTTAGCCATATGTTTGTCATAAAAAACTTTATTTGCTAACACTTTTTGGGGCCTCAGAATTTTTGGGGTCTAAAGCAAAGACTTTACTAGCTTCACCCTTGAGTCACCCATGATATCCAGAGGTGGATTAAATGAATTAGATATGGGATCTCGTGAATCCAATAGTTTTCGTCTAGATCCGATATTTGTATTTAAAATTTCATTAAATTTATAAGAATATTTAGCTTGGAACTCAGTCCGTTAATTCAGTTAATATTTTATATTAACTTAAGGTTTGTGTAGGAACTCATAAACTTTAAAGTCTGGATTTGCCTCCATCTATCACGTACTCTTTAAAGTGCGGTCCTTCCCCTAACCCTGTATGAACTTGGAATGCTTTGGGCACTGTGTTGCTCTTTATCCGGATTTGATAATTCTTTTGTTGGAAAAGGAAAACATAGGTTGAAAACTATATTTTTATTTTTATTTCCAACATTGATAGTATTAGTTCTTTAATATGGAACATCTAGTGTTTTAAATTAAAACTATATAGAAATGGGAATACCAATCAAAAAAACCTGAAAAGGTCAAGATACTAAAAAATATATAATCTCATATTCCTTTTGAAATAAAAACTGTCTCCTATTTAACAGAATTATTATCTGATAATTGATTTATTGTTCCATATAAATTTAAGCTGGTCTTGGGAAATAGTATAAATTTGAGGCGATAACAATTGTATTTAAAGCACTACTATTTTCAATTCTTACTCAAGAATGCCAATTTTCAATTCTTACTCAAGAATGCCATGAATCATTAATACCAAGCCATAGCTGAGAAACCAAGATGGTCATTTGAGGAAGAATGGGAAATGAGTGGCCTATTGGTCAATGAAGTGAGTTAAGAATCACGAAGTTTCAGGTTCAAATTTAGCGGAGGAAGAAATACTAGGTGATTTATTCTCATTTGTACAAGCTTTGATGGATAATATTATCTGGAACCTGTTATTGGTAGAAGGTCATATGTATCCAATGGAATTAATCGAGGTACGTGAACGCTAGCACGAATACGGTATCCAAAAAAAAAAGGGAATGAATCAAAAGGCTTCCTATTCGTAGTTGAGACGAGCAAATAAGTCTAAGCGGATGTTTGGATTGATTTTTAAGCTGCTCAAATTAGGTTTTAAGTTTTTTTAAAGCTTTTGTTAGTATTTGGCAAAGTCAAAAAGTGCTTAAAGTAAGTTTAAAATTGCTTATATTAAGCCAAAAGCAAGAAGCTGGACAACCCTAGCTTATTGCTTTTTAACTTAAAAGCTATTTCGACTGGAAAGCTACCTTTTTTTTAAGTCAATGTACATTAATGAACTATCATTCATGAATGCTGCACCTGCCACGATCAATTGACTATAAGTAGGCACTACTAAAAGATGGTGGCTGTGTGACATCTTACGTATATATGGAAATAATACTTAGAACTTTAGTGGTTATTTTAAAGGTGTATGTGCCTAGACTCTAAGCGAGCTGAGGTGATTTGCTAGATACGGGTTTGGACAAACTCAGTAACTTTTGCTTAGACTTGTATTTATATTAAAAAAATTATTACATATATATAAATATTTAATTGCAAACTACAAGTAATGCGTTCAATAACAATTTCAAAACCATAAACCTTATATTCTAGATCCGCCTTTAAAATCTCGACCAGTTGCTTGTTTGAATATTTCTCTCTTTCGGTTATTTCTATTTATATTTTTCGCTTCCGAACCCTAACCAGGCAGTAGCATGAGAACTCCGCATACAAGATGTATACCAAAAAGTCAAATTTTACATAAAAAACGCAATTCTAAACGTAAAAAACATCAAATAAAATGTGTTTTCTTGTGAAAAATCAATCATCTACACAAATTTGGAGCAATTATCTCTGTAAATAAGAACAAAAAGCCAATCTAAACTCACTATTAATCGGCCAAATTGGCAAAAGTATAATCACTTTACAAAAAGGGAGGCTAACAAAACCTCCTCACTCAATATAGATATATCGTTCGCACTTTCCCCAACAAATTTACACACATTTAATATATAGGGGAAAATTACAAAAGAAAATGTGGAGGAGAAAGAACTAATTCTGAACTAGCATTTCCTACTCTCAAGTTGCTACTTCATCAACTTCTGAATGAAATACAAAACTTGGAAAAGTAGTTGTTACATCCCTGCATTAAAACATGTATAAATCTTATCAGCCGATATATTCCGAAGAAGGGGAGCCTTGGCGTAACGGGTAAAGTTACTGCCATGCGACCAGAAGGTCACAGGTTCGAGCAGTGGAAATAGACTCTTGTAGAAATGTAGGATAAGGCCGCACATAATAGACACTTGTAGCGCATAGCGGGAGCTTAGCGCATTTGGCTACCTTTTTTTTTTTTTAAACTTGTATACACCGACAGTAAAAAAAAATTACATCAGGCGACCTAAAATATATTGCAAGAGGTCTAGGTAAATGTGACTTGTATAGTGTAAAAATTCTATACATTGTCGTCTGTCGATGAATGTGAGTTAAACTCATCTTTTAAATGTGCAAACATATATGAGTGATTAAATGCTATACCTTAGATATGGAAGTGTCATTATCTTTAATAATGAAGGATTTCGAGCCACGAAATTTCGCCATTCAGATTTGTCAATCTTCCCGTCCTGATTTGAATCTGCTTCCAAAAATGTCTGCATATTGAAATAAAATCACTAATTATTCAATGTTCTTTGAGTGATTTCTGGAGAAAAAGCAAGTAAAAAGGTCATCTTAATGCAAAGTTGACACAAAATGCATAGGTCTTTCAATCTCGGTGCTTCTTTTCAAACATAACAATCTCGTCTGATCATGAAATTTCATGGATCATCACAAGAAAAATTACCTTATCAAGTATTATCTCAATGGTTTCGTCAGCCAACTTCATCTCAGACTCGCGTAGAAGTGCAATCAACATTTGTTTAACCTGTGTAAAAACACAAATAATGAAGCCTACAATAAACAAAACATAACGAGAACCACATAGGTGACTCTCAACATAACATGAAAGAGAAACAAAATATCATACCTCTTGCCGTTCAATATACCCTGAGCCGTCCAGATCATAAAGCTTAAATGAAACTGCAATAACACAAAAGATGGAGTTCCGTGTGACTGTCCGTGTCCAATTAATAATTAAACTAGAAACAATCATTTCGAAGCACATAGCTATATCTTTTTTTCTTTTACTTACAAGTAATTTTATCTTCCTGGGGGGCATTTGGGTGGAATACATTCATTACCCTAACAAAATCCTCAAAATCGACGACTCCTCTTTGCTTTAGATCAAATAGATCAAAAATCTGCAAGGGAAAGTTCCTAGAAGAAGTTAATATCCCACCAGGGCAATAAAGATAAGTAAATATACAATATTAGCATGCTTGCCACGTCAATGCTATGTTTTTCTCGGACTCTCCAAAGAAGTTGTGCTAAGTGTGTGTCGGATCCTCCAAAAGTATGTATTTTTGGAGGATGCAACACGAGAGCTACATCATTTTGGAGAGTCTGCACAATATAAACTCAATGCATTCCGTAAGTTAAACATCCATGTTTTGGTGAACCACTTATATGTGTTCTTTCACACAGGAATCCCAATGGTATGTTTACTTGAGCAATTCCAGTTCTCAGCTATGTTGCATGAACTCTCCAAAATGATGTTGCACCCATATCAAATCCTCCAAAAATACACTACTTTTGGAGGATTCAATAGGCGCCCGGTAACATTTTTTGGGAGTCTGAGCAACATAGGTTCTCAGTACAGAACGAACTAATAAGCATTATGTAGAACAAAACCAAATCTACGATAATTGTACCAATGAAACACCATACCCGATTTGCAAGAAGGTCTTCTTTTTTTCTATTCTCGAATAATGCCAACTGGAACTCTTCCTGCACATACAACATGAATGTTCTGTATTAGGCCCCGGACACAGGTAACATAGTCTAGTTTTAAACTTAAACTATCCATATGGAATTATGCAACAGGAAATCATAAGCACCACCGAATCCAATTTCACCAATTCAATAGAGCCTACCTTGCATATCAACCCGTCGTCAATTACTGTACTGCTAATAGTCTTGAACATCTCAAATAATGCCTGAACTTCACTTACGGTAACTGCAAAAAGAGGAGAATAAGAGAAAGGAAAACAAATAAGACGAGTGGAGGAGGGTTGTGTACTACATTAAAATTTCAATTTTTAATGTAAACCGAAAGATGATGAACCTCTTTACTCTTCTGAATGATTTTCAGCACAACTCAGAAAGACAATTTTCTTTTGCATAAATGAGGGAAAATCCCTGTTTCACTGTGTTCTAACGTCAGATCAAACTTTAAAATTTCTTCCTGTTGTAAATGGATTTAGCAGCTTAAAAAATAGCAAGGAAATTTGTACACGTTTCGTCACCGCTTTTTTGGAACACGTTACCAATGGTATGTTAAAAACATGTGACTCGATAGTATCTCTCCACCAAAAAGGAACAAGATAAGGGATTTCCATATGTAAAATCATAATTATTGGTACAAGATTTTTCAACAGAAAAGGGGGAATCTTGTGGTCCAGTCGAAAAAGATCATTACTTTAACCTCTCCTCACAGTTTCTCCATTTGTTCATCTCAAAACTTTCAACTTCACAACACAAGTTCAACTTTATTAAATCAATCGTAACATACTAAAACGTCAGTTGACAAGATCATTACGAACTCACATGCTGTTTGGGATGCTAGGAATATAGGATCTTCGTAACCTTGAAACTGATGTCTTGCTGTAGAACTAAAACACCCCATCTTCCGGAAAATGGAGTTTGAGGACGAAACACACAACTCGACTCACGTCAGGCGACCAGCTACACTACAATATATCATCAAAACCATTTTAACACCTTGCAAATTACAACACACGAATTCACATAACAATTGTATAACTAGCATATCAGCTCTCAAATACAAAAAATTAAACCACTATGGATTACTCATTCCCCATAACAAAATATAGGAAACATAAACATACATCCAAACAATTAAGTTTAGTTATTCTAATGATAATTTACAAACTCATAGATTATGTTTTTACCAACTAATTTCCAACCATACCTATCACGACAATAAAAAACTCAGTATAATCTCACAAGTGGGACTAGGAAGGGTAGTGCGTACGATACCTTACCTTATTTTCGATATACCCTTATCTGAATAATAATAATATGGGGAATACAAAAATTTTTAAATGGCAACTACTTGATAAAAAAGGTGAGCCGGATCATAGTAAATGTTTATAATATTGCGGTCTCGTAAGAAAAGATGAAAAGAAAAGCAATAGTAAATCATACCCACCACATAAAAAACTATGAGGAGGGGTGTGGTGGTGGTGGTGGTTGGTGGGGGAATGAAGTAAATGAAGAATTAGCAATAAGAATTGACAGGCTACTTCTTTGACTAATGACACATGTCAAGCACAGGATTTTCATTTTTCTTAACTGTCTACCAGCCTTATCTCGAGCCCAGATAAACTAGGAGGGTCAATGTAAGTTAACAATCATAAAGAATTATTTAATTTTCCAAACAATTGGAATCAAATTGAGTAAATAATAAATACAAATAATTCAAACAGCTGACACCTCAATTAATTTGAATTGAGTCATACTATATTACATTATTTATTGTTGAATTTGTCTGCTAGCCTTACACCCCGCACCCCGCACCCCCACAAACCCCATCTAAAATTTGCAGAAAGATCATTACTTGATTCTCAAAAAAGATCAAAACTTTAACATGAAAAAGCATAAAACCCCAGGAAAATAAAATAAAGATCAAAACTTTAACATGAAAAACCTCAAATTTCATTTCCAATTTGAAAGAAACCTAATACCATCATCTAAAAACATCATAAATTTTATAGAACATAACCAAAACATACAGAAACAAATACCAACAAATCTTGAAAATAAAAAAAATATATATAAAACCCATACAAAAAGAAAATAGGGAATAAGAAAAGAAAACATACAGATTATTGAGGTCCTCAGCAAAATTGCCCAAAGAGATATATGGAGTGCTTCAAGATTGATGTGTATGTATAATTTTACGTGCACATATACATATAAAAAATGTATGTATATATAGCAGAGAGCTAAAGAGAGAGAACAGAGAGAGGAACAGTGGGAGAAGCCAAAAATTTGGAGACCCCAAAGAAGAAGAACGAACAAGGGGAAATATATTAGAATGGCGCGTTTCATTCACGCGTTACATAAGAGCGTGGTCTTCTGCTCCGCGGTATAACCACGGTAAGTTTGAGTTACTGGAGTGGGGTTAATAGTACCTAAATTCCAGGAGGTTTCCTTTTTACTTTCAAGAATTTGACTTTTGATCCTATTTTTAGATAAAAGCCTGGTCAAATAATTTATAAATTTTGTTGGAAAAGAAGTAAGAATAGGAAACTTACAAGAAGGGTTTCTACTAATGATAAAATTTGTATGAATTACGCTTCAAATTTAAATCAGCATGTTCAATGTTTATTTTCCTTTTTAAGAAAGAAGCAAAATTGGGCAAATATTGGTAATTAGATGCATGCATACATTTCAATTTTTTCAAGTATAAAATCAACTCTTTCAGTTTATCAGTTTGTAAAATTGAATGCACAAGTTGATTCTATAAATTAAAAGGAAAATAAAGTATGCACCCTTTTTTCTAAGATGAGTAGGTAGTCGTACGTTTTTCTCCAGCATACCGATAGTATTAGTGTATTTTCCTAGTTATTAGTTTTATATTATTTTATGTAATTAGTTCTTTGCTTCGGGTATTTTTTTTCTTGTTACTACTTTGTTTGTGTTGGTATTACTCAAAAAATCAGAAAAGCAAACAAATGATAGTTCAGTAAACAAATTATAAAATAATTTCGAGCCTACCAAATGTACAGTGTTCTTTGGAAATTTAATCACATCATTATTGTCCAAGGTATACAGATTAATTCCTCCCATGAGAGAACGGAATAACTATTCTGTGATAGCGGCACTTCAAATCACAGAACTTCAATGAACTCAACTAACAGAGCATATCACACATGACACTTATATTATTTAGAAAATAATGCAACAATGTAGAAAAGAGAGGAGAAGATTTCATAAAATGAGGCCGAGCCTCTAAATTTATAGACAATGAAAGGGTGAGATGAAGAAGTGCAATTCAAGAGGTGCCTCTTCCATTTCCCATTCACACCCCTTAATAAAAATGCAACAATCCTCCACATGAATGAGGAATGGACATATATGAAAAATATGCATGAAAATACTGTGTGATTCGCAAGTAAGGATTAATCGTATCTGGATAAGTAGGTTTCCCTTTGAACTTTCTTTAGTGAACTTATGTCGGATATACTCGATCAATCGGTAGATTTGATATCTTTGAACCGTCGATCTTTGGTGTATACCTAGACAACCATAAGTCACACAATCAATCCTTAACCGTTTTTTGTTCTCACGGTTGTGTTTGTTTCAGTCGTGAACACCGTCTCGTTTTATGAGTGCTTAGAGAATGAACTTTTACTTTCATCCCCTTAAAGCGGCTTACAGTTGACACTCACATAGGTGATCTCTAAACGTGTAATCCTATAGACACGCTATCTGGTTATATCGTGCTAGACTTAGCAAATCATTAAAAAACTTTAAGATTTATTGACTATCAAAAAGCCTTAATGCTTTACCTTGATTTCTGAACATTGTCTTCATCACGAAAATGGGTTCAGTTATTTGACAATGTTGAACCGTCATTCATAACTTTGTTTGGCCTTTTTGAACCTAGCTCTTGGGATCTCCAGTCTGTTAGGTAGAGTTACCGCCATTATGACTTGTCCTAGGCCTTAGCCCTATTCCCTTCGATGATCGTTCAACTGCCTCTTTAGATAGGCCTTTTGTAAGTGGATCCGACACGTTATCTCTTGACGTTACATAGTAAATCGTGATAATACCACTCGAGAGTAGTTGTGTAACAGTATTGTGTCTTGTCGAATATGACAAGATTTTTCGTTATACATAATGCTCCATGTCCTGCTTATTACTGCTAGACTATCACAATGTATACATATAGGTGGCAAAGGTTTAGGCCAAAATAGAATATCTTCCAAGATCTCGGAGCCATTCATCTTCTTCACCGTTCTTGTCTAAGGCTATAAATTAAGCCTCCACTATAGAGTGGTCAATACACATTTGTTTGAACGGTTTCCAAGACACCATTCCTCCATCGATTGTTTAGAATCGGTTGAATTGGTGATCTAATTTGCATCACTATACCCATCTATTATCATATGATACTTATTGTAGTGCAAAGCATAATTTAGAGTATATTTAAAATACTTCAAAACTCGTTGCATTGTCATGAAAGTTCAAATGCAAATTTTCTTATGTTGTAGACTAATACTTCTCGACTTTCGATTGCATATTAGATTATTGACTACACCTAATGTAGTATTTTAACAATAGCTGGATTGATTGGCATCCGTTGTGGCCATAAACGTTTAATATATAATACATTTCACAATTATTCCACCATTTTCAAGCATTTGTATGTTATTTATTCATACATCTATATGATATGCAAATTACAGCACCTTCATTCATGAAAACATCTAACTTGCAATGGATCATGTTCATTAGTTGGTTCACCTCTCTATAGACCAACGTATGAATGGTCATGTTTATACAAAACATACAAACGCACTTTTCATGAAAAGTTATAGCCTTCTAGATGAAACAATTTCCTAAAAGAGCTAAATATTATAGATGTTCAAGAAAGAACAAATCATTTTGGGAAAGGCACGTGATAGCAACACGATAGGGATTCAAGAATTGCAAAAGAAAAACAAGAAATGTGCGGAATCTAAATGAAAATAAAGAAACGAATAAAAGACAAAAATTAAAGATAGATTGAATTCAAGAAAGAGTTTGTTGAATTCAAGAAGTCTATTCTTGAAGTTGAATCCTAACAACAACAATTAGTTAACAAAGAAGTAATCGCCTTTGGTGGAAATTTAACACAAGAAATAGATTGTGAAACCCGGCCCTTTAGAATAACAAGAACAAAAATAAGCCTAAACTTATCACCTTTCTTGAACACCTAGAAGTGATCTAAGATTTCAAAAAGGGTTTAATTCTTAGCACCTCAAGTTGAGTCTTGAAGGTTGAAGAATAAATCCAAGAGTAGCCACACAAGAGTGCAAGAAAGTCTCACAAGTTTTATTGATAACAATCTGAATAATCTACCTAAAAACAAAGAAGATACCCCTTAATATAGAGGGTAATCACGAAATTATCTTTAATTATTAGGAAATAAAGTCCTAAACTACTTTGGACAACAAGTCCAACTAAATAGGAAAAGGTAAAAATTCTAGGAAACCAAAACCATGTCAATCTGGAAAAGTAATTCTACCTAACTTAGGGAAAGGAAACTATTATCCTTAACTAACTAGGAAAGCAATAAATATCTTCTAACAAACTAGGAAAATCCCTTTATGGTTGGTGCTTAATTCAGGCGCCTTTAAGGCTGGTGCTTGGACCCCAATCAACCTCCTCTTGGATTTGGACTTGGACCACGAAATGAGTGTAGCACTTAGCTAAATCCTATAGATAATTTTGTAGATCTTGTTCCACCATTAGCGCATTCTTGATCTCCCATTGAAGCCCAATAATCTTGTCTTGCTTGTCCTTAGTTTGAGACCTCGTGAATGGCCTTCTTGAAGCTTCTACAGCTTTATCCTTGTCCATGAAGCTATCATTTCCCTCCTCTTGAAAAGAATTCGTCCTTGAATTTGAACCTATATTGAACAAGGATAAGTCAGCAACATTAAAAGTAGTACTTACTTGAAACTCACATGGAATGTCTAATTTGTAGGCATTATCTCCAATTTGTTCAAGTACTTTAAATGGTCCATCTCCTCTAGGGTGCAATTTTGTCTTACTTTTTGAAGTAAATCTCTCCTTCCTCATATGAACCCAAACCAAATCACCAGGCTCAAAGATAACCGATTTTCGACTTTATTCCTTCGTTTAGCTATTTGCTCATTCCTCCTCTCAATTGCAAGTCTCGTATGCTCATGAATACTCTTCATCAAGTCAGCTTTCTTCTTTCCGTTAAGACTAACTATCTCATTAGTAGGCAAGGGCAATAAATCAAGGGGTGTAAGGGGGTTAAAGCCATAAACAACTTCAAAAGGAGAATAACCAGTAGATGAATAAACAGTTCGATTGTAAGCAAATTCTACCATAGGCAAATGCTCTTCCCAAGAAGTTAACTTTCCTTTCAGAACAGCCCTCAACATATTTCCTAAAATTCTATTTACTACCTCAGTTTGCCCATCAGTTTGTGGATGACACGAAGTAGAAAACAACAACTTTGTGCCCAATTTCCCTCAAAGCACACGCCAAAAGTGGCTTAGAAACTTAATGTGACGACCCAAAGGGTCATCACTTGTTTTATTAATCATTTCGAGCTTCTGAGATCTTGAAAACCTCATTTACAGTTGCCTCGATTTGCGTGCACGGTTCGGGCGCAAAGCTGGAAAATTTTTATGTTGAAATATGTGAAAATTTTTAAGAATTTTGATATTAATATTGATATGGTTGACTTTGGTCAACATTTTTGGTAAACGGACCCGGACCCATGATTTGACGGTCTCAGAAAATCCGTAGAAAAATATGGAACTTGGGCGTATGCCGGAATTGAAATCCGAGGTCTAGAACCCCGGTAAAAGAATTTTTCTGTTAAATTGTTTTCTGAAAATGTTTAAGAAAATGAAACTAAAATTTGATTGAAAAGTGGTGATATCGGATCGTATTTTGGTTCCGACGGCCGGTACAGGTCATATATGTTGTTTAAGCGCTTCCTGTAAAGTTTGGTTAAAAACGGACGTCGTTTGACGTGTTTTGGCTTTAAATTGGAAATCTTGGAAGTTATGAAATTTTGAAAGAATTCTTGAGTTTTTAGGCTCAATTCATTGATTTTGATGTTATTTTGGCAATTGGATCGCGCGAGCAAGTTCATATGATGTTTTTGAGTCAGTGTACATACTTGGTTTGAATTTCCGAGGGCTCGGGTGAGTTTCGGATAGGTAACGGGATGGTTTTTGGACTTGGAAATGCAGCAGAAATTCTGCAATTTTTGCACAGAGATTTTCTTCTATGCGATCGCATAGGTGTAGCTGCGATCGCATAGAGTAAAAATCAGGGGTCCCAAAATCCTTCTATGCGATCGCAATTGTTCCCATGCGATCGCATAGCTTCAACTTTCCCTCCTATGCGATCGCACAATATCCTTCGCGATCGCATAGAGTAAGACTTGAGGCCCAGAATTTCCTTCTATGCGATCGCATTAGTCCTCCGCGATCGCATAGAGCAATTTTGCTGTCCCCTTATTTTCTTCTATGCGATCGCATCACAGGCCCTGCGATCGCATAGAGTAAATTTGCCCAGTGATTTTAAGTTCTGCAAAAACAGAACAGACGGGATAAAATCCAATTTCTCTCAACTCTCTCTTCTCCAAACAGCTTATTGGGGCGATTCTTGGGCGATTTTCATCAAAACTTCTTGGGTAAGTGATTCTTGACTAGTTTTCTTCATTTTCCCTCATTATTATTTGAATTCCTAAGCCTAAATATGTGTAAATGGGTAGAAAAATTGAGAATTGAGTATAGTAAGGATTTTCAAAGAATTTACGATCTAGACTTCGTTTTGGAGTCGAACTTAAGAACAAATTGTATATTTGAAATCATGGATGATTGGGTGATCTTATTTTGGTTCGAAACTTGAGTTTCGATTATGTGGGCCCGGGGTCGATTTTTACAATTCCGGGCAAAATGTGGTAAAACTTATAATTGGCCATATGAATTAGTTGGTTGAGTAGTATTGATGATATTAAGTCAATTGTGTATAGATACAATTGGATTGGAGCCAGATTCGAAAGGAAAAGGCATTGCTACAGATTGAATCGTTCGTAAACTTTCGAGGTAAGTGTTTGTTCTATCCTAGCTTGAAGGAATAGGAATTTAGTTGCGTATGAATTGTTGATTAAGAGTTATTGGTGTCACACCGGTAACGGAGATAAATTATTGAATTATTATCAATTATTGGTTCAAAACCGGTAATTATAAATATTGTTGATGGAGAGATTATTGGTTAAATGCCGGTAATATATATATTTATGAATTGGGATCGTGTGGCGCGCCGACCACTTATATGATAAGAAATGGGATCGTGTGGCACGCCGACCACAAAGTGATTTTAAATTTTGGCATTGGCCATAGTTGCTGGTAAACTTATTGATATATTTGGGAGCGGGTGGTACGCCTACCACAAGATATAACTTATTGATACAATTGGGAGCGGGTGGTACGCCTACCACAAGATATAACTTATTGATACAATTGGGAGCGGGTGGTACGCCTACCACAAGATATAACTTATTGATACAATTGGGAGCGGGTGGTACGCCTACCACAAGATATAATTTACTGTTACAGTTGGGAGCGGGTGGTACACCTACCACGAGATATGAAAAGAGA
The DNA here is from genome assembly GCA_032618575.1 of Nicotiana noctiflora. NCBI lineage: Eukaryota > Viridiplantae > Streptophyta > Magnoliopsida > Solanales > Solanaceae > Nicotiana > Nicotiana noctiflora. Next base: position 69,374 of record JASVEL010004557.1, read on the forward strand.
AAGGAATTGAGACATGAAAGTAAGATTTATTCTGTTGACTAGATTACTCTGGATATTATGAGTTATTGACTGTTATTTCAGAGCAGAGTCTTTCCTTATAAATGTTTTGTATATGTATATATATTGCAACTGTACAGGTTTATGTGGGTGACTGGCCTTAGTCTCGTCACTATTTCGCTGGGATAGGCCAGGCACTTTGTAACGACCCAGCCCGTCGTTACGGGAATTACCACCCCGTTACCTTGAATTTACATATATTATGCTTTTAAATCAGTATTAGAATATACCGGGTGAGTTAGGAGTGATTTGGATTGAAAATGAAACAAATAGCATGTTTGAAGAAAGCTTGAATATGAAAAGTCAACCAAGAGTTGACTATTGCGTTAGAGTGCTCGGAACCGGATTCGATGATTCGACTAGTTCCAGGGGATCAATTATGACTTAGGAGAGCAATCGGAATTGAATTCGGAGGTCCGGTGTAGTTTTAGGCTTGAATTGGCGAAGGTTGATTTTTGGCGAAAACCGGATGGTAGGTGATATTTTGATCCGGGGGTCGGAATGGAATTCCAACAATTTCTGTAGCTTCGTTATGTGATTTTGGATGTGTCTGCATATTTTCAGTTCATTCGGACATCGTTTGATCGGGTTTTGTATTGAATGTTAGTTTTGAAAGTTTTGAAGAAACTTAGGCTTGAATTCGTGAGTAAATGGTGATTTTGATGTTTAGTATGGTGTTTTTATGATTGGAACAAGTCCGTATCATGTTTTGGAGTACGTTGGTGGTTTTCGTTGGGGTCCCGGGGGCCTCGGGATGATTTCGGACCATCAACCAGGCATTTGGACTTGGCAAAAATCTGCAGAAAAACTGCAGGTTCTGCCCAGGCCTTTAAGCCTTCGCGTTCGCGTGGCAAGGGCCGCGTTCGCGAAGGTCAAGCTAATCATGCATCGCGTTCGCGAGAAGGGGAGCCGCGTTCGCTTAGGCCAGGGATCGTGTGCATCGCATTCGCATTCCAGTGGTCGCGTTCGCGTAGGTGTGTGAGGGTAAGGCTTCGCGTTCGCGGGAGGAGTATCGCGAACGCGTAGAAGGAAAAATAGGTGGCTGGGAAGATTGTTCATCGCGAACGCGTGGTGAGGTTCGCGTTCGCATAGGGTAAGTCAGAGACCGGCATCGTGAACGCGTGGGAGTCGTCGCGTTCGCGTAGAGAAAGAGGGGGCTGTTCATCACGAACGCGTGGGAGCTCACACGAACGCGAAGAGCAAAAAGCTCTGGCAGTGAATAAAATCGCAGAAACAGAAGGCTTACGGGTTTACACCCCCAAAACATAATTTTGAGCCCTAGAGAGAAGAAAACTCGAGGAAATCACCGAGAAGTCATCGGGTATTCGTCGGAGGTAAGATTCTTGACTCAAAAACTTCATTTTATGGTAGAATTAACTTCAATCTTCATGAATTTGGGTAGAATTTAGAAGAATTGTGGCCTAAGTATTGAAAATGGGGTTTTTGGATTTGGAAGGCCATTTGAACTCCGATTTTAATAAATTTTATATGCACGGACTCGTGGCGATATGAGGGTCGCGTTGGTACTAATTTCGGAATTTTTCGAGCAGTGGGCCCGGGGTCGGGTTTTACCAACTTAGTGTATTTATGCGAATTTCATGTAAATTGAAACGGGTTATGGTTATTTGACCCGTATTTGATATAATTATTGTGGTTTGACTAGATTCCACGCACGAGGGAGCTAAATTCAAAGGAAAAGGCATCGCGGACGAGTCAACGACCGACTAGAGGTGAGTAGTTTGTGTATATGGTAGCCTGAGGGTTCGAAACCCTGGCTTAGCACATTGTGACGCTAGTAGGCGTGGCTCGCACACCGTGGCAGGTGCGGGATTGATTGTGACTGGGGATTGAGACTTGGTCCATCCCGGAAATGAATAATATGTTGTTAGTGTTGGAAATACACCGTATTTGATATATTTGTCGGCTGTAAGCCTTGTTTGGGGCCTTGTGCCGATCTGTAGCGTCCTTAGAGGACAATATTTATGTGATAGCTATAATTGCTTAAATCACTGATCTCAGTCCTGGAAATTGAAATCACCTTTTGAAATGCTAAGTCACTGGCTTTTACAAATTTAATAAAGTTTAAGTATTTTTCATAAATTATGAATTGAAAACTGAAATTAAGAAAAATGAACTGTTTTATGACTTATTTGCTTATTGTGGACTGAGCATGGGATCGGGCTGCACGCCGCAGTGGTTGATATGAGGATCGGGCTGCACGCCGCAGCAGTATTGCGCTTGGGCTGTAGGAGCCCCTCCGGAGTCTGTACACACCCCCAATGAGCGCCGTCGACGTTAAATTGGATCGGGCTACACGCCGTAGCGGTTATGTGCATTGCATTGCATCTGTATTTGTTGAATTACTCTGTGGTAGCTGTATTGTATTATTGTTGCTAGTTCGTAGGAGATTCGGACTGTAGTGTAGCTTCATTTTGTGGTAATCTGTGGATTTCTTATTTTCAGCTACTTGTATATATTTATTACTCACTGAGTACTTAGTACTCACCCCTACTCCCTGCACCTTTTGTGTGCAGACTCAGGTACTCAGGAGCAGTAGACAGGCATTTCCAGCGTTTGCAGTGTCATATCGAGTGGCTGAGGTAGCTGCCTACGTTCGCAGAACCTAGCTTCTCCTCTCCTTTCCAGTTGTTATTTGTATTTTGTATTCAGACTTGAGTATTTCTATACGGTACTCTCTATTCCTGTTGGGTTTTGTTAGAGGCTCTAGACTTGTGACTCCGGATCTTTGGGAGTGTCAGTACTTTGTTTATTATTATTATTATTGGAGTTCTTAAACTCATATATTCTTCTTGGGTTGTCCATTTGGGACTGGTATTCGATGTAATCAGAAATTGTTGGTCTGGCTGGCCTAGCTTGATTGTTAGGCGCCATCACGACCGGATTTGGGTCGTGACAAGTTGGTATCAAAGCCTAGGTTATTAGGACTCGCGAGTTATGAGCCGGTTTAGTAGGCTTTCGCGGATCGGTACGTAGACGTCCGTATCTATCCTCGGAGGGCTACAGAAACTTTAGGAAAAAAACCTCATTTTCTTGGATTCATATCGTGCGATTTGTATTGTCATGAAATTAAAATTTTCCATATTCTATTCTCTCGCAGATGGCGAGAACACGAGCTAACGGACGTGGCGGACGACCACTATTGGCACCCAGAGGTCGTGGTCGTGGTAGAGGTAGGGCAGCAGCACCAGCACCGGCACCTGCTGACCCACCAGTGGCCCAGACTCAGGACCAGATTCCAGCGACGAACGCTCCGCCAGACTCAGGACCAGATTCCAGCGGCAGACGCTCCGGCAACTCAGGTTCAGGCACCGGCAGTGCCCATTGTCATACCAGGTCTTCAGGAGACCTTGGCTCAGATCTTATCAGTGTGCACAGGCTTGGCACAGGTAGTTGCAGCTACTGCTGCAGTATCTTCTTCGCAGGCAGGGGGAGGAAATCAGACCCCCGTGGCTCACACACCCGAGCCAGTCCAGCCAGTTGCGCCCATTGCACGAGCTCCTGCTTATATGGTTCCAGCTTTGCCCGACGATGAGCAGTGTCGTTTGGAGAGATTTGAGAGGCTACGGCCTCCGACATTCAGTGGTGCTGAGGGCGAGGACGCCCAGGGTTTTCTTGACAGATGTCAACGCATGCTTCGCACCGCGGGTATTCTAGAGTCCGGCGGTGTTTCATTCACCACTTTTCAGTTCACAGGTGCAGCATTTCAGTGGTGGGAGGATTTCGAGAGGCGTAGGCCCGTTGGGGTAGTGCCCCTCACTTGGCAGTAGTTCTCCACGGTATTTTTGGAGAAGTACGTGCCTCAGTCTCAGAGAGAGGAGCTGCGACGTCAGTTCGAGTGGTTGAAGCAGGGAGATATGACGGTTAATCAGTACGAGATGAGATTCACACGGTTGGCCCGTCATGCCATGTGGATGGTTCCTACAGACAGAGAGAGAGGATTCGGAGATTTATTGATGGCCTTATTTATCCCATCCGCATATTGATGACTAGGGAGAGAGTTTCGGCGAGTTACCTTTGAGGAGGTGGTTGATGCCGCCCGTCATATTGAGACAGATCGCCGCCGAGAGCGGGAGGAGAGAGAGGCTAAGAAGCCTCGTGGTTCGGTAGTTTCGGTGGTGCTCCGTCTAGGGGCCAACCCCGAGTATAGCAGGGGTCGTTCTTTCGGGTCTCATCAGTCTGGACGTGCAGAGTCCAGTGGGGTTTCATCAGATCGTGGTCGTCAGGGCCATCAGGGTTATCAGGGTCAGCAGAGCCGTCAGCAGAGTCAGCCTGCACTGAGTGCTCTTCCAGCTCAGAGCTCTGCTCCTGTTTCCTCAGCACAGGGTTCATCTGTCGCGAGGGGTCCTCAGCAGCCCCTTCTTCCATCTTCAGGCCGTTGTTTTGAGTGCGGTGATTTGGGTCATATCAGGAGAGAGTGTCCTCAGTGGCTTCGTAAGCGGTCTCAGCAGAGGGATCGGCCCTCGTCTTCTACTCCTGTTTCTTCGGCGCCAGCACAGTCGGCTAGGACTGGTGGCCAGGTATCCAGAGGTCGCCCTAGGGGTGAAGATCGTACTGGTGGAGGCCAGGCTCGTTTCTATGCTCTTCCGGATAGGAAGGATGCTAGTGCTTCAGATGCGGTCATTTCAGGTATTATCTCAGTCTGCCACAGGGATGCTTCCGTCTTATTTGATCCCGGATCCACCTATTCTTATGTCTCTACTTATTTTGCACATCATTTGGGTATGACCCGTGGTATTCTTGCTTTGCCCGTACATGTGGGATACTGTTGTTGTGGATCAGGTATATCGATCCTGTATTATTACTATTGGGGGTCCGGAGACCCGAGTTGATTTATTACTACCGGGCATGGTAGATTTCGATGTAATTCTAGGCATGGATTGGCTATCTCCTTACCATGCGATTCTGGACTGTCATGCCAAGACAGTCACACTAGCTATTCCAGGTAATCCGAGGATCGAGTGGCGTGGCTTGACCGATTATGTGTCCGACAGGGTGATTTCTTATATAAAGGCCCAACGAATGATTGGCAAGGGTTGTTTATCTTATTTGGCCTTTCATTAGAAATGTTGAGGCCGAGACACCCAGTCTTGATTCGGTCCCCATTGTGAGGGAGTTTCCGGATGTATTTCCAGCAGACCTACCAGGCATGCCGCCTGACAGAGATATTGACTTTGGTATTGACTTGGTGCCGGGCACTCAGCCCATTTCTATTCCTCCCTATCGCATGGCACCAACAGAGTTAAAAGAATTGAAAGAACAACTTCAAGAACTCTTAGATAAGGGTTTCATTCGTCCGAGTGTGTCACCTTGGGGTGCACCGGTGTTGTTCGTAAAGAAGAAAGATGGCACAATGAGAATGTGCATTGATTACAGGCAGCTGAACAAGGTAACAATGAAGAATAAGTACCCATTACCTCGTATTGAGGACCTATTTGATCAGCTCCAGGGAGCTAGTGTATTTTCTAAGATTGATCTTCGATCGGGCTATCATCGGTTGAAGATCAGGGACTCGGATATTATGAAGACAGCGTTCGGGACGCGATATGGGCACTACGAGTTCCTGGTGATGTCTTTCGGGTTGACTAATGCCCCAGCAGCATTCATGCACTTGATGAATAGTGTATTTCGGCCGTACCTTGATTCTTTTGTGATTGTGTTTATTGATGATATTCCGGTATATTCACGCAGCCAGGAGGAGCATGCACAGCATTTGAGAGTGACATTGCAGAGGCTGAGAGAAGAGAAGCTTTATGCAAAATTCACTAAGTGTGAGTTATGGCTTGATACTGTCGGTTTTCTGGGACATATAGTGTCCAGTGATGGTATTCGGGTTGATCCATAGAAGGTCGAGGCAGTGCAGAATTGGCCCAGACCTTCCTCAGCTACAGAGATTCGGAGTTTTCTCGGCTTGGCAGGCTATTATCGCCGGTTTGTTCAGGGTTTCTCATCTATTGCTTCACCGTTGACTAAACTGACACAGAAGAATGCTCCATTTGTGTGGTCTGATGAATGTGAGGAGAGCTTTCAGAAGCTCAAGGAGGCTTTGACCACGGCTCCAGTACTTGTGTTACCATCGGCCTCGGGGTCATATACGGTGTATTGTGATGCTTCCAGAGTTGGACTCGGTTGTGTGTTGATGCAGGAGGGTAGAGTTATTGCATATGCTTCTCGTCAGCTAAAGCCCCACGAGAAGAACTACCCTGTTCATGATTTGGAGTTAGCTGCTATTGTTCGTGCCTTGAAGATTTGGAGGCATTACTTATATGGTGTATCTTGTGATGTATATACAGATCACCGCAACCTTCAGCATTTGTTTAAGCAAAAGATCTAAATTTGAGGCAGCGGAGATGGCTTGAATTGCTTAAAGACTATCATATTACTATCTTGTATCATCCCGGGAAAGCCAATGTAGTGGCTGATGCATTGAGCCGGAAGGCTATTAGTATGGGCGGTTTGGCGTATATTCCAGTTGGGGAGAGACCCCTAGCAGTTGATGTTCAGGCGTTAGCTAATCAGATGGTAAGGCTGGATATTTCTGAGCCCAATCGGGTGATGGCTTGTGTAGTAGCTCGTTCTTCTTTATATGATCGTATTCGAGAGCGCCGGTATGATGATCCACACTTACTTGTCCTTAAGGACAAAGTTCAGCATGATGATGCCAGAGATGTCACTATTGATAGTGATGGTGTATTGCGGATGCAGGGCCGGATATGCGTGCCCAATGTTGATGGCCTTCATGAGTTGATATTGGAGGAAGCCCACAGATCGCGGTATTCTATCCATCCAGGAGCCGCGAAGATGTACCAGGATTTGAAGCAGCATTATTGGTGGAGAAAGATGAAGAAAGATATTGTGAGCCATGTGGCTCGGTGTCTAAACTGTCAGCAGGTCAAGTATGAGCATCAGAGACCTGGTGGTGTATTCCAGCGAATTGATATTCCTGAGTGGAAGTGGGAAAGAATAACTATGGACTTTGTTAGTGGACTCCCTCGGACGGCGAGGAAGTTTGATTCAGTTTGGGTGGTGGTGGATAGGTTGACCAAGTCAGCTCACTTCATCCCAGTGTGTACTACTTATTCCTCAGAGCGGTTGGCAGAGATATTCATCCGTGAGTTAGTGAGATTGCATGGAGTTCCCATTTCTATTATATCAGACAGAGGTACCCAGTTCACTTCTCAGTTCTGGAGGACATTTCGGCGAGAGTTGGGTTCACAGGTAGAGCTGAGCACAGCATTTCATCCACAGACGGATGGGCAGTCTGAGCGTACTATTCAGATATTGGAGGACATGTTGCGTGCTTGTGTCATTGATTTCGGTGGTTCGTGGGCTGATTATTTGCTTTTGGCGGAGTTTGCTTATAATAATAGCTATCAGTCCAGCATTCAGATGGCACCGTATGAAGCTTTATATGGGAGACGGTGTAGGTCTCCAATCGGTTGGTTCGAGCCCGGCGAGGCTAGGTTGTTGGGGACAGAGTTAGTCCAAGATGCCTTAGACAAGGTGAAGGTGATTCAGGAGAGACTTCGCACAGCTCAGTCGCGTCAGAAGAGTTATGCGGACCGGAAGGTCCGAGATGTGTCTTATTCAGTAGGTGAGAAGGTGTTGCTGAAGGTTTCGCCTATGAAGGGTGTTATGAGGTTTGGAAAGAAAGGGAAGTTGAGCCCAAGTTTTATTGGACCTTTTGAGGTGCTTAGGAAAGTTGGAGAAGTGGCCTATATGCTTGCTTTGCCACCCAGTTTGTCGGGAGTTCACCCGGTGTTCCATGTATCTATACTCCGGAAGTATGTCGGAGACCCGTCTCATGTGTTGGACTTCAGCACGATACAACTAGATGAGGATTTGACTTATGATGTGGAACCAGTAGCCATTTTGGGTCGACAGGTTCGTAAGCTGAGATCTAAGAACATAGCTTCAGTAAAAGTGCGGTGGAGAGGTCGTCCCGTGGAGGAAGCAACTTGGGAGACCGAGCAGGAAATGCGGAGCAGATATCCACACTTGTTTGATGCTCCAGGTATGTTTCTTAACCCGCTCGCGGACAAGCGTTTGTTTAAGTTGGGGAGAATGTAACGACCCGGCACGTCGTTACGGGAATTACCACCCCGTTACCTTGCATTTACATATATTATGATTTTAAATCAGTATTAGAATATATCGGGTGAGTTAGGAGTGATTTAGATTGAAAATGAAACAAATAGCATGTTTGAAGAAAGCTTGAATATGAGAAGTCAACCAAGAGTTGACTATTGAGTTAGAGTGCTCGGAACCGGATTCGGATGATTCGACTAGTTCCGGGGGATCAATTATGACTTAGGAGAGCAATCGGAATTGAATTTGGAGGTCCGGTGTAGTTTTAGGCTTGAATTGGCGAAGGTTGATTTTTGGCGAAAATCGGATGGTAGGAGATATTTTGATCCGGGGGTCGGAATGGAATTCCGACAATTTCTGTAGCTTCGTTATGTGATTTTGGATGTGTCTGCAAATTTTCAGGTCATTCGTACATCGTTTGATCGGGTTTTGGATTGAATGTTAGTTTTGAAAGTTTTGAAGAAACTTAGGCTTGAATTCGTGAGTAAATGGTAATTTTGATGTTTAGTATGGTGTTTTTATGATTGGAACAAGTCCGTATCATGTTTTGGAGTACGTTGGTGGTTTTCGTTGGGGTCCGGGGGCCTCGGGATGATTTCGGACCATCAACCGGGCATTTGGACTTGGCAAAAATCTGCAGAAAAACTGCAGGTTCTGCCCAGGCATTTAAGCCTTCGCGTTCGCGTGGCAAGGGCCGCGTTCGCGAAGGTCAAGCTAATCATGCATCGCGTTCGCGAGAAGGGGAGCCGCGTTTGTGTAGGCCAGGGATCGTGTGCATCGCGTTCGCGTTCCAGTGGTCGCGTTCGTGTAGGTGTGTGATGGTAAGGCTTCGCGTTCGCGGGAGGAGTATCGCGAACGCATAGAAGGAAAAATAGGTGGCTGGGAAGATTGTTCATCGCGAACGCGTGGTGAGGTTCGCGTTCGCGTAGGGTAAGTCAGAGACGGGCATCGCGAACGCATGGGAGTCATCGCGTTCGCGTAGAGAAAGAGGGGGCTGTTCATTACGAACGCGTGGGAGCTCACGCGAACGCGAAGAGCAAAAAGCTCTGGCAGTGAATAAAATCCAGAAACAGAAGGCTTACGGGTTTACACCCCCAAAACATAATTTTGAGCCCTAGAGAGAAGAGAACTCGAGGAAATCACCGAGAAGTCATCGGGTATTCGTCGGAGGTAAGATTCTTGACTCAAAAACTTCATTTTATGGTAGAATTAACATCAATCTTCATGAATTTGGGTAGAATTTTGAAGAATTGTGGCCTAAGTATTGAAAACGGGATTTTTGGATTTGGAAGGCCATTTGAACTCCGATTTCGATAAATTTTATATGCACGGACTCGTGGCGAGATGAGGGTCGCGTTGGTACTAATTTCGGAATTTTTCGAGCAGTGGGCCCGGGGTCGGGTTTTACCAACTTAGTGTATTTATGCGAATTTCATGTAAATTAAAATGGGTTATGGTTATTTGACCCGTATTTGATATAATTATTGTGGTTTGACTAGATTCCACGCACGAGGGAGCTAAATTCAAAGGAAAAGGCATCGCGGACGAGTCAATGACCGGCTAGAGGTGAGTAGTTTGTGTATATGGTAGCCTGAGGGTTCGAAACCCCAGCTTAGCACATTGTGACGCTAGTAGGCGTGGCTCGCACACCGTGGCAGGTGTGGGATTGATTGTGACTGGGGATTGAGACTTGGTCCATACCGGAAATGAATAATATGTTATTAGTGTTGGAAATACACTGTATTTGATATATTTGTGGGTTGTAAGCCTTGTTTGGGGCCTTGTGCCGACATGTAGTGTCCTTAGAGGACAATATTTATGTGATAGCTATAATTGCTTAAATCACTAATCTCAGTCCTGGAAATTGAAATCACACTTTTGAAATGCTAAGTCACCGGCTTTTACAAATTTAATAAAGTTTAAGTATTTTTCATAAATTATGAATTGAAAACTAGAATTAAGAAAAATGAACTGTTTTATGACTTATTTGCTTATTGTGGACTGAGCATGGGATCGAGCTGCACGCTGCAGTGGTTGATATGTGGATCGGGCTGCACGCCGCAGCAGTATTGCGCTTGGGCTGTAGGAGCCCCTCCGGAGTCTGTACACACCCCAGTGAGCGCCGTCGACGTTAAATTGGATCGGGCTACACGCCGTAGCGGTTATGTGCATTGCATTGCATCTTTATTTGTTGAATTACTCTGTGGTAGTTGTATTGTATTGTTGATGCTAGTTCGTAGGAGATTTGAACTGTAGTTTAGCTTCATTATGTGGTATTCTGTGGATTTCTTATTTTCAGCTACTTGTATATATTTATTACTCACTGAGTACTTAGTACTCACCCCTACTCCCTGCACCTTTTGTGTGCAGACTCAGGTACTCAGGAGCAGTAGACAGGCATTTCCAGCGTTTGCGGTGTCATATCGAGTTGCTTGAGGTAGTCGCCTACGTTCGCAGAACCTAGCTTCTCCCTCCTTTCTTGTTATTATTTTGTATTTTGTATTCGGACTTAAGTATTTCTATACGGTACTCTCTATTCATGTTGGGTTTTGTTAGAGGCTCTAGACTTGTGACTCGGATCTTTGGGAGTGTTAGTAGTTGAATCATCAGAATCTGATTCCGAGCACTCTAACTCGATAGTCAACTCTAGGTTGACTTTCCATATTCAAACTTCCTTCAAACATGCTATTTGCTTCATTTTCAATTCAATTCACTCCTAACTCACCCGATAGGCTCTAACACTGATATAAAAGCATAAAACATGTAATTGCAACATGACGGGGTGGTAAATTCCCGTAACGACGGGCCGGGTCGTTACACAGCGATAGTAGCGATTGTGGATATTCCGACTACCGAGACTACGAGGTAGCCTTGCAGGCGTCCGCAGGACCCGTTGTCTCTTCTATCTATGTATTTCATTCTGTTATCTCATGTATTCGAGATAAACAACTTATATTTCTTTCAGACAATTGTGTGTATTATTCTTAGAAGTTCGTGAGTATTGTGACACCTGTCTTGGGTAGTGTATCATGTTTGGGTTTCTTTATCATATTTGATAAGATTGACTAAGTCTTCCGCTAAGTTTAATTATTCCGCTGTAATTTATATGTTTTTGATTTTAAAGTCTTAAAATAGAGTTTAACTAATGGAAATGTAAGTAATATTTGGCTTGCCTAGCTTCCACTAGTAGGCGCCATCATGACTCCCGATGGTGGGAAATCCGGGTCGTGACAAGTTGGTATCAGAGCACTAGGTTGCATAGGTCTCACAACTCACGAACAACCTTAGTAGAGTCTGAGGGATCGGTACGGAGACGTCTGTATTTATCCCTTAGAAGCTATAGAGTTAGAAAAATTTCACCTTCATTCTTTCCTATCGTGCGAGTTTGTTCTTCAAATGTTAAGTTGAATTTCTACTCTTGTCTTCCCACGAATGGAGAAGGCATGTACAACTTTTTCAGCTGACAATGGCACAGGTTGGTGATAGATCAACGATGCCTTCAGAAGCTTTACGGAGTTTCGAATAAGTTTCACCTAACTCTTCGCTATCTCCTTCAGTGGTGCATCTTTTGAGAACCCAAGATAATTTATTGACCGTTGCTATGAGATATTGCAAAACGCGGGAATAGTTAAAAGCGAGAGGGTTGATTTTACTGTGTTTCGGTAGCGAGTGAAGTAGTGGAAACATAATGTATTACTAACCGGCTGTGATTTTAATGGACCTTGATGTTTGGTTGATTTATTTGAAGTTGTGAAGGATAATTATTGTGGACTATCAGATGTTGTGACTTTGACTTATAGCCAAAAGGGGGAAATTCCCTTATTAGTGAATGGACCAAATGGCCATGTGTTATGTCAGTTTTGGCTTGGAATGTATACATATGGTATGGAAAGGTTAACCAAATAAATTATGCATGTTTGAGGCTTAGTACTCTGCAGGGGGTAAGAATCGGCCCAAAGAGTAATAAAGAGTATATGAGCAAATGAGGTAGTTCAACAGTGTCAAGCTAGCATAGCAAAAGAGGTAATTGGTCGTCAATGTTTGTGACAAGCCTATGAAGAGGGCAGACCGGCTATGTGACATTACCTACTCAATCCTATTTGTAGAAAATTTTGGAGGAGTTACCTCCCCGACTCTTTGAAAGGTGTGGTATGTATGATCTGAACGATCATGCCAGGTTATTATGACAGTGTCCGAATATGTCGTCATGTCCAATAAGTTAGTTGAGGCTCAAAGGAATTGTTGTGAATGTGGCAGATTGGAGAAATATAGTTTACAAAGGCACTCAAGCTACGTGCCCGTTGCAGTCAATACTTAACTCACATGACCAGCCAGGGTTAGAGGTCAGGATATTAGAGGCGGAGGTGAGACTCCTAGAGGTGGAGATCTAATTGTTGACATAATTTTTATGGTGTGACTGAAGTCACTACACTAGATGATGTTATCACATGTACAATTCTGATTGTTATAAAAGGAACATTTTTCCTCAATTTGATTTGATCTTTGAAGAATTGAGGCAAGTCCTCTTAATATGCTCCGCTCATGAGTGAGCTTCGTAATCATCAAATCTACTTATGTGAATACTCAAGCTGTGCTATTAAATGGAGATAATTATCTCTATTATTATGTATCGGTCACTAGGAATATTGATGAGGTCAAAAGTGACTTTATATTAATTATTACAATGGGAATGAATTCCTGAAATAACTATTTTCAATGGTTAAATTATATACCATGTCGGTATGAGGTTTCTTTTATGTCGTGATACTCTTTGACGGACAATAGTTGAAAAGAAGAAAGAAAGGAAATGAAAAACATCAGTGGCACAATGTGCAAATACTTGTGATTTAGAGTGGAGGATGAGATCCTCAAAAATTTTGTATAACGTGAAAATATTTGTTTTAAAAACCGAGCTGCAAGCTGCGGTGAATATTATATGAGGACAAGGTCCTAGTGGTGAAAAGCTTGTGTTTAAAATTTTCCCTTTCTGGAAATAAAAATCTAGCACAATATCCTAAATTTGAGCCATGCCTGTTAGGATTATTTGACAATCCTTGCATAGTTTCTATTCATATCTAACCATTTCTATTTTGTAACCATGGAGTTATAGACTTTGAGAGGAGCACCAGCTAAGAATAAATATGACTCATTAATTCGGGAAAGTAATCCTGAGTTTTTCATACCTCATTGTGAGTAAAGTGGGAGTTTTGGAATAAGATATTTGATAATAGGGTTAATTGACAATGTTGTAATTTAGGAACAACTCTTATGGCCAGAGTCATGAATATGTGCATACGTATGAGGTGTTCGTGCCTTATGTAGACTTATCGTTGTAGTCTTCATTGTTGCCATATTGACATACTCCCGCAGTCAGAAGGAGCATGCGCAACATCTCAGAGTGGCTTTGCAAAAATTTGAAAAATAGGCAACTATATGCAAAATTTTCGAAGTGTGAATTTTGGCTAAGTTCAGTTGTATTCCTGGGTCATATTGTGACGGCATCAGGTATTCAGGTTGATCCAAAGAAGATTGAGGCAGTCAAGAACATGCTTAGACCGACATCAGCCACAGAAATTTGAAGTTTCTTGGGATTAGCTGGTTATTATCGCCGATTCGTAGAGGGATTTTCATCTATTGCAACCCCACTGACCAGATTGACCCAGAAAGGTGTTTGTCACACCTCCTTTTGGCGCGCCGCATGGGCGCGAGGGAGTTTTTCCAATTAAAGGACAATCGAAATGGGATTTACTTAATTATTTCAGAGTCGCCACTTGGGAGATTTATGGTGTCCCAAGTCACCTGTTGAATCCCGAATCGAGGAAAAGAATGACTCTGTTTAATAGTCCGCGAACCAGAAATCCGGATAAGGAATTCTGTTAACCCGGGAGAAGGTGTTAGGCATTCCCGAGTTCCGTGGTTCTAGCACGGTCGCTCAATTATCATACTTAGCTTATTTATCCGATTTTATAACATGTTTCAACTTATGTGCAAGTTTTAACTTTCAACCGCTTTTGATTATTATTATTATTATTTTAACAAAGAATTGCAACGTTGTGAAAATGTATCTCGAACCGCGTCGCACCAGTGCACCCGTGGTTGTCAACACATTTCGACTCCGTTGAGATTTGGATTTGAGTCACATAAATGTGCACCCGAGTTTAGGGAGATAAAAGTATTAAATATGCGCTTAAAGCCACTAACGCGTTATTATTTTGAGGTGTCCGTAAAAATTCACTAAATGACCAATCGCGCAGTCTAAGCATTTTAAGTTATTTAAATCAATTCAAGTGGGACTACATTTTCCAAGATCTACAAACGAAATGAAAGTCCAAACCAGCGAAACTAAACTTATTCACATTTAACTAACATCTAGCTTTTATCAACTTACATTAAAATATTGTCTAAATTATAACATGCTAAATTAAGATGACATTTGAACAATCATTTGGTCAGAAAGATTAGCAGAAAGCTAAGTTTAACATGGCTAATTTAATATCTCACATTATCATTTAACAGAAAGCTAAGTATAACATAGTTAATTTAATATCCCACATTATCATTTAGCAAACATGATAGACACACTTAGATAATCACGATGCATTCATTTTTTAGGGTAGCACAGAAGAACACTAAAACTCTATCATATAGGATTTGAGATATTGACATAATGAATCAAAGAATACAAAAGAGAGAAACAGACCTTTTATTGCTTCAACAGTGAATCGTCCACAACAAAATTACGATCGCTTGACCAGATCTTGACACAAGACAGTGACCTCGACTCGGCAACTCTAGCTCGCCGGAAAGCTGGGGAAGACGGCGGAAATAGGGCTGGTTCCTAGTCGTTCGACTGGTGAAGGAGATGAAGTGGTCGTGGGTTGCTGGTCGTTGATGGACGAAGAGAGATGACGCAGCAACAGCTGGTCGTGAGGCTGCAGAAATGACGCCTGTTTGTGACGACGATGACGAAGGTTTCGTGGAGGAGAAGGGATGTTTTCTGGAGACGGATGGGGCAGTGGACTGCTGCTCGACACTGGAGGAGTTGGTTTTTTTTGGTGTGTAGATGAAGATCATGATAGGAAGAGGAGGGTAGTCTTTTATCTCCATTTTTGTTGCGCCAGCTTTGCTTCTTTGTGTGTGTATCCCCCATGTGCCTTGTGCTTTTCTTGTGTGTAAAGTGAAGAGAGTGAGATGTTCATGTGAGTGATGGTGTGTAAAGTAAGTCTCCCATGTGTGTCCCTATGTGTCTTGTATGGGTTCTTTTTATCCGTGTTCCCCGAGTGGTGGACTCGAATTATTATGGGCTAGGTCCGAAAACTTGAAACCGGGTAGCTTAAACCCGAATATTATTCTATGCCCGAAACCGAGAATAAGGATACGATTTTACTTGATTAATCTTATGTAAGCAAAATAACTATAAAAGTAAAACCGACAATTAAAACAAAACTATTTTTTTTAAGATTAAAGTAACCATAATATATTATTTTTTTATTTTATAATTTTCGTTTTTATAAAAAGATTAAATATAAAGTACTATTTTTTTGTATTTTTCAAGTTTAAAATGACTACAAAATATTAATAAAACTATATTTTTTTGCTATTTTTTATTTTAAGGAAAAAATAAAGTAAAAGAGTCAAAATTAGCTAAGATAGCTATATTAGGCCTAAACTAAATATTTTACGCTAAAAATATAAAAAATCTCGGGTAGGGGCAAAATCACGCATCTACAGTGTTGCCCCTCTTTGACTGAAAACATAAAGAGTTTTCAGACAAAGAACGACTAGACAAGTGTTTTTGACCCGACCCTTATCCGGAGGGACTAAACTAAAAGAAGAGGAATGTGACCGAACCCTTGTGTTTGAGCTGCCTACATATCCTTGGCTATAAAGGAATCAGGCCACGTGTAGTTCAGAAGTGAGTAAGATTATGGAGTAACCGAAGTGGAGAGCCAGTCGAGGTGCCGTTCCGTCGAGGTTCCGTTCCATCGAAGTTCCGGTCCATGGTCCTGCTATTACATCAAGAATCAAAACATGAGAAAGACTAACTAAGCCTATCAGCTACTAGTTACAAGATTCCTATCTATAAGTCTTCTGAAGCTTGATCTTGAGTAATGGTTGGTGCTTCATGCAGACTCTAAATTTGAACCTTGATACTTATTAGTTGCAGGTGCTGTTTTTCGGATCAAGATCAGGTATGCAGTGTTTGTGACCTCGGCCATGTCTTGAGCACTCCACATCTTTCATCAACTTCTGCACTTGGATTAACTCCTTGCCCTTTTTTTCATTGTGACTATCTTCTGTTGATCATCTCGGACTGTTGACTCGCATTCTGGTCGCAAGCTTCTTTTGTTGCTAACTTGCATTGCACTCCGAAGTGAATTCCCTTACTTGTGATCTTCGAACTATTCTCCTTCGAAGTCTGAATCTATCTTTTCTGATCCTTGTTGCCTTCCTTCTGATTCATGCTGGGGATTTCCGTTACACACTGTCACTTTTCGATTGTTCACTATCCTTATCAAATCTTCGAAACTGAGACGTCGTTCTGCTTTTCTGGCGGGCTTCTGACTTTAACGACAAATTCTAATCATAAATCGCCATTCCATTCTTCAGGCGGGCACCTGATTACCAAAACTTGAAATGTATAGATCGAATGATTACCATCTCAGGAGACTCTACATTTTTGAAACTTAAATCACTACCAAGGGTCCGAACCGCGGCGAGCTTACACATCATTCCTAACACATCATTCGGACCATGACACCACATCTACTAGGTTTTATGCACAAAAATTTTACAGGGCCTTACACTTCAACTACAACTCCAGAATAAAATCGCCACTCCATTCTTCAAGCGGGCTCCCCGACTTCAACTATAACTTCAAAATAAAATCGCCACTCCATTCTTCAGGCGGGCTCCCTGACTTCAACTACAACTTCAAAATAAAATCGCCACTCCATTCTTCAGGCGGGCTCCCTGACTTCAACTACAACTTCAAAATTAAATCGCCACTCCATTCTTCAGGCGGGCTCCCTGACTTCAACTACAACTTCAGAACTAGATCGCCTTCCTTTGCTTCTTATACCGTTTTATTCTTGCTGCCTCGACTCTTGAACCATCATTTCTCCTAAATTTCCTTGTTTCGGAATTGCTTTCTTCCTGGGTCGTGTTGCTTTCCCTCCTGACTGATGGGGATATCTTTAGAACTGCTTACTTGCCTGCTGAGGACAATGACGCTGGAAAAATTTTCCTTCATTCCCTCATTTCCTTTGATTCATGCACTTGAATTTGCGCCGGGATCTCTTGTTGTAACCTTCTGCTTTACGGTGGGTTACTGGTTTCGAGGCCTGCAATGCAAAGACTGAAGACTTGCCTTTTGTTATACAGGTAGGCGCCTGTTTTTAGTAGCAACTTTTGAATTAAAAAAAATGCATTCTGGTAATAATTTATGAAATATGCAAAGGACAATGTAAAATAAAACAAACGTAAAATATCCTATTCGAGGGCGGATAGTCCCATCGTATTCTATTCGAGGGCGAATACTCCCATTGTATCCTATTCGAGGGCGAATACTCCCATTGTATCCTATTCGAGGGCGAATACTCCCATTGTATCCTATTCGAGGGCGAATACTCCTATTGTATCCTATTCGAGGGCGAATACTCCCATTGTATCCTATTCGAGGGCGAATACTCCCATTGTATCCTATTCGAGGGCGAATACTCCCATCGTATCCTGTTCGAGGGCGAATACTCCCATCGTATTCTGTTCGAGGGCGAATACTCCCATTGTATCCTATTCGAGGGCGAATACTCCCATTGTATCCTATTCGAGGACGAATACTCCCATTGTATCCTATTCGAGGGCGAATACTCCCATTGTATCCTATTCGAGGGCGAATACTCCCATTGTATCCTATTCGAGGGCGAATACTCCCATCGTATCCTGTTCGAGGGCGAATACTCCCATTGTATCCTATTCGAAGGCGAATACTCCCATCATATCCTGTTCGAGGGCGAATACTCCCATTGTATCCTATTCGAGGGCGAATACTCCCATTGTATCCTATTCGAGGACGAATACTCCCATTGTATCCTATTCGAGGGCGAATACTCCCATTGTATCCTATTCGAGGGCGAATACTCCCATCGTATCCTATTCGAGGGCGAATACTCCCATTGTATCCTATTCGAGGGCGAATACTCCCATGATATCAATGTATGAAAGTGAACAAACATGAGATGTCCTGTTCGAAGGTGGACAAACCTGAAACATCCTATTTGAAAGTGGACAAACCTGACACGTCATCTTGAATTGCCTTCCTCGTTTCTTCGAGAAAATTTTCAACAACGGCAGAAAATTTTCTGCCCCAGTATTGGTGTTCTTCCTTGAGGCATGACTTTCTGCTATCAATAGCATTTTCTTTCCCTGTTTCAAATCAAAGAAAATTTGTTAGTTCAAAACATTGTGAGCGGTTGTGCCGCTCCTGTGGGGTGGTTTTTTTTTCCTTTTCTCCTTTCCCTCGCTCGGGGTTCCCAAAACATTGTTGGGGAATGATTTCATTTGTTGGAGATGATATTCCTGCTGGTGATGGGTTTTTCCATTTATCCCTTCCCCGTTCTCAACTTGCTGGGGGTTATTTTGTTGAAGGTGGGATTTCCTTTCTTCCTTTACCACTCTGTGTTGTCCGACCACCTCGGAACTTGCTGAAGATAACACTGCTGGTGGATTTTCATTTCCTCAAAATTGGTGTTTCACTCTTCTGAAGACTGTTGAGGATGACACTGGTTCGAAGACCATTTCCCTTAAGGCTTGTCCTATCTTCCTTCTTCCCCAAGTGGGTATTGACTTCCAGAAAATTTTCAAAGTGAGAAGAAAATTTTCTGCCCCAGTTTGATAATCTTCTTTGCACCATACTTCTCTGCCGTCAATGGCATTTCCTTGCCTTGCATAATAATTGGAAAGTTGGTGGTAAGTTTTGAAGTCATTTCTCACTATGTTCTGACTAGACAGACTTTGACGGGGGAAGTTTTTGACAAAAAGAGAAAAATAAAAAGAAACAACAAATAGAAGACAGAGGAGAACTGACTCTCTAACAAGAAACACTATAAAACTTATCAAACGCGGATACCAACTCTACTGGTCATGACATGCACATATGGCCTATCCTCCGTCGTTAATCGCCTTTCACGATTTCAGTCTCGTGATTTCCATCTGATTATCACCTTTATTCGACTTGTAGTGCCCGACGGGTTTTCACTTTCAAGCTTCTCTCATTTTGATTTTCTCTCAGCTTTCGTCGCCTTATGGTGCCTGTGAAGGTTTTCACCGGTAAGACTCTCTCATTTGTAGCACTTTTAGCTAGGGATTGGGGTGTCACTGCTAAGACTCTCTCGTGTTTCCTTTCTGCTGGGAATCAGAGTCTTTTCTGCTGAGAATCAGAGTGTTATACTCTGATAGGACTCTCTCACTCGCCTGACGTGGCATTTTTTGAAGACTGATCAGAAGGTCTTTCTGGACCGTAATGTGGGATTTGGACGGGGTTAGAAAGAAATGGTATTGAAGGCTCAAAACAAAATCAATTTTGGGTTCAAAATTTACAACCTTCGGACCTAAATTTATTTATAATCAACACAATTTTTCTTTGCCCCAGTTTTTACTTGGGGAATTTTTTATTACTTTATTTACATTATGACCGAGCTGTGAAGCGCCTACGTATCCTCTTTAAGGAATCAGGTCAAACGTAGTTCCCAATTCCTCTTTTTCGAATTTCTTTTTTTCACACATTTTCCTTTTTCTTTTCTTTTCTTTATCTCCTTTTGTTGTTTTCTTTTCTTCCCCTTTTTTTTTTCTCTAGTCTTTCAAACCCGTGTTTCTAGTCTTTGCAACTAATTCCGAAGGAGGGGTATGAAAGAATTCAAATTAAGGCTCAAAGGGTTGACGATGGATAAAGTGTTTGGATAGCAGAACAAAATGCCTTCGTCATTCCAATCTTCAAAACATGCCAAGTTCAAACAACATATTCACGACATCTTCTGTTTGTGCCACGATTGATAACCGTATCGTCCATTCGCCTTTCATCTATCATATTAAAGTATTGCTGGATGACACTTTCAATTCAGTATCACGAGCGAACCCCGTCTTAGCATGGCCAATTTTCCTTTAAGGGTTTATTTATGTTTAACCCGCCCCAGTTTCACATGATTCGGGCTCCAAATAATCTCAAATCATTTTTATTTCTTTTTTAAAATGACCTGATTGTCTTTGAATTGCTTCATGATTTACCCTTAATATTAGGCCAAAATTATGTGCGATGCCATGTCATTAGAGTCGGCGTTCGAACAAATAACAAATTTAAAGATAGAAAAACTAAACAAAAAGACGAACTGGGTAATAAAAAACCAAAAGTTTCACTAACGGAGAAGTGGTTCAAATACAATCAAGCAAACCAGAATACAAAACTGAAACGAAACTTGAAACGACTAAGCAAACTGCAATGACCAAAAATGGAAGGATAAGAGGGTTTCACTTCAAAACAAAATCCGGGTCACAACCCCGAAAACAACTCGGACAAAAGAAATGACAACAAAACAAACCACCGAAGACTCCTCATGATTACCAAGCATGACTTCTTATATGTTAGGTCTAAGGGTGAGCTGGCAATGGATTCTGATTAATGTTGGGTGCCTCTGGTGTCTGCACCTCGATCTTATTGGTGTCAATAAGATTTTGCACTGCATGTTTCAATTTCCAACATTTCTCGGTATCATGTCCGGGAGCTCCTGAACAATACTCACAGCTTACTGAGCGATCCACATTTGGGGGTAAGGGATTTGGCAATCTTGTCTCAACAGGACTTAACAAACCTATCTGCTTCAATTTGTGGAACAGAGCAGTATAAGTTTCTCCCAACTCAGTGAAGGTTCTTTGTGCCTTTTCCTTTCTGAAGGCATGATTCCCTCGGAAACCTGGTCCTGGAGGGTTATTGTAAGTCCTTGGTGGTGGATATGTGTTTCGGGGAGGGTGATTAGGGTGATTTGGGTAGTAGGGTTTGGCTTGGTAATGGGGTGAAGGACCTTTCGATCTGGACCAAGTACCCTCCTCTACTGTTGCAACTTCTTCTTTTCTCTTCTTCCCGAATGCAACTCCTGTGCCATTCTGAATAGCTTGAGTCGTTGCTTTCAACGCGGAATAGCTCAATATCTTATTAGACTTAAGTCCCTCTTCTATCATTCCGCCCATTTTGACCACCTCGTTGAAAGATTTACCAACCGATGTCACCAGGTGGCTAAAATAAGTTGGCTCCAGTGTCTGCAAGAAGTAATCTACCATCTCGCTCTCTCTCATCGGTGGATCTACCCTTGCTGCTTGTTCCCTCCAGCGGAACCCAAATTCTTTAAAGCTTTCGGCGGGCTTCTTCTCTAACTTTAGCAATGATAAACGATCAGGGATTATTTCAAGATTATATTGAAACTGGCCGATGAATGCTTGGGCCTGGTCATCCCATGTAAACCATCTGCCGGGATCCTGCCTGGTGTACCACTCTAGTGCAGACCCTCCCAAGCTCTGACCGAAGTAAGCTATCAGAATTTCATCTCGCCCTCCGACTCCTCGCATTTTGCTGCAGAAACCTCGGAGATGGGCTACTGGGTCACCATGCCCCTCGTATAGATCAAACATGGGCATTTTGAACCCGGCGGGCAACTGGACATATGGAAATGGGCATAGATCTTTGTAAGCAACACTGACTTGGTTGCCTAAACCATGCATATTCCTGAAGGATTGCTCTAGGCTTTTGACTTTCCGAATAACTTCCTCATGCTCCAAACTTTTGAAGTGCTTTTCCGGTTCTGCTGGGTTATCCCAGTGAGGGGTGTGTGAATGCGGTTCAGGAGCCTTAAAGGTAGGTTCAAGATCATAACAATGATTGTCATGTATTTGAAAAAGTGGTTCACCGGACGACTTCTGTAAAGTAGCAGGCGGAGGTGCCGCGAAAACAGGGGTGACCGGAGGAGGAGTATTTTGTCTAGCTGGTGGAACCTGGGATGTGTAAGGGTTTTCCCCTTGATAATATGGATAGATTGGTGCACTTGTTGAGGGATCAATAGGCGGACGCTCTGGAACTGGTGTAAGAGTAGGAAGGTTTGGTGGTGACTGTCCCCTAGCCCAGGCTAGGTGCATCTCTGTTATTTGCTGTCTCAACCGGTCCACCTCATCTTTCATTATCTGTATCTCTGTTTTCTCTCCATCGAGACTTTTGCCGGAACTAGACATGCTTGCTAGAATTGGCCACTTTTGATCTAGTATGGTAATGGTGATTGGCAGAATATTCTGCCAAGCCAACCGCTAAACTTTCTGGAAATGCAACAAACTTGTAAGCTCACAGAGTTTAACAGATATGTTATCGCACGTTGGATGCAATGCACCTAGTCAATTAACCATATATGTATTCACCACCTTCTACTTACTTTACAATTCAAGACAAAACGTGTTAGAATGGACTCAGCCAGTCCTTATCAATTTTTTTTTATATATATATATACATATACAATTGTGGTCGAATCTTATGGAGATTGCCTACGTATCATGACCCCGCATGAATCAGACCGAGCGTAGTTCTTGCAAATTAATGCAAGATATAAATAGATGTTTATTTGATTTTTTTTTTTAAAAGAAAAATTACAGAAACCTACTCCAACTACAAACTTGAAAAACTTTCACATTTTGTACTGGAGATTTCTACAAGAATAAGAATATTTTTGGTGTCAATTATGACTATTTTCTACAAAATTGGCCACATAATGGCTTATTTGACAAAGTGGTTCTTTTTGCAAAATTTTATTTAAGAAGATGCGAATTCAAAAATTTTTTTTTTTTTTTTAATTTTTATCCCGGGGCCTATGGGGCATCGTTCGGCACCGACACAGGCCAACACAAGACTGAGAAAATTTAAATGCCAAATGTGGCCATTTCAGCAAAGACCGGCCATGTAATGGCTTATTTGATAAAGTGGTTATTTTTTGTAAAGTTGAGTGATGACTCAAAACTTGATTTTTGCGGATACAACCTTTCAACATTTTCGCGAGGGAACATTTCAAGGTTGTGTCCAAAATTATTTACAAATGACTCGAAGTGGCTATTCTTGCAAAAACAGCCTTCCGGCGTCCTTTTGAGGGACATTCGGCTTATTTTAAGCAAGAATAGCGTTTCCTGACTTATTTATAACAAAATCAAAAATTTGACATTTTTTTTTATTTTTTTTATTTTTTATTTATTTTTATTTTTTAAAAGGGGTGGTATCCCAAACTTTATTTTGAGGCTACGGCCTTTCAACATTTCCACATGGAATATTTCAAGGCTATTAAAAAAGAAAAAGAAAAGACTTCAAAGTAGCCATTTTTGCAAAAACAGCCTTCCGGTGTCCTTTCGGAACATTCGGCTATTTTAAAAAACAACGTTACTTTGATTTTATTGAAAACTAAAACTTCGACATTTTTTTTTAATTTTTTGAAGGGGTGGTTGAACCCGATGAGGGTTGCCTACGTATCTCACCTAGTGGTGAGAATCAAACCTGCGTAGTTCGGTCAAACAAACTACATATTTAAAGGAAACAAACTATTTATTATTTTTTCACACATTTTTTTTTAAGTTTAAAACAAAAAAAAATTTCTCTTTTTTTATTTTTTAAGTAAAAAAAAACAAACTACTTTGAAATCACATATTTTTTTATTTTACAACAAACGTTTTTTTTTCTTTTTAAGTAAAAAGAAAACAAACTATTTTGAGACTATTTTTTTTTTCATTTTCCTCAATATATAAAAAAATGGTTAGCCTGCAAGTCTGAAGCAAATATATGCGTAAAACAAACAGGATGCAGCAGGATGGTCTTTTCATTTCAAGGTCACCTGTCCTAGACGGACCCAACCCCTGTGTTGAGTCCCCCAAGTCAATATGTACATGATGCAAATAAGCGTTCCTACTAGGGATCCGGTATGAAGTTTTTGTTATACTAGGTTTAAAAACATGGGTTTATTGTTCTAGACCTGGCTTACCCGAGCGAACAACTCGAGCCGAGGAGGAGGCATCAACCCGGGAATACAGAAGCTTCACCGGTTTTGCAACTTATCCAAACCTCGTTCTAAGGTGGGAATTAGACACTATACGGAAAAGAAGTCACACGAAGTGCACCCTTCTTCATGATTTAGAAGACTCAGAGAGGAGATTGGTTTCGGCATAATTTATATGTACAGTTCAAAAAATATCAAAGCGATAAAAATATCATTTTGTACATTTAAACCCAAGATAATAATAAACCAAGAGCAACAATTATTCAAAACTCGAGTTTTAAAACCCTGATCAAGTGGTTCTGGGTTTATCATCTTTTTGGAAAAGGTGTCTAGACTGGCTTTAACTCGAGCGGACAACTCGAGCCGAGGAGTGTCAGTGCACCGGTAGCATGGCTTTCCGGCTTAATTGACAATGCTCCCCGCCTAAACAGGTGTGACTACAAATCCTTCACTGGGTGCCAAGCACCACAGCTATCTTGAGAAAAAACGGGCTATGTCCAGCAAATGCCCGAGATTATATTTCAAAGAGACTCAGAAAAAAAATGGGTATCGACACAATTTATATACAATTCACAAAACATCAAAACAGTAAAAACAATATTTAGCACATTAATACAAACATATAATAAAATCAGATAATAAATAAGCCAAATACAACAATTATTCCAAGCTCGAATTCTTAAACCCTGAACCAGTGGTTCTGGGTTATTATCCCCAGCAGAGTCGCCAAGTGTCACACCTCCTTTTTTGGCGCGCCGCGTGGGCGCAGGGGAGTTTTTTCCAATTAAAGGACAATTGAAATGGGATCTATTTATTAAAAAATTCAGAGTCGCCACTTGGGAGATTTATGGTGTCCCAAGTCACCGGTTGAATCTCGAATCGAGGAAAAGAATGACTCTGTTTAATAGTCCGCGAACCAGAAATCCGGATAAGGAATTCTGTTAACCCGGGAGAAGGTGTTAGGCATTCCCGAGTTCCGTGGTTCTAGCACGGTCGCTCAATTATCATACTTAGCTTATTTATCCGATTTTATAACATGTTTCAACTTATGTGCAAGTTTTAACTTTCAACCGCTTTTGATTATTATTATTATTATTTTAACAAAGAATTGCAACGTTGTGAAAATGTATCTTGAACCGCGTCGCACCAGTGCACCCGTGGTTGTCAACATATTTCGACTCCGTTGAGATTTGGATTTGAGTCACATAAACGTGCACCCGAGTTTAGGGAGATAAAATTATTAAATATGCACTTAAAGCCACTAACGCGTTATTATTTTGAGGTGTCCGTAAAAATTCACTAAATGACCAATCGCGCAGTCTAAGCATTTTAAGTTATTTAAATCAATTCAAGTGGGACTACATTTTCCAAGATCTACAAACGAAATGAAAGTCCAAACCAGCGAAACTAAACTTATTCACATTTAACTAACATCTAGCTTTTATCAACTTACATTAAAATATTGTCTAAATTATAACATGCTAAATTAAGATGACATTTGAACAATCATTTGGTCAGAAAGATTAGCAGAAAGCTAAGTTTAACATGGCTAATTTAATATCTCACATTATCATTTAACAGAAAGCTAAGTATAACATAGTTAATTTAATATCCCACATTATCATTTAGCAAACACGATAGACACACTTAGATAATCACGATGCATTCATTTTTTAGTGTAGCACAGAAGAACACTAAAACTCTATCATATAGTATTTGAGATATTGACATAATGAATCAAAGAATACAAAAGAGAGAAACAGACCTTTTATTGCTTCAACAGTGAATCGTCCACAACAAAATTACGATCGCTTGACCAGATCTTGACACAAGACAGTGACCTCGACTCGGCAACTCTAGCTCGCCGGAAAGCTGGGGAAGACGGCGAAAATAGGGCTGGTTCCTAGTCGTTCGACTGGTGAAGGAGATGAAGTGGTCGTGGGTTGCTGGTCGTTGCTGGACGAAGAGAGATGACGCAGCAACAGCTGGTCGTGAGGCTGCAGAAATGACGCCTGTTTGTGACGACGATGACGAAGGTTTCGTGGAGGAGAAGGGATGTTTTCTGGAGACGGATGGGGCAGTGGACTGCTGCTCGACACTGGAGGAGTTGGTTTTTTTTGGTGTGTAGATGAAGATCATGATAGGAAGAGGAGGGTGGTCTTTTATCTCCATTTTTGTTGCGCCAGCTTTGCTTCTTTGTGTGTGTATCCCCCATGTGCCTTGTGCTTTTCTTGTGTGTAAATTGAAGAGAGTGAGATGTTCATGTGAGTGATGGTGTGTAAAGTAAGTCTCCCATGTGTGTCCCTATGTGTCTTGTATGGGTTCTTTTTGTCCGTGTTCCCCGAGTGGTGGACTCGAATTATTATGGGCTAGGTCCGAAAACTTGAAACCGGGTAGCTTAAACCCGAATATTATTCTATGCCCGAAACCGAGAATAAGGATACGATTTTACTTGATTAATCTTATGTAAGCAAAATAACTATAAAAGTAAAACCGACAATTAAAACAAAACTATTTTTTTTTAAGATTAAAGTAACCATAATATATTATTTTTTTATTTTATTAATTTTCGTTTTTATAAAAAGATTAAATATAAAGTACTATTTTTTTGTATTTTTCAAGTTTAAAATGACTACAAAATATTAATAAAACTATATTTTTTTGCTATTTTTTATTTTAAGGAAAAAATAAAGTAAAAGAGTCAAAATTAGCTAAGATAGCTATATTAGGCCTAAACTAAATATTTTACGCTAAAAATATAAAAAATCTCGGGTAGGGGCAAAATCACGCATCTACAGTGTTCAATTTGAATGGTCCGATGAATGTGAAACGAGCTTTCAAAAGCTCAAGACAGCCTTGACCATAGCACCGGTATTGGTTTTACCCACAGGTACGAGACCTTATACTATTTATTGTGATGCTTCCCGTATTGGGCTTGGTGCAGTGTTAATGCAGGATGGCAAGGTTATTGCCTATGCTTCGAGGCAGTTGAAGATTCATGAGAAGAACTATCGAGTGCATGATCTAGAATTGGCGGCGATTATTCACGCATTGAAGATCTGGAGGCATTATTTGTATGGTGTAGCATGTGAAGTATACACCGATCATAAGAGTCTTCGGTATTTGTTTAAGCAGAAAGAGTTGAATTTGAGGCAGAGAAGGTGGTTAGAATTGCTAAAAGATTATGATGTTACCATTTTATATCATCCGGGAAAAGCAAACGTGGTGGCCGACGCTTTGAGTAGGAAGTCGGCCAGTATGGGTAGCCTTGCTTATATTCCAGTCAATCAGAGACCACTTGCTTTGGATGTTCAGTCCTTGGCCAACCGATTTTTGAGGTTGGATATTTTTGAGCCTAGTCGAGTACTAGCTTGCACGATCGCTCGCTCTTCATTATTGGACCGTATCCGCGATCAACAATTTTATGATTCTTATTTATGTGACCTTAGAGACACGATTCAGCGAGGAGGTGCTAAACAGGTCACCTTAGATGCTGATGGGATTCTGAGGATGCAAGGGCGCATTTGTGTGCCAAATGTTGATGGGCTTAGAGAATTGATGTTAGAAAAAGCTCACAGTTCGCGGTATTCTATTCATCCAGGCGTAGCTAAAATGTATC
Organism: Nicotiana noctiflora; assembly: GCA_032618575.1. NCBI lineage: Eukaryota > Viridiplantae > Streptophyta > Magnoliopsida > Solanales > Solanaceae > Nicotiana > Nicotiana noctiflora. Next base: position 97,220 of record JASVEL010004557.1, read on the forward strand.
AATATTTGCGGCAATATTATTGGTGGCGCAGAATGAAAAAAGGTATTGTGGCATATGTGGCACGGTGCCTTAATTGTCAGCAGGTTAAGTATGAACATCGGAGACCTGGCGGTTTATTTCAGAGAATTGAACTTCCTGAATGGAAGTGGGAGCGAATCACGATGGATTTCATTTCTGGACTTCCGAAGACTCGGAAGAAGTTTGATGCTGTTTGGGTAATTGTTGATAGGCTGACCAAGTCAGCTCATTTTGTTCCTATTGCAACTACCTATTCATCCGAGAGGTTAGCTGGGATTTATATCAGGGAGATCGTTCGCCTTCATGGCATGCCAATCTTTATTATTTCAGATCGAGGTGCACAGTTTACCTTACATTTCTGGAATGCGGTTCAACGAGAGTTGGGCACGCAAGTTCAGCTACGTACAACCTTTCATCCCCAGACGGATGGTCAGTCCGAGAGGACTATTCAGATTCTGGAAGATATGCTTCGGGCGTGTGTTATTGATTTTGGAGGTTCGTGGGATCAATTCCTGCCTTTGGCAGAGTTTCCTTATAATAATAGTTATCAATTGAGCATCCAGATGGCTCCTTATGAAGCATTGTATGGTACGCGGTGTCGTTCTCCGGTTGGATGGTTTGAATCGGGAGAAGCTCGGTTATTGGGTACGGATTTAGTTCAGGAGGCCTTAGATAAGGTCAAAATTATTCATGATAGGTTTCGCACAACTCAGTCTAGACAAAAGAGCTATGCAGATCGCAAGGTTCGAGATATAGCTTTCATGGTAGGGGAGCGAGTATTGCTCCGAGTATCGCCTATGAAGGGCGTGATGAGATTTGGAAAGAAGGGCAAACTTAGCCCTAGGTTTATTGGCCCATTCGAGATTCTTGATCGTGTGGGAGAGGTGGCATATAAACTTGCTTTTCCACCTAGCTTATCAGTTGTACATCCAGTGTTTCATGTATCCATGCTTCGAAAATATCACGGCGATCTATCGCACGTGTTAGATTTCAGCACTGTCCAAGTGGACAAAGATCTGTCCTATGAGGAGGAGTCGGTAGTTATTCTAGACCGGCAGGTTCGACAATTGAGGTCGAAGAGTTTTCCTTCTGTGCGAGTTCGGTGGAGGGGTCGGCCTCCACAGGCATCGACCTGGGAGTCCGAGTCTGACATGCGGAGCCGATATCCTCATCTATTCTATGACTCAGGTACTTCTTTCTTTTGTCCGTTGGAGGACGAACGGTTGTTTTAGAGGTGGAGAATGTGACGACCCAAAGGGTCATCACTTGTTTTATTAATCATTTCGAGCTTCTGAGGTCTTGAAAACCTTATTTATAGTTGCCTCGATTTGTGTGCACGGTTCGGGCGCGAAGCTGGAAAACTTTTATGTTGAAATATATGAAATATGTGAATATTTTGAAGAATTTTGATATTAATATTGATATGGTTGACTTTGGTCAACATTTTTGGTAAACGGACCCGGACCCGTGATTTGACTGTCTCAGAAAATTCTGTAGAAAAATATGGAACTTGGGCGTATGCCCGGAGTTGAAATCCGAGGTCTAGAACCCCAGTAAAAGAATTTTTCCGTTAAATTGTTTTCTGAAAATGTTTAAGGAAAATGAAACTGAAATTTGATTGAAAAGTGGTGATATCGGGCTCGTATTTTGGTTCCGACGCCCGGTACAGGTCATATATGTTGGTTAAGCGCTTCCTGTAAAGTTTGGTTGAAAACGGACGTCGTTTGACGTGTTTTGGCTTTAAATTGGAAATCTTGGAAGTTATGAAATTTTGAAAGAATTCTTGAGTTTTTAGGCTCAATTCATTGATTTTGATGTTATTTTGGCGATTTGATCGCGCGAGCAAGTTCGTATGATGTTTTTGAGTCAGTGTACATACTTTGTTTGAATTCCCGAGGGCTCGGGCGAGTTTCGGATAGGTAACGGGATGGTTTTTGGACTTGGAAATGCAGCAGAAATTCTGCAATTCTTGCATAGAGATTTTCTTCTATGCAATCGCATAGGTGTAGCTGCGATCGCATAGAGTAAAAATCAGGGGTCCCAAAATCCTTCTATGCGATCGCAATTGTTCCCATGCGATCGCATAGCTTCAACTTTCCCTCCTATGCGATTGCACAGTATCCTTCGCGACCGCATAGAGTATTGAGGCCCAGAATTTCCTTCTATGCGATCGCATTAGTCCTCCGCGATCGCATAGAGAAATTTTGCTGTCCCCTTATTTTCTTCTATGCGAGCGCATCACAGGCCCTGCGATCGCATAGAGTAAATTTGCCCAGTGATTTTAAGTTCTGCAAAAACAGAACAGACGGGATAAAATCCCATTTCTCTCAACTCTCTCTTCTCCAAACAACTTATTAGGGCGATTCTTGGGAGATTTTCATCAAAACTTCTTGGGTAAGTGATTCTTGACTCGTTTTCTTCATTTTCCCTCATTATTATTTGAATTCCTAAGCCTAAATATGTGTAAATGGGTAGAAAAATTGAGAATTGAGTATAGTAAGAATTTTCAAAGAATTTGCGATCTAGAGTTCGTTTTGGAGTCGAACTTAAGAACAAATTGTATATATGAAATCATGGATGATTGGGTGAACGTATTTTGGTTCGAAACTTGAGTTTCGATTATGTGGGCCCGGGGTCGATTTTTACTATTCCGGGCAGAATGTGGTAAAAATTATAATTGGCCATATGAATTAGTTGGTTGAGTAGTATTGATGATATTAAATCAATTGTGTATAGATACGATTGGATTGGAGCCAGATTCGAAAGGAAAAGGCATTGCTACGGATTGAATCGTTCGTAAACTTTCGAGGTAAGTGTTTGTTCTATCCTAGCTTGAAGGAATAGGAATTTAGTTGTGTATGAATTGTTGATTAAGAGTTATTGGTGTCACACCGATAACGAAGATAAATTGTTGAATTATTATCAATTATTGGTTCAAAACCGATAATTATAAATATTGTCGATGCAGAGATTATTGGTTAAATGCCGGTAATATATATATTTATGTATTGTGTTCGTGTGGCACGCCGACCACTTATATGATAAGAAATGGGATCGTGTGGCACGCCGACCACAAAGTGATTTAAAATTTTGGCATTGGCCATAGTTGCCGGTAGCCTATTGATATATTTGGGAGCGGGTGGTACATCTACCACAAGATATAACTTATTGATACAATTGGGAGCGGGTGGTACGCCTACCACAAGATATAACTTATTGATACAATTGATGATATTAAATCAATTGTGTATAGATACGATTGGATTGAAGCCAGATTCGAAAGGAAAAGGCATTGCTACGGATTGAATCGTTCGTAAACTTTCGAGGTAAGTGTTTGTTCTATCTTAGCTTGAAGGAATAGGAATTTAGTTGTGTATGAATTGTTGATTAAGAGTTATTGGTGTCACACCGGTAACGAAGATAAATTGTTGAATTATTATGAATTTTTGGTTCAAAACCGATAATTATAAATATTGTTGATGCAGAGATTATCGGTTAAATGCCGGTAGTATATATATTTATGAATTGGGTTCGTGTGGCGCGCCGACCACTTATATGATAAGAAATGGGATCGTGTGGCACGCCGACCATAAAGTGATTTAAAATTTTGGCATTGGCCATAGTTGCCGGTAGCCTATTGATATATTTGGGAACGGGTGGTACGCCTACCACAAGATATAATTTATTGATACAATTGGGAGCGGGTGGTACGCCTACCACAAGATATAACTTATTGATACAATTGGGAGCGGGTGGTACGCCTACCACAAGATATAACTTATTGATACAATTGGGAGCGGGTGGTACGCCTACCACAAGATATAATTTACTGTTACAGTTGGGAGCGGGTGGTACGCCTACCACGAGATATGAAAAGAAAAATGAATTAAGACATGAAAGTAAGATTTATTCTGTTGACTAGATTACTCTGGATATTATGAGTTATTGACTGTTATTTCAGAGCAGAGTCTTTCCTTATAAATGTTTTGTATATGTATATATATTGCAACTGTACGGGTTTATGTGGGTGACTGGCCTTAGTCTCGTCACTATTTCGCTGGGATAGGCCGGGCACTTACCAGCACATGGGGTCGGTTGTGCTGATACTACACTCTGCGCTCTTTTTGCGTAGATACAGGTTACGGACAGCAGCAGCGGCAGTAGCAATTGTGGATATTCCGACTACTGAGACTGCGAGGTAGCCTTGCAGGCGTCCGCAGGACCCGTTGTCTCTTCTATCTATTTATTTTATTCTGTTATCTCATGTATTTGAGATAAACAACTATTATTTCTTTCAGACAATTGTGTGTATTATTCTTAGAAGTCCGTGAGTATTGTGACACCAGTCTTGGGTAGTGTATCATGTTTGGGTTTCTTTATCATATTTGATAAGATTGACTAAGTCTTCCGCTAAGTTTAATTATTTCGCTGTAATTTATATGTTTTTAATTTTAAAGTCTTAAAATAGAGTTTGCAACTAATGGAAATGTAAGTAATATTTGGCTTGCCTAGCTTCCACTAGTAGGCGCCATCATGACTCCCGATGGTGGAATATCCGGGTCGTGACACTTAACATCCCTATCGCTAACAATAGTTCGAGGTATACCATGCAATTTAACAACTTCTCTAACAAATAAATCAACATGAGAAGCATCATTAGTCTTTAAGCAAGGAATAAAATGAGCCATTTTTTAGAACCTATCTACCACAACAAAGATGCTATCCTTACCATACCTTGTTCTAGGCAGTCCTAACACAAAGTCCATAGAAATATCAATCCAAGGTGAAATAGGCACGGGTAATGGCGTGTATAAACCATGTGGCAACACTTTAGATTTAGCTTGTTTGCATTCAAGGCATTGAGCACAAAAGTTTTCGACATCTTTTCTCATATTAGGCCAAAAGAAATTTTCAGCAAGGATGTCAATTGTTTTAGGCACACCAAAGTGCCCCATAAGTCCCCCATAATGTGCTTCCCTCGCAAAAACTTCTCGCAAAGAACAATTAGGGACACAAAGATTATTCTCTTTAAAAAGAAACCCATCTTTCATATTATACTTCTCAAAAGGCCCATTTAAACATGCTGAAAATGCGACATTAAAATCAGAATCATCAACATGTAATTCCTTAATATGATCAAATCCCATCAATTTAGAAGTAAGAGTAGAAACAAGAGCGTACCTTCTTGAAAGCGCATCAGCAACTATATTGTCTTTACCTTGCTTGTAGCTAATCACATAAGGAAATGTCTCAATGAATTAGACCCATTTGGCATGTCTTCCACTCAATTTCCCTTGGCTTTTCAAGTATCTTAAGGACACATGGTCAAATTTTATCACAAACTCCTTTGGCCACAAATAATGCTGCCATGTAGCTAGAGCCCTTACCAATGCATACAATTCTTTATCATAAGTAGAATAATTCAATGCAGCCCCATTCAACTTCTCGCTAAAATAAGCGATTGGTTTCGAATCTTGCATTAAAACAGCCCTAATACCTCTACCAGATGCATCACATTCAATTTTAAAAGACTTATTAAAATCGGGTAATTGTAACAAAGGAGCAGAACACAATTTATCCTTTAAAATATTAAATGCATGCTCTTGTTCTTTACCCCAATTAAAGACCTTATCCTTCTTAATGACTTCAGTTAAAGGTGTAGCAATTGAACTAAAATCTCTAACAAATCTCCTATAAAAGCTAGCAAGTCCATGGAAACTTCTAACTTCAGTAATGCTATTAGGTGTAGGCCAATCTTTAATTGCTTTGATTTTATCTTCATCTACTTCAACACCTCTAGAACTCACAACAAAACCCAAAAAAACTACCTTATCTACACAAAACGTGCACTTGGATAGATTTGCATACAATTGTTGCTCCCTAAGCACATTACAAACTTGTTTCAAATGTTCGACATGTTCTTCTAAAGATTTAGAAAAGATCAGAATATCATCAAAATAAACGACTACAAATTTCCATGAAAATCCTTAAAGATATGGTTCATTAACACATTAGTTAACCCGAACGGCATCACTAACCATTCATACAATCCATATTTAGTTTTAAAGGCAGTTTACCACTCATCTCTAGGATTCATTCTAATTTGGTGATATCCACTCTTCAAATCAATTTTAGAGAATATTTGTGAACCCTGCAATTGGTCAAGCATATCATCTAAACGAGGGATAGGATGGTGATACTTTACCGTTATTTCATTGATGGCGTGTCACGACCCCAAATCCGGTCGTGATGGCGCCCAGCACATTGCTAAGCCAGCCTGACCAATCAATAACATTAACGGAGCTAGAAGCTCTCTTTAGCCCATTTAAGCATATTAAATCACGAAATAACAGCGATATGTATATAACGAAAACGGGGAACCAAGTCCCATAATACATCAACTCCCATAGACCAAGGGTCAAGAGTCATGAGCCTCTACTGAACATGAGTGTATAAAGGTTTACAAAATACCAAGTGCGGAAAGAAATGTCAATACAAAATCAAAAGACAGTAGGAAGGAATATCGGGTCCTGCGGACTCTGCAGCTACCTCGAATATCCACAAACGTCGCCTCGCACAACTACTGGATCACTGCTGAGAGGTACCCGGATCTGCACACAAGGTGCAGGGAGTAAAATGAGTACTGCCAGACTCAGTGGTAATAAACAAGGGTAAGACAGCGCAGATAAGAAATCCGCAATAAAGCACTATGTAAAACTATAATCAGCTACCCTGTCATACAATCAATATTCACTGTACCTGTACCAACAAATACCAATAAATAGCATAACAGCTAGCAGATGTAGCTAAATGCAATGCAATGCATGATATGGCCGCTACGGCGCGTAGCCCGACTCCAATTTTGGGTACCCGTGCTCACTGTGGGGGTTCAGACTCCGGAGGGGCTCCTACAGCCCAAGCACATCTCATAAAGATATCCCTGCGGCGCGCAGTCCGATCCAACATATACCTCGCTGCGGCGTGCAGCCCGATCCACTACTAGTCAGCTAATATGCAGATACAGCCTCGCAGGCTCAAAAGTAGTTTTTGAAAACTCTTTTATCATTTTTCAGTTGGAAAACAGTAATATCAAGTTCCAGAGATTGGAATTAGTATAATAACAAAAATAGCTGCGGACTAGTAGTAAACTAGCATGTCTATGTGATAAGACAATGATAACGATCCTCGCGGGATCCAATAACTGGCTCACGGCCCACATGTATAATCAACTGCCCAAGAAGGGGGTTCCTCGGCTCGAGAGTAGCCATTATCACAATATATATATATGCAACCATCCGAGAAGGAGGTTCGACGGCTCTAGAATAGCCAATAATACAGTATCAACAGGTCGGACTAATATATAGTCTCCAGTTCATGATCGACCCCGCACTCTCAAGAGTGTGCGTGTCTCGCAGCTATACAGCGTCACAAAGTGGTATACCGGGGTTTCGAACCCGCTGGTCATCACCCACATATATTACTCACCTCAATACGGCGCGACGACTACTCCGCAATGCCCTTTCCTTTGAATTTAGCTCCCTCGTGCGTGGAATCTAGTCAAACCACAATAATTACATCAATTACGGGTCAAATAATCATAACCCACTTCAATTTACATGAAATTAGCATAATTACACTAAGTTGGTAGAACCCGACCCCGGGCCCCACTGCTCGGAAAATTCCGAAATTAGCACCAACGCGATCCTTATCTCGCCACGAGTCCGTGCATATAAAATTTATCGAAATCGGAGTTCAAATGACCCTCCAAATCCAAAAATCCCGTTTTTAATACCTAAGCCACATTTCTTCAAGATTTCAACCCAATTTCATGAAGATTGATGCTAATACTACCATAAATTGATGTTTTTGAGTCAAGAATCTTACCTCCGACGAATACCCGATGATTTCCCAGCGTTTTCCCGTGATTTCCTCTCTCTAGGGCTCAAAAATTGTGTTTTGGGTTAATGAACCCGAGAGCCCTCTGTTCTGTGATTTTAATTCACTGCCAGACGATTTTACCCTACGCGTTTGCGATGGTCTCCACGCGAACGCGATGCCTTGCTCCGTCCCTTCATCGCGAACGCGACGTAAAGTCACGCGTTCGCGAAGACCAATCTTCCTAGCCCGGATTTTTCCTTTACGCGTTCGCGTCCCGTACCACGCGAACGCGATGCTTCGTCTTTTCCTCTTACGCGTCCGCGTCCTTCACCCACGCGAACGCGATGCGTTCCAACCTTCTCCTTCGCGAACGCGGCATGTTACCTCGCGAACGCGATGGCCAACTGGCCCCAGCCTACGCGAACGCGGCAGTGCCCTCGCGAACGCGATGACCATTTTCCCTCAGCCTACGCGAACGCGGGCCTAGCCCTCGCGAACGCGAAGGCTTAACTGGTGCCCAGTGGTCTGCAATTTACAGCAGACCATTCCTTGTTCCAAAGTGCTGGATGATGGTCCGGATTCACCCCGAGGCCCCCGGGACCCCAACGAAAACCACCAACATACTCCAAAACACGATACGGACTTGTTCCAATCATAAAAACACCATCCTAAACATCAAAATCATCAATTACACACGGATTCAAGCTTATGTTTATTCAAAACTTTCAAAACTAACATTCAATCCAAAACCCGATCAAACGATGTCCGAATGACCTGAAAATTTGCGGACATATCCAAAATCACATAACGAAGCTACAGAAATTGTCGGAATTCCATTCCGACCCCCGGATCAAAATATCACCTACCATCCGGTTTTCGCCAAAATTCAACCTTCGCCAATTCAAGCTTAAAACTACACCGGACCTCCGAATTCAATTCCGATTGTTCTCCTAAGTCATAAATGATCCCCCGGAACTAGTCGAATCATCGGAATCCGGTTCCGAGCACTCTAACTCAATAGTCAACTCTTGGTTGACTTTTCATATTCAAGCTTCCTTCAAACATGTTATTTGCTTCATTTTCAATCCAAATCACTCCTAACTCACCCGATATACTCTAATAATGTTTTAAAAACATAATATATGTAAATGCAAGGTAACGCGGTGGTAATTACCGTAACGACGGGCCGGGTCGTTACATTCTCCCCAACTTAAACAAACGCTCGTCCGCGAGCGGGTTAAGAAACATACCTGGAGCATCAAATAAGTGTGGATATCTGCTCTGCATTTCCTGCTCGATCTCCCAAGTTGCTTCCTCCACGGGACGACCTCTCCACTGCACTTTCACTGAAGCTATATCCTTAGATCTCAGCTTACGAACCTGTCGACCCAAAATGGCTACTGGTTCCACATCATAAGTCAAATCCTCATCTAGCCGTATCGTGCTGAAGTCCAACACATGAGACGGGTCTCCGACATACTTCCGGAGCATAGATACATGGAACACCGGGTGAACTCCCGACAAACTGGGTGGCAAAGGCCAACTCATATGCCACCTCTCCAACTCTCCTAAGTATCTCAAAAGGACCAATGTACCCGGGACTCAACTTTCCTTTCTTCCCAAACCTCATGACACCCTTCATAGGTGAAATCTTCAACAATACTCTGTCACCAACCATGAAAGACAACTCTCGAACTCTACGGTCCGCATAACTCTTCTGACGAGACTGTGCTGTACGAAGCCTCTCCTGGATCAACTTTGCTCTATCCAGAGCATCCTGGACTAACTCAGTCCCTATCAATCTAACCTCACCAGGCTCAAACCATCCCACGGGGGATCTACACCGCCTGCCATACAATGCCTCATACGGGGCCATCTGAATACTCGACTGATAACTGTTGTTGTAGGCAAACTCAGCAAGTGGTAGGAACTCGTCCCACGAACCACCAAAATCAATCACACAAGCTCTCAACATATCCTCCAAGATCTGAATAGTACGCTCAGACTGTCCGTCTGTCTGGGGATGAAATGCTGTACTCAACTCAACCCGCGTACCCATCTCTCGCTGAAATGCTCTCCAAAACTGAGAAGTGAATTGAGTACCCCTGTCGGATATGATAGACACCGGAACTCCATGCAACCGAACAATCTCTCGAATAAAGATCGGTGTCAATCGCTCCGATGAGTAGGTAGTACTAACTGGAATGAAGTGAGCTGACTTGGTCAGTCTATCCACAATCACCCATACAGAATCAAACTTCCTCGCCGTCCGAGGGAGTCCAGTAACAAAGTCCATAGTGACCCTCTCCCATTTCCACTCAGGAATAGCAATGCGCTGAAATACACCACCGGCCTCTGGTGCTCGTACTTAACCTGCTGACAGTTGAGGCACCGTGCTACATGTCCGACAATGTCCATTTTCATCTTTCTCCACCAATAGTGCTGTTTCAAATCTTGATACATCTTCGCGGCTCCTGGATGGATAGAATACCGCGAGCTATGGGCCTCTTCCAGAATCAACTCACGAAGGCCATCAACATTGGGCACACATATCCGGCCCTGCATCCTCAATACGCCGTCACTATCAATGGTGACGTCTCTAGCATCATCATGCTGAACTCTGTCCCTCAGGACAGCCAAATGTGGATCATCATACTGGCGCTCACGAATACGATCATATAGAGATGACCGAGATACAACACAAGCCAATACCCTGCTGGGCTCCGAAATATCTAACCTCACTAGCCGATTGGCTAGCACCTGAACATCATAAGCAAACGACCTCTCCTCAGCTGGAATATATGCCAAGCTCCCCATACTGACCGCCTTCCGGCTCAAAGCATCGGCCACCACATTGGCCTTCCCCGGGTGATATAATATAGTGATGTCATAATCCTTCAGCAACTCTAGCCATCTCCGCTGTCTCAAATTAAGGTCTTTCTGTTTGAACAAGTGCTGGAGACTACGATGGTCGGTATACACCTCACAAGACACACCGTACAAGTAGTGCCTCCAAATCTTCAATGCATGAACAATGGCGGCTAGCTCCAAGTCATGAACAGGATAGTTCTTCTCATGTGGCTTCAACTGCCGAGAAGCATAAGCAATTACCTTTCCTTCCTGCATTAACACACAACCTATCCCCACTCTCGAGGCATCACAATAAACGGTATATGAACTTGAAGCTGATGGCAATACTAACACTGGAGTTGTGGTCAAAGCTGTCTTGAGCTTCTGAAAGCTCTCCTCGCACTCATCCGACCACACGAATGGTGCACCCTTCTGGGTCAATTTAGTCAATGAGGAAGCAATGGATGAAAATCCCTGAACAAATCGGCGATAATACCCCGCCAAGCCAAGAAAACTCCTGATCTCTGTAGCTGAGGACGGTCTAGGCCAACTCTGCACTGCCTCTATCTTTTTCTGATCAATCTGAATACCATCACGAGACACCACATGTCCCAAAAATGCTACGGACTCGAGCCAAAACTCGCACTTGGAGAATTTAGCATATAGCTTCTCCTCTCTCAATCTCTGCAACACAATACTCAAATGCTGAGCATGCTCCTCCTGACTACGGGAGTAGACTAGAATGTCATCAATGAACACAATCACAAATAAATCCAAATAAGGCCCGAACACACTGTTCATCAGATGCATAAATGCTGCTGGGGCGTTGGTCAGCCCAAACGACATCACAAGAAACTCATAATGACCATATCGGGTCCTGAATGCAGTCTTCATAATATCCGAGTCCCTGATCTTCAGCTGATGATAGCCTGAACGAAGATCGATCTTAGAAAACACCCTCGCACCCTGTAACCGATCAAACAAATCATCTATGCGCGGTAGAGGGTACTTGTTCTTCACTGTCACTTTGTTCAATTGCCTATAATCAATACACATTCGCATGGAACCATCTTTCTTCTTAACAAATAATACCGGCGCACCCCACGGGGACACACTAGGACGGATGAAACCCCTTATCTAGGAGTTCCTGGAGCTGCTCCTTCAATTCTTTCAACTCAGCTGGTGCCATCCGATACGGAGGAATAGAAATAGGCTGAGTGCCAGGCACCAAGTCAATACCAAAATCAATATCCCTGTCCGGCGGCATGCCCGGCAGGTCTGAGGGGAATACATCTGGGAAATCCCTCACAACAGGTACAGAATCAATGCTAGGAGACTCAGCTCCCACATCTCTCACAAAAGCTAAGTACGATAAACACCCTTTTTCAACCATCTTCTGAGCCTTTAAGAACGAAATAACACGGCTAGGGACGAAATCGGTCGAACCCCGCCACTCAATCCGAGAAATACCAGGAATGGCCAACGTAACTGTCTTAGCATGACAGTTCAATATAGCATGGTACGGAGACAACCAGTCCATACCCAATATAACATCAAAGTCCACCATACCCAACAATAACAAATCTGCCTGGGTCTCCAGACCCCCGATAGATATAACACAGGATCTATAGACATGATCCACAACAATCGTATCACCCACGGGGTGGATACATGAACGAGGTAATTCAAGACTACCACGAGTTGCACCCAAATGACGTGCAAAATAAGAGGACACGTAAGAATATGTGGACCCCGGATCAAATAGAACAGAGGCATCTCTCGGACAGACAGAAATGATACTCGTAATCACGGCATCGGAGGCAACCGCATCACGCATGTCGGGAAGTGCATAGAACCGTGCCCGGCCTCCACCGGATCTCTCCTCGCCCCGGGGCGACCACGAGAAGACCGACCTCCACCTCTACTAGGCTGAGATGGTGCTGAAGAGGAGGGCTGATCCCTCTGCTGAGTCCCGCCCCTACGTAGTCGAGGGCAATGTCTCCTCGTGTGGCCAAACTCACCACACTCATAACATGCACCTGGTGCTCTGGAGAAGTAGGTGCTGCACTGTGGGCTGGGAGGGCACCAAGTGATGACTGACCCTGCTGAAACCCCTGTCGACCACGACCATAAGAACCTCCGCTCTGCTCCGGGCGGCCTGAATGAGAAGGTCTAGATGAGCGACCTCTGCTCTGCTGGGAATGCCCTCTAGATGGAGCACCACTGAAACTACCAGAACCACGAGGCCTCGTGGCCTCCCGCTCCTCTCTCTCTCGGCGACGATCCGCCTCAATGGAGCGTGCCATATCAGCCACCTGCTCAAACGATGATGACAGAACTCGCTCGCTGGTCATAAGAATACGGATAGAGTAGTTGAGGCCATCAATGAACCTCCCGATCCTCTCCCTATCATTAGGGATCATCCATGTGGCATGCCTAGCCAGCTGTGTAAATCTGAGCTCATACTGGGTCACAGACATGTCGCCCTGAATCAACCACTCGAACTGGCGACGTAGCTCCTCGCGACGAGGCTGAGGTACATATTTCTCTAGAAAGAGAGTAGAGAACTGCTGCCATGTGAGAGGTGCTGCTCTTGCAGGCCTACGCCTCTCAAACTCCTCCCACCAATCAAATGCGGGACCGGTGAACTGAAATGTAGTAAATGAAACTCCGCTGGACTCAAGAATACCAGCCGTACGCAGCATCTTCTGACACTTATCCAAGAAACCCTGGGCATCCTCGCCCTCAACGCCACTGAAATGGGGTGGCTGAAGTCTACCAAATCTCTCAAGACGACGCTGCTCGTCCTCGGGCATAACCTGAACCATATGCTCTGGAGCTGGAGCTGGTGCAGCTGGAGGAATAACCGGTGCAACCACCTGAGCGGGGACAGCCTCTGGCGTCTGAAGTCCCTGAACAACCGGATCAGGTGTGCGAGCTGCAGGGGTCTGCTGACCACCCCCTGTCTGAGATGTCGCTGCAGTAGCAGTAGCTGAGACTACCTGAGCCAAACCGGAACACACCGATAATATCTGAGCAAGAGTCTCCTGAAGACCAGGAATAGCAATAGATACAGTCTGGCCCTGAACTGGGGCTGCTGGAGCATCAACCACTAGGGGCTGCCCCTGAACTGGTACAACGGGCGGGTCAGTTGGCACTGCCTCAGCTGCCCTACCTCTACCTCTGGCACGACCGCGCCCACGGCCTCTAACAGGTGGCAATGGAGGTCGTCCACCTCGTCCCGATGCTCGCGTTCTCGCCATCTGCGAGAGAATAGAATATAGAAGTTCAGTTCTCGGAACAACAAGATCGCACGACAGAGTTCAAGAAAAGTGAAGTGTTTCCTAAAGGTTCGCAGCCTCCCGAGGATAAGTACAGGCGTCCCCGTACCGATCCACAAGACTCTACTAACCGGCTCAAGACTCACGAGGCCTAGTAAACCTAGGCTCTGATACCAACTTGTCACGACCCCAAATCCGGTCGTGATGGCGCCCAGCACATTGCTAAGCCAGCCTGACCAATCAATAACATTAACGGAGCTAGAAGCTCTCTTTAGCCCATTTAAGCATATTAAATCACGAAATAACAGCGATATGTATATAACGAAAACGGGGAACCAAGTCCCATAATACATCAACTCCCATAGACCGAGGGTCAAGAGTCATGAGCCTCTACCGAACATGAGTGTATAAAGGTTTACAAAATACCAAGTACGGAAAGAAATGTCAATACAAAATCAAAAGACGGTGGGAAGGAATATCGGGTCCTGCGGACTCCACCTACCTCGAATATCCACAAACGTCGCCTCGCACAGCCACCGGATCATCACTGCCGAGAGGTACCTGGATCCGCACACGAGGTGCGGGGAGTAAAATGAGTACTTGCCGGACTCGGTGGTAATAAACAAGGGTACGACAGACGCAGATAAGAAATCCGCAATAAAGCACTATATAAAGCTATAATCAGCTACCCTGTCATAGAATCAATCTTCACTGTACCTGTTCCAACAAATACCAATAAATAGCATAAGAGCTAGCAGATGTAGCTAAATGCAATGCAATGCATGATATGACCGCTACGGCGCGTGGCCGACTCCAATTTTGGGTACCCGTGCTCACTGTGGGGGTTCGGACTCCGGAGGGGCTCCTACAGAGCCCAAGCACATCTCATAGAGATATTCCTGCGGCGCGCGGTCCGATCCAACATATACCTCGCTGCGGCGTGCGGCCCGATCCACTACTAGTCAGCTAATATGCAGATACAGCCTCGCAAGCTCAAAAGTAGTTTTTGAAAACTCTTTTATCATTTTTCAGTTGGAAAACAGTAATATCAAGTTCCAGAGATTGGAATTAGTATAATAACAAAAATAGCTGCGGACTAGTAGTAAACTAGCATGTCTATGTGATAAGACAATGATAACGATCCTCGCGGGATCCAATAACCTGGCTCACGGCCCACATGTATAATCAACCGCCCAAGAAGGGGGTTCCTCGGCTCAAGAGTAGCCATTATCACAATATATATATATATGCAACCATCCGAGAAGGAGGTTCGACGGCTCTAGAATAGCCAATAATACAGTATCAACAGGTTGGACTAATATATATAGTCTCCAATTCATGATCGACCCCGTACTCTCAAGAGTGTGCGTGTCTCGCCGCTATACAGCGTCACAAAGTGGTATACCGGGGTTTCGAACCCGCTGGTCATCACCCACATATATTACTCACCTCAATACGGCGCGACGACTACTCCGCAATGCCCTTTCCTTTGAATTTAGCTCCCTCGTGCGTGGAATCTAGTCAAACCACAATAATTACATCAATTACGGGTCAAATAATCATAACCCACTTCAATTTACATGAAATTAGCATAATTACACTAAGTTGGTAGAACCCGACCCCGGGCCCCACTGCTCGGAAAATTCCGAAATTAGCACCAACGCGATCCTTATCTCGCCACGAGTCCGTGCATATAAAATTTATCGAAATCGGAGTTCAAATGACCCTCCAAATCCAAAAATCCCGTTTTTAATACCTAAGCCACATTTCTTCAAGATTTCAACCCAATTTCATGAAGATTGATGCTAATACTACCATAAATTGATGTTTTTGAGTCAAGAATCTTACCTCCGACGAATACCCGATGATTTCCCAGCGTTTTCCCGTGATTTCTTCTCTCTAGGGCTCAAAAATTGTGTTTTGGGTTAATGAACCCGAGAGCCCTCTGTTCTGTGATTTTAATTCACTGCCGGACGATTTTACCCTACGCGTTCGCGATGGTCTCCACGCGAACGCGATGCCTTGCTCCGTCCCTTCATCGCGAACGCGACGTAAAGTCACGCGTTCGCGAAGACCAATCTTCCTAGCCCGGATTTTTCCTTTACGCGTTCGCGTCCCGTACCACGCGAACGCGATGCTTCGTCTTTTCCTCTTACGCGTCCGCGTCCTTCACCCACGCGAACGCGATGCGTTCCAACCTTCTCCTTCGCGAACGCGGCATGTTACCTCGCGAACGCGATGGCCAACTGGCCCCAGCCTACGCGAACGCGGCAGTGCCCTCGCGAACGCGATGACCATTTTCCCTCAGCCTACGCGAACGCGGGCCTAGCCCTCGCGAACGCGAAGGCTTAACTGGTGCCCAGTGGTCTGCAATTTACAGCAGACCATTCCTTGTTCCAAAGTGCCGGATGATGGTCCGGATTCACCCCGAGGCCCCCGGGACCCCAACGAAAACCACCAACATACTCCAAAACACGATACGGACTTGTTCCAATCATAAAAACACCATCCTAAACATCAAAATCATCAATTACACACGGATTCAAGCTTATGTTTATTCAAAACTTTCAAAACTAACATTCAATCCAAAACCCGATCAAACGATGTCCGAATGACCTGAAAATTTGCAGACATATCCAAAATCACCTAACGAAGCTACTGCCACTGTCGGAATCCCATTCCGACCCCCGGATCAAAATCTCACCTACCGTTCGGATTTCGCCAAAATTCAACCTTAGCCAATTCAAGCCTATTTCTACACGGGGCCTCCAAATTCAATTCCGATTGTTCTCCTAAGTCATAAATGATCCCCCGGAACTAGTCGAATCATCAGAATCCGGTTCCGAGCAATCTAACTCAATAGTCAACTCTTGGTTGACTTTTCATATTCAAGCTTCCTTCAAACATGCTATTTGCTTCATTTTCAATCCAAATCACTCCTAACTCACCCGATATACTCTAATAATGTTTTAAAAACATAATATATGTAAATGCAAGGTAACGGGGTGGTAATTACCGTAACAACGGGCCGGGTCGTCACATGGCGTGGCAGTCCACACACATCCTCCAAGTGACATCCTTCTTTGGCACCAAAAGCACGGGTATAGAACATGGACTCATACTTTGTCTAACAAATCCCTTATCAAGCAGCTCCTCTACTTGTCTTTTCAATTCCTCTGTTTCTTCCGGATTGCTCCTATAAGCAGGCCTATTAGGAATTTGTGATCCGGGCACAAAGTCAATTTGTAGCTCTATTCTCTTTAAAGGTGGTAAACCTTTAGGAAGATCCTCAGGGAAAATATCTTCAAAATCCTGCAAAAGGTTAGAAATAACACTAGGCAAAGAGGATATTAATGAATGATTATTAAGCAGAACTTCCTTATAAGTGAGCAAGATAATAAGCCGCCCCTCCTTTTTCGCAATTAAACACTCTTTGGCTTTTGCAAGGCTCACTTTTTTTTCAATCTTAGCCTCTTTCCTCTCACCAATACTTTATTTTTTATCACTCTTTCCCACCTTTTGTTTCCTCTCATTGATGCCCTCCCTCTCCTCAGACCTCACTTCAAATTTACCCTCTTTTTCTATCATTTTAGTCTCTTGTTTTGATCCCTCCCAGTGTTTCCCCATTGATTCTTTCATCTTTTTGTATTCTTCATATACTTGGGAAGGAGTTAAAGGTGCAAGAATGTATTTCTTGCCATTATGCTCAAGAGAGTATCTATTTTTCCTCCCATCATGAAAAGCACTCCTATCATACTGCCATGGGCTTCCTAACAAGATATGACAAGCTTTCATAGGTACTATATCGTGTAGAACTTCATTAGCATACCTTCTAATCTTAAAAGAGACCATGCATTGTTTATTCACCTTGACCTCTCCACTATTATTAAACCATTGCAACCTATAAGGCCTAGGGTGCTTCGTCCATTCCATCCCTATCCTTTCCACTAAATATGCACTCACAACATTAGCACAACTCCCATTATCAATTATCATAGAACACAATTTATCTTTAATCCCACACCGGGTATGGAATATATTTTCCCTTTGTTCTTTATTAAAGTGCCCCAGATTAATGTGCATAAGCCTCCTAACCACAAAATTCAACCAACTATCCATGAACTCCATCTCTTCTCCTTCTTCATTCTCGCCCACGTAGCAACAAGTGCTTGTCCTTCTTGCAATCTATCCCTAGAAAGCTTTTTCCACCAGATTGATGCGTAGTCAAAAAACTCAACAGTAGCAAGTTTAACCTTCTTGCCCTCCGAATAGTTGTGGCAGTCAAAGATAGCTTCCACTTTTCTCTCCCAATCAAGGTACACGTCTGGATCCCTTGTTCCCTTGAAAGATGGCATCGTCATTTTTATGCTATTTATATTATCATCTTCAAATCTTTCTCTTTGTCCCCTTCTATCTCTTCCTACCCGATCAAAATCAATATCATCATTAAAATCATTGATTGGGTTTTCTTGATTTTCAATGGCGGTGGGTATATTTCTCCTAGCTTGGGGTCTTGCATGATTTCCCCTCCTAAGTTCAGCTATTATAATATTTTGCTCAGCAATGGTGTCCCTCATCTCTTGGAATTGCAAATTCTACCTTTCAAATTGTTGATGCATAGCTTTCAAGGTGAAATTAGTCCTTCCTTTAATTTCGGCTTCTTGGAGATTTCTTTGTTCATCATCACTATCAGTATGAGACATCTTGAACAAAGTAATATATATATATCTCTCTTAATGCAACCCTTGGTCGTTAATCTTTAGATTTATTAATAAACGTTACTAGTCACAACCCTTTAGTGATAAGAATTTTGAGTTAGAAAAAGAAAAGGAAAGTGGAAGACCAAACCTAGAAAGAATAGGAATTGGTTAGTAGAGAAAAAAAAGGGAAAGAATTTAAGAAACCCAAAACCCACAAGAATAAGGAGGAAGTTTCCTTAATCTTCAAGAACTAGGATCCCCTCTTCTTGTTTCCTTTATTGACTTGGAAACCAAATAGTACAAGAACACTTTTTGTAGGCTGAAACTCATTTTTTTTAATCAAGAACCTACCAAGATTATCAAGATTGAAATCTTGATTAGCCTAAGCTTTGATACCACTTGATAGCAACACGATAGGGATTCAAGAATTACTAAAGAAAAACAAGAAATGTGCGGAATCTAAATGAAAATAAAGAAACGAATAAAAGACAAAAATTAAAGATAGATTGAATTCAAGAAAGAGTTTCTTGAATTCAAGAAGTCTATTCTTGAAGTTGAATCCTAACAACAATAATTAGTTAACAAAGAACTTATCGCCTTTGGTGGAAATTAAACACAAGAAATAGATTGTGAAACCCGACCCTTTAGAATAACAAGAACAACAATAAGCCTAAACTTATCACCTTTCTTGAATGCCTACAAGTGATGTAAGATTTCTAAAAGGGTTTAATTCTTACCACCTCAAGTTGAGTCTTGAAGGTTGAAGAATAAATCCAAGAGTAGCCACACAAGAATGCAAAAAAATCTCACAAGTTTTATTGATAACAATCTGAATAATCTACCTAAAAACAAAGAAGATACCCATTTATATAGAGGGTGATCACGAAATTATTCTTAAATATTAGGAAATAGAGTTCTAAACTACTTTGGACAACAAGTCCAACTAAAATAGGAAAAGGTAAAAATTCTAGGAAACCAAAACCAAGTTAATCTGGGAAAGTAATTCCACCTAACTTAGGGAAAGGAAACTATTATCCTTAACTAACTAGGAAAACAATAAATATGTCCTAACAAACTAGGAAAATCCCTTTATGGCTGGTACTTAATTTATGTGTCTTTAAGGCTGGTGCTTGAACCCCAATCAACCTCCTGTTGGACTTGGACTTGGACCACGAAATGAATGTAGCACTTAGCTAAATCCTCTAGATAATTTTGTAGGTATTTTTCCACCATTAGCGCCTTATTGATCTCCCATTGAAGCCCAATAATCTTGTCTTGCTTCTCCTTTGTCTGAGACCTCGTGAATGGCCTTCTTGGATCTTCTATAGCTTTATCCTTGTCCATGAAGCTATCATCATGTAAACAACTTGAATTTGTAGTTTCATCACTAATCATCACTAAGACTGAATAAGTAATGATTCACTAACTATCATATCAATATCCACTAAGGATTGGTGGATTTAAAAAATTATATCATTTAAACATCATGTCTAACATTGTCTTTGGTTATGCATAAGCAAAAAGCCTCATATTTCAAACATTTTATGTGCCTTTTCTTCTATTTATTTTAAACAATTTGATACCATTGAGTGATCAAATTTCATATGTCATTATTTGGGTGCTTGTTTTAGTCTAAAAAGAGACTTAACACTTCTTCACACCTTCTTTTCTTTTTCAGGAACCAGAACCCTTTAGGTTGTTCCATATAAATTTCTTCCTCTAAACCTCTATTTAAGAAGGTTTGTCTTTACGTCCATGTGATGGATTCCACGGCTAACGTTATTGATACCCGAGTAGATGTAATCCTTATTACCGACGAGTATGTAAAAAAATACTCAAGACTTTCTCGTTGTCTAAATCATTTGACAACTAATCTTATATTATATTTGTCAATAGTACCAGCAACTTTCATTTCCCTTATGAAATCCACTTAGAACGCAAATGTTTATTTCAGATCAACCAATTCCCAATTATGTTTACTTAATATGGATTCTATCTCACTATTGACTACCTCTTTCCAATATTATGCTTCCGAGGAAGATAATGTTTTTTTTAAATTTTTAGGCTAATTTTCCAACAAAAATGTCAGAAAATTCGGTCCAAAGGAAGTAGTTATCCTTTAACGTTTATTATGTCTTGGATATTTTCTAATTCAACATACTTTTCTTTGCTTCTTCCCGTGTTCCCTTAGATTCTAGACAACTCGTATTCCTTTTTATACGGATAAATATTCTCAAAGAACTTAGCATTATCTGATTCAATAACCTTATTAATATGAATGTCGGGATTTTCTGATTTATGAATCAGAAAATAATATCCCTTACTATTTTGCTATAACCTTTGATAACGGAATCAACGGTGTTCGATCCTATTCTTTTTATTCTTTCGGTTTTAAGAACTTGCACTTTACTCAAATGACCCCCTCCCCACTTGAAAAATTTTCAAGTTTGGTTTTCTTCATTTTTATTTTTCATATGGAATGGATTATGTCTTGCTATGGGAATGCGAATGAGCATTCGGTTAGCTGTAATCAAAGATTATTCCACCCTACAAGTTTTGAGTAAACCATAGCTTATAAACTAGGCATTCATCGTCTCCTTTGACATTCTATTCTTTCTTTTCTCAATTTTGTTAGATTGCGGTGTCTAAGGAGCAATCATTTGGTGAATAATTTCATATTCCAACATATTTCAAAAGGCGATTCATATTCGACGTCCCTGTTACATTGTTGAGCCAACCACAAGAACTGTTGTTTGTGTCACGACAAAGCCAAAATTTTATAAATGGTGAAGTTTTTAATGTTCAAACCAATCTGACACATTTAGAGCTAATAAAAGGTGTAGTTTTTTAATCTTTAAACCGATTAACATCTGATACAACTAGATCTAATAAACGATAAAGTTTTTAATCTTCAAAATCGAATAATATGTGACCCGATCAAATTTAATAAACGGTGAAATTATTAATCTTCAAACCAAATAATAAATTGGAGTAAAAAAAATAACGAAGATTTTAGTTCCAAACCGTGTATAAAGTCACTTAGACTTTAATTTCCGACAAATGAGTAAAAAGTCATAAAGACTTTAATCTCAACGAACGAGTATAAAATCACACAGATTTTGATCTCGAAGCAGGAGTAGAAAATCGCAAATATTTTATTCTCCATAACGGGTGTACAGAATCACGAGAATTTTAATTCCCTTCCAAACGATTTTCCAACTAAACCATTATAATACTTAAAACAGTTTGATCAATTTGTCTAATCAAGCACATGTATGTTCATCATTACATATATTATATTCTTGTCTCAAGAATACTTTTGTGACGACCCAAAGGGTCATCACTTATTTTATTAATTATTTCGAGATTCTGAGGCATTGAAAAGCCTCATTCCATGTTGCCTCGATTTACGTGCATAATCCGAGCATGTAGCCGGAAAGATTTTGTGATAGAAAATATGAATTTTATGAGAAATTTGGATAAAAATGATATTAATATTGATATGGTTGACTTCGGTCAACATTTTTGGTAAACGGATCCGGACCCGAGATTGGATGGTCCCGAGAGGTCCGTAGGAAAATATGGGACTTGGACATGCGTCCGGAGTCGAATTCCGAGGCCTAGAGCCCAAGTTATGAATTTTTCTATGAAATTGTTTTTGATGTAATTGTTAATGGAAATGAATTAATTGACCTTGGTATCGGGCTCGTATTTTGGTTCCGACGCCCGGTACAAGTCTTAAATATTAATTTCTGTAAAGTTTGGTGACATTCGGATGTCGTTTGAGATGTTTTGGACCTTGAGTCCCAAGTTTGAAAGTTTTGAAAATCAAAAGTATGAAAATTATGAATTTGAGGCTTGATTTGATGAAAACGATGTGATATTGGCGATGTGATCGCACGAACAAGTTCATAATGTGTTTTTGAGGTTGTGTACATGTTTGGTTTGGAGCCGGGGGCTCGGGTAAAGATTTGATAGGCCGTTGGATTAAATTCTGAAATGTTGCACTGCTGGTTTTTCACCCAGCTGTTGGCTTCGCAATTGCGAAGCATTTCTCGCAATTGCGAAGGGGGCAGATCAAGGCAGGGCTCGCAAATGCGAACCCTGATCGCAAATGCGAAGCCCCTCATGACCCAACCTTGTTCGCAAATGCGAACAATTATTCGCAAATGCGAACATCCCCTTGTTCTACCTATGATCGCAAATGCGAACCATAGTTCGCAAATGCGAACATTCCCATATCCAGCCTTGTTCGCAAATGCGAACATTAGTTCGCAAATGCGAACATCCCTTTGTCTGCCAGTGTTCGCAAATGCGAACAAATGTTCGCAAATGCGAACAAATGTTCGCAAATGCGAACTTCCCAACCTTAGCTTATTTTTCAAACTCCGGAAATTGGTCGGGGTTCGCAATTGCGAACCCATGTTCGCAAATGCGAACACGAGACCTGTAAAACACGATTTTCAGTTCATTTCTTCACTTTTTACAAAATAAAAACACCCATTTGCGATTCTTCACGGATTCCTTCTTCATCAAAACAATTGTAAGTCACTTTTTACTTAATTCTTTCAATTCCTAACATCATTAAACATGTTTTTCAATAGAAATCAAAGGTTTTCATGGTAGAATTTCTTGTTTTTGATAGAATATAGGGTTTTTCATAAATTGGGAAATTGGACCTCGAATTGAGGTCCGATTTTGAAACAAATCATATACATGAACTCGTGAGGGGATGGGTAACCGGATTTTGGTCCGAACCCCGAGTTCCGACCATGTGGGCCCGGGGTTGAAATTCACTATTCCGGGTAGAATGTTGTAAAAGTTGTAATTGGCCCTATGAATTAGTTTGTTGAGTAGTATTGATGATATTAAATCAATTGTGTATAGATACGATTGGATTAGAGCCAAATTTGAAAGAAAAAGACATTTCCACGGATTGAATTGTTCATAAACATTCGAGGTAAGTGTTTGTTCTATCCTAGCTTGAGGGAATAGGATTATGTGTTATGTGTTATGTGATCGAGTGCGGTGTATGGGCTGTGGTGACGAGCATCCATACATTGGCGTCTAGTATGACCGTGAGTCGTTGAAAATGCTTATTTTGGGATATAATTACAGATGCATTGTTGAACCTTTGTCAGGTTGTAGAATTGTTATGGTTCTCCCTTGTTGGGACTTGTTGTGAAGATAATTATTGATTGCCCTTGATGGGACGGTTTATGAATTACTGTTTCTTTCTTTGCCCTTAACCGTGATTGTTATTTGGGTGAGGAAGAGTGATAATGCACGAAGGGTGATGCCGTGCCATGTTTTATTATTTATGCACGAAGGTTAATGCCGTGCCATGTTTTATTGATTATGCACGAAGGATCATGCCGTGCCTTGTTATTGAACCATGTACGAAGGATCATGCCGTACTATGGATGTGAGGATGAGAGTAAAAGCACGAAGGGTGATGCCGTGTACTTTATTTGCTTATTTGGTGAGGATGAGAGTAAAAGCATGAAGGGTGATGCCGTGCAACTGCTTGATATTCCTTGATTTGATATTACTTGTGTTTCCATTATACTTTGTTTTTCCTTGTGAATTTATTAACTGTTGTTAATTGTTGAATTCTTTAAGATATTCCTTATTGTGTTATTACCTGGTTATTTCTTGTTATTCTGTGGTATACATATATATTGAATTGTACAGGTTTATGTGGGTGTCTGGTCCTAGGCTTGTCACTACTTCGCCGGGATAGGCCGGGCACTTACCAGCACATGGGGTCGGTTGTGCTGATACTACACTTCTGTGCGTTTTTGCACAGGTCCAGGTTACGATCAGGAGCAGCAGCAGTAAATTCGATTGTGTGGGAGTTGATCACATTTGAGACCGAGGTAGCTTGCAGACGTCCGCAAGCCCGGCGTCTCTCTCTTTATTTATGTTACTAGTTGTAGTCTCTTTGTTCCGAGACAAACAGAATTATGTTATATTTCTTTCAAACTCTTATGTGTAGTATTCAGTAGTAGTCCGTGAGTTGGTGACTCCACGTCTTGGGTAGAGGATTTCAGTATGATTTTCATCTTGTAATTAGTTATTCTATTTCGATAAAGTATTCCGCATTTATTTAATTAAAATTGTGTTAAAAACAGGATAGTATGAATACAGTAGCTTGCCTAGCTACCACGAGTAGGCGCCATCACGATCCCGATTTGGGGGAAAATCCGGGTCGTGACAACTTTCAATTATCAATATAAGTCTGATTAACATCGTACAAAACCTTAAAATTAAATTTCCATATAATTTCAGGAATGCTACCAAACTTATCTATAGCTATGAATTTAGATTTCATTGTAGAACCATAGATGGTTAAAGATTGATTGTATGACTTATATTGTCTAGGTATACAACTAAGTTCGATGGTTCAAAGATATCAAATCTACCGATTGATCGAGTATATAAGATATAAGTTCACCACGGGAAGTTCAAAGAGAAATATACTTATCCTGATGCAATTAATTCTTGCATGTACAACACACACACATCCGTGCATTCCTTTAAGTTTATAGCCACTCCCCATTCATGTAGGGGATTGTTGGATTTTCGTTATTATTTGTTATTTATAACAAAAGAGGTGTGAATGGAAAATGGTGGGAGAAGAAAGTTGGAGGGAGGTGAAATTTTGAATTAGTTCACTTTACTAATGCACTTTGCCCCTCACTGATAGAAGGAAAGAAAATCTTTGTGTACATATATAGAAGCTCATCTTTTAGCTAAGAAGAAGGCAAATCCTGCGTCGTCGTCGTCGCTCGCTTGGCTTCGGCTTCAGATTTGGTCAATTGATTGATTAATCTTTTTGAACAAAATTCTTTTCAAATATTTAATTAATTAATTTAATAAAAATTTAATCCGGAATAACGCATGACCCGCGACCCGGTCCAACAGCTATGGTTATTCTGAAACTGTGTCAAACCTGTTCCAACACCCATGACTATTCTGAATCGAAACCGACTTATCCAGATGCAATTAATTCTTGCATGTAAAACACACACACGTCCGTGCATTCCTTTAAGTTTATAGTCATTTCTCATTCATGTGGGGGATTGTTGGGTTTTTGTTATTATTTGTTATTCATAACAAAAGAGGTGTGAATGAAAAATGGTAGGAAAGAAATGGAGGAAAGTGAAATTTAAATTAGTTCACTTTACTAATGCACTTTGTCCCTCATTAGTAGAAGGAAAGAAAATTTTGTGTGTATATATAGAGAAGCTCATCTTTTAGCTCTTAAAGAGCTAAGAAGAAGACAAGCCTTGCGCCGTCGTTGTTGCTCGCTCGGCTCGGCTTCATTCAAAAATTTATTGATTAATCTTTTTGGAAAAGAATTCTTTTCAAATATTTAATTAATTAAAGAAAATTCAATCCAGAATAACTGACCCGCGATCCGGTCTATTCAGAAACAGAGAAACATGTTCCAACAACTATGGCTGTTCTGAAAGGTTGCAAACCCTTTCAAAAGCAGTGCCAAATTGGCTATAAATATTCCTTCAAATCCCAGAATATTTACTTATGAATTTTTTTGATTATATTCTTCTTCTTCTACACAAAAATTTAAGTGTGTTTTATAGTAATCGAGTAGTTCGATGTTCATCTGCATTTTTGGTACCGAAAAGCTGGTGAGTTAGATCGTTCTATCCTAGGAGGATATATTCCAAAACCTCTGGTACTTGAAGGGAATAATTTCCTTAAGGACACACTGTGTATTCAGTAGGTTTGATATATTCCTATACTAATTTTCAGAATTTATTTTGAAGTTATTATACTGTTTTCAGAATAAATTTTGACGTTCTAGTTCTGCTAACTTTCTGTTTCCATTTTTTCAGAAAGTTTATTCTTTTATTGATTTTATAGCAATACAGATTTCAATAACAGTTTGTCCTTTTAACAATTGCTAGGATTATGCTTTCTTAATCTAAGGGTATATTGGAAATTTGTTTTTTACCTTCACAAATATAAGGGTATAATTGCATACACACTATTATTTCCATATCTTAATGTCAAGATTTCACCGAGCATGTCGTTGTTACCTCTATTCAATAGTATATATTGGCATACAACAAATTGAAAGTATGATATTTACTTATTTGTAAATATATGCCTCAACTCTAAATAATTGGCTTTTATGTTATTATTCAGATATGCGAGAACAAGCTCCCACGAACAAAATTATAATATTCACTTATTCCAAATTCATAAATTCTAAATAACCACGACAGGTTTGGTACGTAAGATCCCTTTACGAATTTTCTTTGCAAAAGTGAACCTTATTTATTTGTAAAGTGAACCTGATATACTCTGGATGGTTTAGAATACAAGCTTATATATAATTGTAAAATAAAATTATTTCTACTAAAACACGAAAAAGCAATACTAGTTAAAAAATGAAGGATAATGCGAAAATGACACTAATTATATGCTTATCAATTTTATATTGCAGGTAACGCAGCTAATAATTTAATTTATGCATGTGATTTTGCACTTGTAAGCGAAGGTGAACCCAGGATTTTAACACGACGGGGCACATTCTGCACATTGAATGCCTTCTAAAGGCTTTTAATGTTTAGGGTGTATTATTTTTAAAATATACACATATGCATAATATAAAATTTTTGTTGAAATTTTATATATATATATATATATCAATGTCCTATATATATATATATATATATATATATATATCAATGTCCTATGGAATATACCCTCTTCATGATTAACTTAATCTTCGCTTAGTTCGATAATCTTCTTGATTAAATATTAAATATTAAATAACCAGGTCTCAACTGATTTATGTATGTGATTTTGCACTTCAAAGGTACCCTAGAAAAGGAACAATCACAATGTACTGTGGAATATGCCTTCAGAGAGGTCATTAGATTGACTTAATCTCTATTTAGTTCGCGCTAATTTGGTTAATTAAATATTAAGTACGCTGGATATCGATATTTCATCAATTAGGGTTGTTACTGTTCCAAATTAAAGCTGTTAGTGATTTGTCTGACCAGTCACATGTTCTTGTTTGTCCCGATAGGACAATAAAGATGGATTTAGAATTTAAAATTGATGGGTTCAATTTATAAAAAAGCATCAAGACGGACCGTCGCTTGAATCGGGCGATAGCATCACGGTTGATATTTATTTAGGTAAGCTACCCGTTCTATTTCTAATGATAGGTAGAAAAGGTAGAAGAGGGGCTAAGGGATGAAAATCTTATTATTGAACATGTTGTATATTCGAAATTAGGGTGGAGGTCGAGAATTAGGGTGGTGGGTTGATAGACAGTCTAGAGTTTTGCTTGGTCTTACCAGTAGTAGCGTAGTACTAGTTAGGTATTTTTCTATTTCTAGTCCCCTGTTTTTATACGGTGTGTCAATTATTATTAGTAGGATTGGCACTATATATATTCTTATAGTTTCATATACTGGGTTTGTTGTTTTTGTTTCTCTATTGATTCAATTTTTATTGTTCTTGAGCCGAGGGTTTTCCGGAAACAACATCTCTACCTTCATAAGGTGGGGGTAAGGTTTGCGTACACACTATCCTTTTCAGACCCTACTTGTTAGATTTTACCAAGTTTGTTGTTGTTGTTGTTGTTGTTGTTGTTGTTGTTGTTGTTGTTGTTGTTGTTGTTGTTATATCTTTGGAATTATGAGTTTGAAATTTAATATATTATACAACAACAACAAACCTAGTTTGATCCCAACAGGAGGAGTCTTGGGAGGGTAGAACGACCACCTCGAAGATTACGGGGAAAATGGTGTAGAGAGGTTGTTTCCACTAGACTCTTGGCTCAGGAAGGAAGAAGAGGAATGCAAGGAAGGAAGAAAGATGTAAGAGAACATACAAGTGAGAGATAAACAAAGTAGTACCAAGTAATAGCAACAGAGATTTTTGTAACGACCCGACTTGTCGTCACTGTCACGCCCCAAATCGAGGGACATGACCGGCGCCTGACTAGGTAGCCCCAGTCAAGCGGACCTGGGTGCCTTTCTATCACACGCGATACCCCTGTGTTGTTTATTACTCATAAGCCAAAGATCTTACCAATTATAACCGAATTCACATTGTACAAACATAACCACATTATTAACATTACTAACAAGTTACAATTTACAACGCCCGACATATACATTTACATACATAGGCCATAGTCCCACAGTTTACTGTCTACGGAGCCTCTAGGATTACAAAGGAGGATACAATACTTGCCGGTAACAAGGCTCCGGCTATACCTTAAAAACAAATCCAAAACAAAGTCTAAAACAGAAGTGGCATGAGCCACACAGGGCCCCAAGGAAGGAAAGGGCTCACAAAACGGGCAGTGGAAGACGAAGGATACTATTGCCGATGAGCTGAAGTGCCTGCTACTGATTCACCTACAATCATAACACGAATGTAGCGTCCCCGGCAAAAGGGGCGTCAGTACACTGGAATTGTACTGGTATGTATGGGCAAACTTTGTCCCAAGTAAACTCAAGCCATTAAACAATTAATCACGATGATAAGACAACCAAATAAATTACATCAAGAATCAATTAAGCCAGCCAACCATGTTTTCCACATTTTTCCTCATTTCAGATAATTCTCAACACAAAGTACGTTTAAGAATCAACAAGTAGAACAACAACAATTCAATCACGTAAAACACAAGTAGTCATACAAAGGGGCAATCAGTGCCCTACAGGTTGCAAACTCTCCTGCTGTCTCCTTTCACAATTTCACATCAATGATTTTTATATCAATTTTCAATAGCGATTTCGATCGCTTCCATCCTTATTGCCTCGTCCACCCTTATTACCTCGGCCACGCTTATCACCCCAACCCACACCTTATTACTTCATGTTGCGGCGCGCAACCCGATCCCACCGTACAGTTTCAAACACAACAATCACAAACAGCAAATAAGGCACTACACGCAATTACAACAAATTCAAATAAGCAACTTACGATTCGATTCACATTCTCAAATACTTTTCAAACTGATATCACAACCAAGTTACCATATTCAAGAGTACACACAAAAGTATGTTCAACAATTTACCACAATTCAAGTGTTTCATCTCTTTCCACAATAAACTATATATGCCACCACAACAATTGTTCTCAGTTCTTTACCAATTCCAATTCCCTTGTAATCTTTCAGTTCATATTTCATACCATACCACATGTAGTTCAATCATCAATTGAATACCCAACAATGACATCAAAGAATCACATACAATTTCTCAAATTAATACATGCCAAACAATTTCACACATATGGGCGATTTTACAAGAATCAAAATTAGCCATACATACCTCGATTGAACTTTCCTTAAGTTACTACAACACTCCAAAAACTCTAGCAATTCCAATCTACTATGAGACATAACAAAATTAAACACATATTAGAAAGATATTCATGAAACTAGCTCATTTGAACATTTTATCAAATACTAGTTCGGCATCTTGATTTCAATTTCCCTTTTCAAGATATTCTTCATTCCCTAACCCAATCTTTACTTATTTATGTTAAACAATCTTCCCATAAACCTAAGTTGTACATGAATGTATATACAATACTAATAAACCCAAGAATCATACCACAATAACTCATCTTATACACAAAACTTGAAATTAAAACCGTAGGGTATAGAATCTTACCTCTTAGACGAAGAACTTGCTATTGGGTTCTTGATTCTTGAAGATTGATGCAAGATTTGGATGATTTGAATGTTGGGTTCCTCCTTCTCTCTCTAAAATGCTCTCACCACTCTCTAAAATCAGTAAGAAATGACCCCAAAATGAACCCCAAAGCCTATATATTGAAATGGGGTCGGGTTATAAAAATAGAAAAATTAAACCAGCGATGTCAATTATGCTATAGCAGAATGGACCGCAGAATGAACATGCTGGCCGCACAATGCACCGCAAAATTGGTATCCAAAACTGGGCTTCACTGGTTCAATCTGCGACAGAAATGCGACCGCAGAGTTAACAATGCGACAGGAAATGCGGTCGCACATTTGACACAAGACAGCATTTTTCAGCCTTTGATAATTTGATCATAACTTTGTGTAGGAATGTCCAAATGACGAACGGTTTGAAGCGTTAGAAACTAGGCTCAAAGGGCTTTCATTTGATATGCTATTAAACACATAAAACCGTATACAAAATTATATATGATCCTTTGAAGTGGAGCCTTGTACGAATCCATTTGGAATTTTGGCCTATTTCGAAAACTTTCCCATTTGGCATACACTTGGGCTTCCATTTGGACCTCATATCACTTACCATAAGACTCATACTAATATTTAGCAAGTCTAATTGATGTCCATCATGTTCATAGCACACAAAATATAACAATTAGCCTACGTGGCACCACCGAATCCTATATTCCTTAGCGAAATTTTCTAGGGCCTTACATTCTCCCCCCCTTAGGATCATTCGTCCTCGAGTGAGGAGTATAGTCTTTCCCAAACACATTAACATCACACATCTCTTTTCTAACCTACCTCCAGTCTCAAAATTTTCACTAACTCATAAATTTTTCAAAAATTTCGGCAGAGTTTCCTTTGTAACTAGGCTTATCCACCTGCCAGAGAATCACCAAAATCTTCTTAACCACACATCCACAACTGTACATAGCACTACAATATATATATCCACAATCCTAATCCCAGTATTACAAGAACTACATTAACATATGGATACTAGAACATCGACTGCACAGTTTTACATCAAAATACCTATATGGTACATTCCAAGTCAAAACTAACTGGTATTCAATCAAACGAAAGTACTTTCCTTCCACGACACATTTATCCTTCCACATTACATTATCGACTTACAAGCATTGTCATAACACCTTCTCAAAAATAATATCAACTCCCAAACATACATAACAAGGATGATAGATAAACATCTTGCATGAGATAACTATCCATTGACTTTACCTTTTGATAACTTCCACTGTACAATTTACACTCTACTGGATATTTGCAATTCACGATAACAACAATAACCCACAATGCCATAACTTGGCATCATACCACCAAGGATGTCAGTTCATACTAAACAAACAATCATGTGTTCATAATAGTCCTTACCAGCCATTAATGTAATCGCAAAGGTGTTCATCAACAAGAATATAATTTCATTTCAATCAACAGTCCATATGAAGTCAAGCCATCACGAGTCTTGCTATTAGTGCATAATATAGGATATTACCATGATCATATAGTTCAATCAAGTCAATTCATACCCACAATTGTTTTTTTTTTCATCACTATCTTCTTAGACATAAGCATATAGAAACACAAAGTACATGAGGAACAGTTACGGGGAATATCATACACCTATTGCAACCTAATGTGTAATACAGTCATGTTATGTAACGACCCGGCCCGTCGTTACGGGAATTACCACCCCGTTACCTTGCATTTACATATATTATGCTTTTAAAACAGTATTAGAGTATATCGGGTGAGTTAGGAGTGATTTGGGTGGAAAATGAAACAAATAGCATATTTGAAGAAAGCTTGAATATGAAAAGTCAACCAAGAGTTGACTATTGAGTTAGAGTGCTCGGAACCGGATTCCTGATGATTCGACTAGTTCCGGGGGATCATTTATGACTTAGGAGAACAATCGGAATTGAATTTGGAGGCCCGGTGTAGAAATAGGCTTGAATTGGCTAAGGTTGAATTTTGGCGAATTCCGAACGGTAGGTGAGATTTTGATCCGGGGGTCGGAATGGAATTCCGACAATGGCAATAGCTTCGTTAGGTGATTTTGGATGTGCCTGCAAAATTTCAGGTCATTCGGACGTCGTTTGGTCGGGTTTTTGATTGAATGCGTAATTCGGAAAGTTTTAAGGAATTTAGGCTTGAATCCGTGTGTAATTGGTGATTTTGATGTTTAGGATGGTGTTTTTATGATTGGAACAAGTCCGTATCGTGTTTTGGAGTATGTTGGTGGTTTTCGTTGGGGTCCCGGGAGCCTCGGGTTGATTTCGGGGGTCCAAACGGACCATTTCTTCTATTTTTGGAACTGCTGTTGGCTGCTGGTTTTGTTGCAGACGGATGCTCTATGCGATCGCATAGGGTTATTGCGATCGCATAGAAGGATGGAAGTGAGCCCAGAGTTGTTCTATGCGATCGCGTAATAGGAGATGCGATCGCATAAGTATGGAAACTGGCACTATGCGATCGCAGGGTCATTTGTGCGATCGCATAGAAGAGATTGGAGGGGTGAGAAAAATGTTCTATGCGATCGCATAGCAAGGGGTGCGATCGCATAGGTTTGTCAGACTGTGCATTGCGATCGCATAGCTACTGTTGCGATCGCAGAGAAGAAAAGATGAGGCCTGGAAGGTTGTGCTATGCGATCGCGGGAGAGCATTGCGATCGCATAGAAGGGGAAATTGGCAGGAAATTTAACTCTATGCGATCGCATAGGGTCATTGCGATCGCATAGAAGGATTGCCCAGGCAGTGAATTAAAACCAGAAACATTTCACATACGGGTTCATTAACCCAAAACCCCATTTTTGAGTTCCAAGAGGAGAAATTGACGGGAATTGCTGGTACTTCATCGGGGATTCGTTGGAGGTAAGTTTTGTGGCTTAATTACATCATTTTAACATGAAATCCTTGGTTAATTCCCCTGTAAATGGAAGATTAATTGTGGGTTTGAGCCCTAAGCCTAAATTGAAGAAAAACACCGATTTGAGTGGGCAAACGGAGTCCGATTTTGGTAAATTTTATATGTATGGACTCGTGGCGAGACGAGGGTTCCAGAAATGTGAATTTCGTAAATTTTCGGAATGTGGGCCCGGGGCTCGGGTTTTGACAACTTTGGGAATTTTGATGTAAATTGAGTTGTATTGATTGGGTGTCGTCCCATTGGCCTAATTTGTTGTATTTCTACTGTATTTGATAAGATTCTACGCGTGCGGAGCTTGATTCTCGTGGCAAGGGCATTGCGGAATAGTCGTCACGCCGTATTGAGGTGAGTAATATATGTGGGTGATGACCAGCGGGTTCGAAACCCCGGTATACCACTTTGTGACGCTGTATAGCGGCGAGACACGCACACTCTCGAGAGTGCGGGGTCGATCATGAATTGGAGACTATATATTAGTCCAACCTGTTGATACTGTATTATTGGCTATTCTAGAGCCGTCGAACCTCCTTCTCGGATGGTTGCATATATATATTGTGATAATGGCTACTCTTGAGCCGAGGAACCCCCTTCTTGGGCGGTTGATTATACATGTGGGCCGTGAGCCAGTTATTGGATCCCGCGAGGATCGTTATCATTGTCTTATCATATAGACATGCTAGTTTACTACTAGTCCGCAGCTATTTTTGTTATTATACTAATTCCAATCTCTGGAACTTGGTATTACTGTTTTCCAACTGAAAAATGATAAAAGGGTTTTCAAAAACTATTTTTGAGCCTGCGAGGCTGTATCTGCATATTAGCTGACTAGTAGTGGATCGGGCTGCACGCCGCAGCAGGATATATGTTGGATCGGACTGCACGCCGCGAGAATATCTCTATGAGATGTGCTTGGGCTGTAGGAGCCCCTCTGGAGTCTGAACCCCCACAGTGAGCACGGGTACCC
This sequence comes from Nicotiana noctiflora, assembly GCA_032618575.1. Lineage (NCBI taxonomy): Eukaryota > Viridiplantae > Streptophyta > Magnoliopsida > Solanales > Solanaceae > Nicotiana > Nicotiana noctiflora. Next base: position 131,591 of record JASVEL010004557.1, read on the forward strand.
AAAATTGGAGTCGGGCTACACGCCGTAGCGGTCATATCATGCATTGCATTGCATTTAGCTACATCTCCTAGCTGTTATGCTATTTATTGGTATTTGTTGGAACAGGTACAGTGAAGATTGATTCTATGACAGGGTAGCTGATTATAGCTTTACATAGTGCTTTATTGCGGATTTCTTATCTGCTCTGTCTTACCCTTGTCTATTACCACTGAGTCTGGCAGTACTCATTTTACTCCCTGCACCTTGTGTGCAGATCCAGGTACCTCTCAGCAGTGATCCAGTAGCTGTGCGAGGCGACATCTGTGGGATATACGAGGTAGCTGCAGAGTCCGCAGGACCCGATATTCCTTCCCATTGTCTTTTGATTTTGTATTGACATTTCTTTCCGCACTTGGTATTTTGTAAACCTTTATATACTCATGTTCAGTAGAGGCTCATGACTCTTGACCCTTGGTCTATGGGAGTTGATGTATTATGGGACTTGGTTCCCCGTATTCGTTACATGTATTGCTTTTATTTCGTCAATTAATTTGCTTAAATGGGTTAAAAAAGAGCTTCTAGCTCCGTGGTTGATATGGATTGGTCGGGCTGGCCTAGCAGTGTGCTGGGCGCCATCACGACCGGATTTGGGGTCGTGACAAGTTGGTATTAGAGCCTAGGTTTACTAGGCCTCGTGAGTCTTGAGCCGGTTAGTAGAGTCTTGTGGATCGGTACGGGGACGCCTGTACTTATCCTCGGGAGGCTGCGAACCTTTAGGAAAACTTCACTTTTCTTGAACTCTGTCGTGCGATCTTATTGTTCTGAGAACTAAACTTCTATATTCTATTCTCTCGCAGATGGCGAGAACGCGAGCATCGGGACGAGGTGGACGACCTCCGTTGCCACCTGTTAGAGGCCGTGGGCGTGGTCGTGCTAGAGGTAGAGGTAGGGCGGCTGAGGCGGTGCCAGCTGACCCGCCCGTTGTACCAGTTCAGGAGCAGCCCCCGGTGGTTGAAGCTCCAGCAGTCCCAGTTCAGGGCCGGACTATATCTATTGCCATTCCTGGTCTTCGGGAGACTCTTGCCCGGATATTATCGGTGTGTTCCGGTTTGGCTCGGGTAGTTTCGGCTACCGCTACGGTAGCGACATCTCGGTCGGGGGTGGTCGGCGGACCCCTGCAGCTCGCACACCGATCCGGTTGTTCGGGGACTTCGGATGCCGGAGGTTGTCCCCGCTCGGTGGTTGCACCGGTTATTCCTCCGACTGCACCAGGCTCCGGCTCCCGAGCATATGGTTCGGGTTATGCCCGAGGACGAGCAGCGTCGTCTTGAGAGATTTGGTAGACTTCGGCCACCCCATTTCGGTGGCGTTGAGGGCGAGGATGCCCGGGGTTTCTTGGATAAATGTCGGAAGATGCTGCGTACGGCTGGTATTCTTGAGTCCGGCGGAGTTTCATTTACTACATTTCAGTTCACCGGTCCCGCATTTGATTGGTGGGAGGAGTTTGAGAGGCGTAGGCCTGCAAGAGCGGCACCTCTCACATGGCAGCAGTTCTCTACTCTCTTTCTAGAGAAATATGTACCTCGGTCTCGTCGCGAGGAGCTACGTCGCCGGTTCGAGTGGTTGATTCAGGGCGACATGTCTGTGACTCGGTATGAGCTTAGATTCACTCGGTTGGCTAGGCATGCCACATGGATGATCCCCACGAGAGGGAGAGGATCGGGAGGTTCATTGATGGCCTCGACTACTCTGTCCGTATTCTTATGACCGGCGAACGAGTTCCGTCATCATCGTTCGAGCCAGGTAGTCGATATGGCACGCTCCGTTGAGGCGGATCGTCGCCGAGAGAGAGAGGAGCGGGAGGCCAAGAGGCCTCGTAGTTCGGGCAGTTTCAGTGGTGCTCCATCTAGAGGGCATTCCCAGCAGAGTAGAGGTCGCTCCTCTAGACCTCCTCATTCAGGCCGCCCAGAGCAGAGCGGAGGTTCTTATGGTCGTGGTCGACAGGGGTTTCAGCAGGGTCAGTCATCACTTATTGCCCTCCCAGCCCAGAGTGCAGCACCTACTTCTCCAACACCAGGTGCATGTTATGAGTGTGGTGAGTTTGGCCACATGAGGAGACATTGCCCTCGACTACGTAGGGGCGGGACTCAGCAGAGGGATCAGCCCTCCTCTTCAGCACCATCTCAGTCTAGTAGAGGTGGAGGTCAGTCTTCTCGTGGTCGCCCCAGGGGCGAGGAGAGATCTGGTGGAGGTCAGGCACGGTTCTATGCACTTCCTGACAGGCGTGATGCAGTTGCCTCCGATGCTGTGATTACAGGTATCATTTCTGTCTGTCACAGAGATGCCTTTGTTCTATTTGATCAAGGGTCCACATATTCTTACGTGTCCTCTTATTTTGCACATCATTTGGGTGCGACTCGTGGTATTCTTGATTTACCTGTTCATGTATCCACCCCGTGGGTGATACGATTGTTGTGGATCATGTCTATAGATCCTGTGTTATATCTATTGGGGGTCTGGAGACCCAGGCAGATATGTTATTGTTGGGGATGGTGGACTTTGATTATATTGGGTATGGACTGGTTGTCTCCGTACCATGCTATATTGGACTGTCATGCTAAGACAGTTACGTTGGCCATTCCTGGTATTTCTCAGGTTGAGTGGCGGGGTTCGACTGATTTCGTCCCTAGCCGTGTTATTTCGTTCTTAAAGGCTCGGAAAATGGTTGAAAAAGGGTGTTTATCGTACTTAGCTTTTGTGAGAGATGTGGGAGCTGAGTCTCCTAGCATTGATTATGTACCTGTTGTGAGGGACTTCCCGGATGTATTCCCCTCAGACCTGCCGGGCATGCCGCCGGACGGGGATATTGATTTTGAAATTGACTTGGTGCCGGGCACTCAGCCCATATCCATTCCTCCTTATCGAATGGCACCAGCCGAGTTGAAAGAACTAAAAGAGCAGCTTCAAGAACTTCTGGATAAGGGTTTCATCCGCCCTAGTGTGTCTCCGTGGGGTGCGCCGGTATTATTTGTTAAAAAGAAAGATGGTTCCATGCGGATGTGTATTGATTATAGGCAATTGAACAAAGTGACAGTGAAGAACAAGTACCCTCTGCCTCGTATTGATGATTTGTTTGATCAGCTCCAGGGAGCTAGGGTGTTCTCGAAGATTGATCTTCGTTCGGGCTACCATCAGCTGAAGATTAGAGAGTCTGACATTATGAAGACTGCATTCCGGACCAGATATGGTCACTATGAGTTCCTTGTGATGTCTTTTGGGCTGACCAACGCCCCAGCAGCATTTATGCATCTGATGAACAGTGTATTCGGGCCGTATCTTGATTCATTTGTGATCGTATTCATTGATGACATACTTGTCTACTCTCGTAGCCAGGAGGAGCATGCTCGGCACTTGAGTATTGTGTTGCAGAGGTTGAGAGAGGAGAAGCTGTATGCCAAGTTCTCCAAATGTGAGTTCTGGCTTGAGTCCGTGGCATTCTTAGGGCACGTGGTGTCCTGTGATGGTATTCGGGTAGATCCGAGGAAGGTCGAGGCAGTGCAGAGTTGGCCCAGACCGACCTCAGTTACTGAGATCCGTAGCTTTCTGGGATTGGCAGGGTATTATCGCCGATTCGTTCAGGGGTTCTCTTCTATTGCTTCACCCTTGACTAGATTGACTCAGAAGGGTGTTCCTTTCTTATGGTCCGAGGAGTGCGAGGAGAGCTTTCAGAAGCTCAAGACAGCACTGACCACAGCACCAGTCTTGATTCTACCGACAGCTTCAGGTTCTTATACTGTATATTGTGATGCCTCGGGAGTGGGCATTGGTTGTGTGTTGATGCAGGAGGGTAGAGTTATTGCATATGCTTCTCGTCAGCTAAAGCCCCACGAGAAGAACTACCCTGTTCACGATTTGGAGTTAGCTGCTATTGTTCATGCCTTGAAGATTTGGAGGCATTATATATATGGTGTATCTTGTGATGTATATACAGACCACCGCAGCCTTCAGCATTTGTTTAAGCAGAAAGATCTAAATTTGAGGCGGCGGAGATGGCTTGAGTTGCTTAAAGACTATGATATTACTATCTTGTACCATCCCGGGAAAGCCAATGTAGTGGCTGATGCATTGAGCCGGAAGGCTATTAGTATGGGAAGTTTGGCGTATATTCCAGTTGGGGAGAGACCCTAGCAGTTGATGTTCAGGCGTTAGCTAATCAGATGGTGAGGCTGGATATTTCTGAGCCCAGTCGGGTGATGGCTTGTGTAGTAGCTCGTTCTTCTTTATATGATCGTATTCGAGAGCGCCGGTATGATGATCCACACTTACTTGTCCTTAAGGACAGAGTTCAACATGATGATGCTAGAGATGTCACTATTGATAGTGATGGTGTATTGCGGATGCAGGGCCGGATATGCGTGCCTAATGTTGACGGCCTTCGTGAATTGATATTGGAGGAGGCCCACAGCTCGCGGTATTCTATCCATCCAGGAGCCGCGAAGATGTATCAGGATTTGAAGCAGCATTACTGGTGGAGAAAGATGAAGAAAGATATTGTGAGCCATGTGGCTCGGTGTCTAAACTGTCAGCAGGTCAAGTATGAGCATCAGAGACCTGGTGGTGTATTCCAGCGTATTGATATTCCGGAGTGGAAGTGGGAAAGAATAACTATGGACTTTGTTAGTGGACTCCCTCGGACGGCGAGGAAGTTTGATTCAGTTTGGGTGATTGTGGATAGACTGACTAAGTCAGCTCATTTCATCCCAGTGTGTACTACCTATACCTCAGAGCGGTTGGCAGAGATATTCATCCGTGAGATAGTGAGATTGCATGGAGTTCCTATTTCCATTATATCGGACAGAGGTACCCAGTTCACATCTCAGTTCTGGAGGACATTTCAGCGAGAGTTGGGTTCACAGGTGGAGCTGAGCACAGCATTTCATCCACAGACGGATGGGCAATCTGAGCGTACTATTCAGATATTGGAGGACATGTTGCGTGCTTGTGTCATTGATTTTGGTGGTTCATGGGCTGATTATTTGCCTTTGGCGGAGTTTGCTTACAATAATAGCTATCGGTCCAGCATTCAGATGGCACCGTATGAAGCTTTATATGGGAGGCGGTGTAGGTCTCCAGTTGGTTGGTTCGAGCCCGGCGAGGCTAGGTTGTTAGGGACGGAGTTAGTCCAAGATGCCTTAGATAAGGTGAAGGTGATTCAGGAGAGACTTCGCACAGCTCAGTCGCGTCAGAAGAGTTATGCAGACCGAAAGGTCCGAGATGTGTCTTATTCAGTAGGTGAGAAGGTGTTGTTGAAAGTTTCGCCTATGAAGGGTGTTATGAGGTTTGGAAAGAAAGGAAAGTTGAGCCCAAGGTTCATTGGACCTTTTGAGGTGCTTAGGAAAGTTGGGGAGGTGGCTTATATGCTTGCTTTGCCACCCCGTTTGTCGGGAGTTCACCCGGTGTTCCATGTATCTATGCTCCGGAAGTATGTCGGAGACCCGTCTCATGTGTTGGACTTCGGCACGATACAGCTAGATGAGGATTTGACTTATGATGTGGAACCAGTAGCCATTTTGGGTCGACAGGTTCGTAAGCTGAGATCTAAGGATATAGCTTCAGTGAAAGTGCAGTGGAGAGGTCGTCCCGTGGAGGAAGCAACTTGGGAGACCGAGCAGGAAATGCGGAGCAGATATCCACACTTATTTGATGCTCCAGGTATGTTTCTTAACCCGCTCACGGACGAGCGTTTGTTTAAGTTGGGGAGAATGTAACGACCCGGCCCGTCGTTACGGGAATTACCACCCCGTTACCTTGCATTTACATATATTATGCTTTTAAAACAGTATTAGAGTATATCGGGTGAGTTAGGAGTGATTTGGGTGGAAAATGAAACAAATAGCATATTTGAAGAAAGCTTGAATATGAAAAGTCAACCAAGAGTTGACTATTGAGTTAGAGTGCTCGGAACCGGATTCTGATGATTCGACTAGTTCCGGGGGATCATTTATGACTTAGGAGAACAATCGGAATTGAATTTGGAGGCCCGGTGTAGAAATAGGCTTGAATTGGCTAAGGTTGAATTTTGGCGAATTCCGAACGGTAGGTGAGATTTTGATCCGGGGGTCGGAATGGAATTCCGACAATGGCAGTAGCTTCGTTAGGTGATTTTGGATGTGCCTGCAAAATTTCAGGTCATTCGGACGTCGTTTGGTCGGGTTTTTGATTGAATGCGTAATTCGGAAAGTTTTAAGGAATTTAGGCTTGAATCCGTGTGTAATTGGTGATTTTGATGTTTAGGATGGTGTTTTTATGATTGGAACAAGTCCGTATCGTGTTTTGGAGTATGTTGGTGGTTTTCGTTGGGGTCCCGGGAGCCTCGGGTTGATTTCGGGGGTCCAAACGGACCATTTCTTCTATTTTTGGAACTGCTGTTGGCTGCTGGTTTTGTTGCGGACGGATGCTCTATGCGATCGCATAGGGTTATTGAGATCGCATAGAAGGATGGAAGTGAGCCCCGAGTTGTTCTATGCGATCGCGTAATAGGAGATGCGATCGCATAGGTATGGAAACTGGCACTATGCGATCGCAGGGTCATTTGTGCGATCGCATAGAAGAGATTGGAGGGGTGAGAAAAATGTTCTATGCGATCGCATAGCAAGGGTGCGATCGCATAGGTTTGTCAGACTGTGCATTGCGATCGCATAGCTAGTGTTGCGATCGCAAGAGAAGAAAAGATGAGGCCTGGAAGGTTGTGCTATGCGATCGCGGGAGAGCATTGCGATCGCATAGAAGGGGAAATTGGCAGGAAATTTAACTCTATGCGATCGCATAGGGTCATTGCGATCGCATAGAAGGATTGCCCAGGCAGTGAATTAAAACCAGAAACATTTCACATACGGGTTCATTAACCCAAAACCCCATTTTTGAGTTCCAAGAGGAGAAATTGACGGGAATTGCTGGTACTTCATCGGGGATTCGTTGGAGGTAAGTTTTGTGGCTTAATTACATCATTTTAACATGAAATCCTTGGTTAATTCCCTGTAAATGGAAGATTAATTGTGGGTTTGAGCCCTAAGCCTAAATTGAAGAAAAACACCGATTTGAGTGGGCAAACGGAGTCCGATTTTGGTGAATTTTATATGTATGGACTCGTGGCGAGACGAGGGTTCCGGAAATGTGAATTTCGTAAATTTTCGGAATGTGGGCCCGGGGCTCGGGTTTTGACAACTTTGGGAATTTTGATGTAAATTGAGTTGTATTGATTGGGTGTCGTCCCATTGGCCTAATTTGTTGTATTTCTACTGTATTTGATCAGATTCTACGCGTGCGGAGCTTGATTCTCGTGGCAAGGGCATTGCGGAATAGTCGTCACGCCGTATTGAGGTGAGTAATATATGTGGGTGATGACCAGCGGGTTCGAAACCCCGGTATACCACTTTGTGACGCTGTATAGCGGCGAGACACGCACACTCTCGAGAGTGCGGGGTCGATCATGAATTGGAGACTATATATTAGTCCAACCTGTTGATACTGTATTATTGGCTATTCTAGAGCCGTCGAACCTCCTTCTCGGATGGTTGCATATATATATATTGTGATAATGGCTACTCTTGAGCCGAGGAACCCCCTTCTTGGGCGGTTGATTATACATGTGGGCCGTGAGCCAGTTATTGGATCCCGCGAGGATCGTTATCATTGTCTTATCATATAGACATGCTAGTTTACTACTAGTCCGCAGCTATTTTTGTTATTATGCTAATTCCAATCTCTGGAACTTGATATTACTGTTTTCCAACTGAAAAATGATAAAAGAGTTTTCAAAAACTATTTTTGAGCCTGCGAGGCTGTATCCGCATATTAGCTGACTAGTAGTGGATCGGGCTGCGCGCCGCAGCAGGATATATGTTGGATCGGACTGCACGCCGCAGGAATATCTCTATGAGATGTGCTTGGGCTGTAGGAGCCCCTCCGGAGTCTGAACCCCCACAGTGAGCACGGGTACCCAAAAATTGGAGTCGGGCTACACGCCGTAGCGGTCATATCATGCATTGCATTGCATTTAGCTACATCTGCTAGCTGTTATGCTATTTATTGGTAATTGTTGGAACAGGTACAGTGAAGATTGATTCTATGACAGGGTAGCCGATTATAGCTTTACATAGTGCTTTATTGCGGATTTCTTATCTGCGCTGTCTTACCCTTGTTTATTACCACTGAGTCTGGCAGTACTCATTTTACTCCCTGCACCTTGTGTGCAGATCCAGGTACCTCTCGGCAGTGATCCAGTAGCTGTGCGAGGCGACGTTTGTGGATATTCGAGGTAGCTGCAGAGTCCGCAGGACCCGATATTCCTTCCTACTGTCTTTTGATTTTGTATTGACATTTCTTTCCGCACTTGGTATTTTGTAAACCTTTATATACTCATGTTCAGTAGAGGCTCATGACTCTTGACCCTTGGTCTATGGGAGTTGATGTATTATGGGACTTGGTTCCCCGTATTCGTTACATGTATTGCTTTTATTTCGTCAATTAATTTGCTTAAATGGGTTAAAAAAGAGCTTCTAGCTCCGTGGTTGATATGGATTGGTCAGGCTGGCTTAGCAATGTGCTGGGCGCCATCACGACCGGATTTGGGGTCGTGACATGTTACCTTTATTATCAACTCACATAACATTTTCAGGGGTACACTTACATTAAACCCTTGATGACCCTTAATAGTTACCCTAAGATGTGATACCATAAACTGACCATAACTTTATCTATCCAATATATATGTGATCACACTATGAAGCTTTATATGTGACTTGTCTGAACTTACAATACCCAATAAATCTAATACAACGAGGAACAACAGAGTTCAAGATCAGGCTGGAGTTCTTCAAGAATCCATTAATGCACTGGGTAGAGTACTATATGAGGTCGTATACTAAGAGACACAAAATGTTACTACTAACAATACTGACATGGTTAATCATCTGTGACTACCTCAATTAATACACAAATGAGGCATAGGAGTAAGTAGTACATGGGAAATAGGAATCATTAAGGAGGAATACTCAAGTACGTGAACCACTCATTTTCTAAAGTGTAGGGAAAATCCGTCGACCCCGAATTGGAATACTCTAGCACCTTGAATGTGATATGGGATTCAAAATACACGAAGTTGAATTACACTCTTAACATTACTTGACGCACAGAATCAATGCCACAAGCCTATAAAGATGAAAATAATTGAACGCTTATGAGATTACCATATTCTAGACAACTTAACACTTCTTGATAATTGATCATATATGGGGGAACTAAAAATTACGACCATTTGTCATTCAAATCAACATGTTCATGATATGTACGAAAATCCAAAGTCATCTAATTTCTACCTTTCATGAGTGAAACTCAATAGCTATGAAATCTTGATATTGGGACAAAATCATGAATTGGTTAGATGGTTCTAATAGTTAACACGACGCTCCAGGGAGAAGGCAAATAACACTCATATCTAGCCAAGAAGGTGAGATACCAAGGGTAGTAAACTCTCCACACATGACAATGACATAGTCCATGATTCTAGAAGTTGAGGGTGTGAAGAAAACCAAACACAATGAGACAGTGCACAATAATCGCTGAAGGTTTGAAAATGTTCATGAAGAGATCTCCATAGGTTTTGACTCGAAAAAGGAAGTGTCATAGTGATACATAGAAGGGCATGTTCTCTTATGGTTGTTGTACAAGTGTAGGGAACTAGCACAATGAGTTCACTAAATAAGGAATAAATTTAACACATTGTGGAGACATAAAGAGAAAATAATCATTGGTTATAAGCTGGACGCACTTCTACTATATTAACTCCCCACTGCAATACATGACCATGCCAGGAGCAACCACAATACTAGGACAGAGTGAGCTACTTACTGCGAGATGTCCCAAGTGCGCACGAAAACCATGGCGACACAAGATATCTATGATGGGGATGTGAGGATCTCAATTTTTTTTTAGAGAGAATTTATGGACACGGTGACCATTTCAATTGATATGCACTCATATGATAGGCACTAAGATGTGCATATATGGTACTAGACAGTGAAAAGATTTCATGATGATATTTCTAAGATAGTAGGTTGGTTGATCAAGCCGTATAAGCCACACACAACTAAGTAAAAGAGTGACTCGAGAAGGATCACAAATCTTGGATACTTTGCATTGAACTTGGCACCACATGTACAAACTTTATTATGGTGCATGCATAGGCACAAGTGAGCAGATGTTGTCAATTTAAATGAGACGTTTCTGTAAGAAATTCATCGGGAATAGTCCTTTGTTGAGAATTTAGGAAAAGCAAGTAGGAAGTATCAATAGTGCTATAACTCAATTCCGGAACATAACTATAGAGCTCAATTCCATAGGAGGTTGTGAACAATAGAACTATGATAGATAGACTTTGTAGATAATACGTCTCATTCAAAGAGTATGCATGTGCATGAATTGTTTTGTAATTTGGATTCTTTTTAAGAATATATCTATGCAAGGACAAGGAAATCATAAGGGTTTAACAAAAAGTTTAAACAATCATCACATTACCAAATAGAAAGAGATCACATAGCTTTCACATAATTTCTATACCTCTAGGCCGCATTTCATAGCACTTCCATAGGGTTCACATATCCAATTATTCACCTACACACTTCATACATAATAAGAAAATCACAAGTACAAATCAAACACTTTAGATGTTCACCACATTATCGAATAAAAGAATCATGCCATTCTTACGTATATTAGTCTGTCGGCTCTTGGGGCCATAATTATCACATCAGACTTGTCACTAGGCCACATTCCATAACATAGTCTCTTCTTCCCCACATTTCACACCATTTTCGCATATTTCACATCAACATCATAATCCGTTTCATATTCTCTCATGTCACAAGTATCGCCAGGTAAAATTTCATTTCGAGTTTTTGACACATTGTCTAAACTCTATTTCTCAAAAACATTTGACTTATTTCAACATCTCTATGCAAAGAGGACTTCACACAGTTTTATTTAATATATGCTGCTCCAATTTCAATTTTAGGCCTTCGTATTTCAATACATGATTCATATTCCTTGCACCCATTTTAAGTTGTCAATAATAGCACATTGATCATATTGGAATGCATCTTTCACAAACATCGGGTCACAACACCAATTCATGTAAAGTATCAATCACAACTAAAATCCAACATTTAGTCTTGCACATTCTTTATATGTTACCAACAACTAGACGCAATCAATCAAATACCTTTGGTACACATAAGAACATTTTGGAGGAATCAACCATAACAAGTTTTCTCACAATATATGGCATCAATATATCAATTTAAACTTGACTTCAAGTCTAGGCATTTTAGCACATAGTTCACATTCTTTACATATCCTCATCTACCAAGAATAGTATATTAAACAAATTAAGAAGTACCTCCCACATATATTTTCACAACAATAATTCGCTTAACATAACAAAATGAATACTGTATCAATTATATTTTGAACCTACAACATTTACGCGGACACCATGTAAGCTTAATTTCTAAGAGACGGGGTTTTAGCCGTACATACCGATGATATACTACATGATCTGGTGGTGCAGTGACATTAGTAGGAACAAGGGTACTCTCCTTAACAACAAGTTCTACCAATCACTCCATGGCTCAACACATTCTTCTAACAAGTCCTTGGGCGATCCACTTGGACTCAATGGTGAGATAAATCTCACCTTACATGCTTCAAATTCACAAATTATGGTATCAAAATTACCAATATTGAGGGTAATACTTAGAGAGAAAATTAGCTCCATATCTTGAGCCATATCGCATGATCTGGAATATCAAAAAAATGGGTAAATTCCTAAATGCCCGTGCAGCCCCCAACTTATATGATGTGGTCGACAACACACCGATAAGAAGGGCGCTACTAGACACGGCTCCGAGACATCCTAGGACACTTAAAAACCTTAGGCTCTACTACCAAGTTTGTCACACCCCAAATCGAGGGACATGACCGGCGCTTGACTAGGTAGCCCTAGTCAAGCGGACCTGGGTGCCTTTCTATCCCACGCGATACCCCTGTGTTGTTTATTACTCATAAGCCAAAGATCTTACCAATTATAACTGAATTCACATTGTACAAACATAACCACATTATTAACATTACTAACAAGTTACAATTTACAATGCCCGACATATACATATACATATATAGGCCATAGTCCCACAGTTTACTGTCTACGGAGCCTCTAGGATTACAAAGGAGGATACAATACTTGCCGGTAACAAGGCTCCAGCTATACCTTAAAAACAAATACAAAACAAAATCTAAAACAGAAGTGGCATGAGCCACAGAGGGCCCCAAGGAAGGAAAGGGCTCACAAAACGGGCAGTGGAAGATGAAGGATACTATTGCCGATGAGCTAAAGTGCCTGCTACTGATTCACCTACAATCATAACACGAATGTAGCATCCCCGGCAAAAGGGACGTCAGTACACTGGAATTGTACTGGTATGTATGGGAAAACTTTGTCCCAAGTAAACTCAAGCCATTAAACAATTAATCACGATGATAAGACAGCTAAATAAATTACATCAAGAATCAATTAAGCCAGCCAACCATGTTTTCCACATTTTTCCTCATTTCAGATAATTCTCAACAAAAAGCACGTTTAAGAATCAACAAGTAGAACAACAACAATTCAATCACGTAAAACACAAGTAGTCATACAAAGGGGCAATCAGTGCCCCACAGGTTGCAAACTCTCCTGTTGTCTCCTTTCACAATTTCACATCAATGATTTTTATATCAATTTTCAATAGCGATTTCGATCGCTTCCATCCTTATTGCCTCGTCCACCTTTATTAGCTCGGCCACCCTTATCACCCCAACCCACACCTTATTACTTCATGTTGCGGCGCGCAACCCGATCCCACCGTACAGTTTCAAACACAACAATCACAAACAGCAAATAAGGCACTACACGCAATTACAACAAATTCAAATAAGCAACTTACAATTCGATTCACATTCTCAAATAGTTTTCAAACTGATATCACAACCAAGTTACCATATTCAAGAGTACACACACAAGTATGTTCAACAATTTACCACAATTCAAGTGTTTCATCTCTTTCCACAATAAACCATATATGCCACCACAACAATTGTTCTCAGTTCTTTACCAATTCCAATTCCCTTGTCATCTTTCAATTCATATTTCATACCATACCACATGTAGTTCAATCATCAATTGAATACCCAACAATGACATCAAAGAATCACATACAATTTCTCAAATTAACACATGTCAAACAATTTCACACATATGGGCGATTTTACAAGAATCAAAATTAGCCATACATACCTCGATTGAGCTTTCCTTAAGTTACTACAACACTCCAAAAACTCTAGAAATTCCAATCTACTATGAGACATAACAAAATTAAACACATATTAGAAAGATATTCATGAAACTAGCTCATTTGAACATATTATCAAATACTAGTTCGGCATCTTGATTTCAATTTCCCTTTTCAAGAATTTCTTCATTCCCTAACCCAATCTTTACTTATTTATGTTAAACAATCTTCCCATAAACCTAAGTTGTACATGCATGTATACACAATACTAATAAACCCAAGAATCATACCACAATAACTCATCTTATACACAAAACTCGAAATTAAAACCCTAGGGTATAAAATCTTACCGCTTAGATGAAGAACTTGCTATTGGGTTCTTGATTCTTGAAGATTGATGCAAGATTTGGATGATTTGAATGTTGGGTTCCTCCTTCTCTCTCTAAAATGCTCTCATCACTCTCTAAAATCAGTAAGAAATGACCCCAAAATGAACCCCAAAGCCTATATATTGAAATGGGGTCGGGTTATAAAAATAGAAAAATTAAACCAGCGATGTCAATTATGCTATAGCAGAATGGACCGCAGAATGAACATGTTGGCCGCACAATGCACCGCAAAATTGGTACCCAAAACTGGGCTTCACTGGTTCAATCTGCGACAGAAATGCGACCGCAGAGTTAACAATGCGACAGGAAATGCGGTCGCACATTTGACACAAGACAACATTTTCCAGCCTTTGGTAATTTGATCATAACTTTGTGTAGGAATGTCCAAACAACGAACGGTTTGAAGCGTTAGAATCTAGACTCAAAGGGATTTCATTTGAAATGCTATTCACCACATAAAACCTTATACACAATTATAGATGATCCTTTGAAGTGGAGCCTTGTACGAATCCATTTGGAATTTTGCCCTATTTCGAAAACTTTCCCATTTGGCATACACCTGGGCTTCCATTTGGACCTCATATCACTTACCTTAAGACTCATACTCATATTTAGCAAGTCTAATTGATGTTCATAATGTTCATAGCACACAAAGTATAATAATTAGCCTACGTGGCACCACAGAATCCTATATTCCTTAGCAAAATTTCTAGGGCCTTATAGTCACGGGAGTTACAGTCTCGTTTTCCCTGTTTTATTCTTCTATAGGTTTCATTATTTGTGTTTGGAGAATTTGAAGTAATTCGGATAGAGTTCGGGTAGAAATGAGACAATAAGTCTCTTTATGAAAAGGTTAGTTTGAAAAAGGCAATCGAATGTTGACTTACGAGTTAGAAGGCTCCGAATGAATTTCTGATGATTCGACTAGTTTAATTTCTGATGATTCAACTAGTTTCGGGGGATGATTTCTGACGTAGGAGTGCAATCGGAGCTGAATTTGGAGGTCTGGTGTAGAATTAGGTTTTAATTGGCTAAGGTTGGATTTTGGTGAATTCTGGTTGATAAGTGAGATTTTGATTCAAGGGACGGAATGGAATTCCAAGAGTTGAACTAGCCCCGTTAGGTGATTTTTGATATGCATGTAAAGTTTCAGGTTATTCGGAGGTGTTTAGGTCGGGGTTTAGATCAAATGCAAGTTTCAGAAGTTTTAGAATAACTTACGCTTGAATCCGATGTAAATTTGGTATTTTGATGTTAATTTTGGTTTTTTCAGAGTGAAACTAAGTTTGCATGATCATATGTGACATGTTAGTATGTTTGTATGCGGTCCCGAGGAGCTCGGGTGAGTTTCGAATAGGTTAGGGTTGCGTTGTGCTCGTTTTTCTTATGATTTGACATCGTTTCTTCAAGCATAAATGATATCACATTAAACAAATAAGCTCCAATTACTGTTTTGAATAAAGCATTAGATCTAAATCATAATTACGGACCCGTTACAAAAAGAATCATCGAATTTGGACATCGTGTGAGAATTTTATGGCTATTTTACTAAGATTGCCTAGATTTTTAGGTTAATAACGAAATTGCCCCTAACGGCATATTAAAACATGCATTGTTTGCAAATCTTAAAACCTACATATCGCCTTCATTATAAGGTCAAATTGAGTGATTAAAAAACCTAAAATCATTAGAATTTCACAAGGAATCCATTGGGAGTAGTAAAACGTGTGAACAGTATACCTATAATGAGCGGATTGAGTTTTCTTCCAATTTTGGAATGGGAAGAAGCTTCTGAGACGATTTTTAAGAGAGAATTCATGGGATTTCATCAGGTAAGAGTTCTTAGACCCGGATTATGTTGTTATGATGTAAAAAATAGATTAAACACTGAAAACCCAATGATTTAAGGGGTAAAAATGGAGGTTAGGGCTTAAAACCTAAGAAGGTGTAAAGTTGGAATTTGAGGGGTCAAACGAACTCCGATTTTGATGAAATTTATATGTACGGACTCGTGGAAAGATGAGGAATCCATTGGTATGATTTTCATAATTTTCGAGAAGTAGGCCCGAGGGTCGGGTTTTACCAACTTCGTGAATTTTAGTACTTTTTGAGTATTTTTGATTAGGTTATGTTTATTTGACCCATATTTATGTATTTGCTTTGGTTTTGACTAGATTCGACGTGTGAGGAGGTCGATACGAAAGTAAAAGGTATTGCGGACCAGTCTATGGCCAGTTAGAGGTGAGTACTTGGTGTATATGATGGCCTAAGGGTTTGAAATCCCGGCTTATCACATTGTGATGCTATTATAGGGCGTGACTCGCAACCCATAGCAGGTGCGGGATTGGTTATGACTGGGGATTGTGACTTGGTCCATCCCGAACAAGAATGTTTCTATATTGGCGACTGATACACACCCTGTATTGAATATGTCTAGGCTTATTGCCATGTTTGGGGCCTTGTGCTGATCCGTAGCATCCTCAGAGGATGAATATCATTGTGATAGCATGCTTTGTATAATCATTGATCTCAGTCTTGTGCTTAATCACTGTTATGAAATGCTAAGTCATTTTTTCTGAAGTTAAATATCTGAAGTATATTCTTCTTTATAAATTGAAAATTGGGAAATTAATTGAATATATTACGTGACTCATATGCATACTGTGGATTGAGTATGGATTGGGTTGCACACCACAACGAATGTTATGATTGAGTATGGATCGGGCTGCACGCCGCAGCGAATGTTCTGATTATAATGCGCTTGGTTTGAAGGAGCCCCTCCGGAGTCTGTACACACCCCTAATGAGAGTTGTCGACGTTAAATGGATCGGGTAGTACGCCACAATGTATTCATGTGCATTGCATTGCATCCTTACATTATACTTGACTGTTATATTTGAAGTTGTGTTGTTGTTGGTTCGTAGTTATGTATCAGACTGTTAGTTTTAGGTTTACTTTGTGGCATTTCATGGATTTCTTATCTTCAGATATTTTATATGCTTATTACTCACTGAGTGCAGATTCAGGTACACCGGAGGCTTAGCCGAGCAGTCTTTATTCCAGAGTTTATCAGAGTTGTTGAGGTAGCTGATTGACGTTCGCAGGACCTAGCTATATATATATATATATATATATATATATATATATATATATATATATATATATATATATATATATATATATATATATATATATATACATATTTGTGTATTCTTGTTCAGACATTATTATCCAGTTTGTTTTAGAGGATCTAGACTCGTGACCCTAGGTCTTTGGGAGATTATTCAATTTAGCTTCTATCTATTAGTTAAGATTCTAGCTTTATTGTTGATAATAATATTCAAGTAATTGGTTTGAGCTTCATGCTCGGGATGCGAGTGTAAATGGTCGGGCTTGCCTAGAAGTTGTGTTGGGCACCATCACGACTAGGATTGGGGTCGTGACAAGTTGGTATCAGAGCCTAGATTACTAGGCCTCGCGAGTCATGAGCCGTTTTAGTAGGGTCTCGCAAATCGGTATGTAGACGTCCGTATCGATCCTCGGGAGGCTACAGAAACTTTAGGAAACACTTCACTTTCTTGGAATTCTTATCATGTGTATTTGATTCAGCTTGAGATATAACTCTTGAACTTCCTTCCACACGTCTATATGCGTACACTAACGCTTAGTAATATATTTGCCTTGATGGCTGGTGATTCCCCAATCGAGGGGCGAGATGTAATCTCCGTGAGTTCATATTGAGCCAGTCTGGAGGACTTGAGGCCGAATCTTTGCCTATGTCTTGAGCACCATAGTGCTGATTATGCGAGCAAGTGCTTTGAACTTATGTGTTTGGTAATGTCCTTATTAGCCGGGATGGCGATCGTATATCCACATGATGAGTGTGTTAGTGTTATGAGGTGTATATATGTGATCTTGGTAGTGACGGAAAAGTCTGTGAGATAATAGATGAACTGTTAAGCTATACGTTTCCTATTGCGATCTGTTGTGTAGCCCCAAGTTATGGGCACATGAAGAATATTGTCGTATCTCCTAGTTGGAAAGTCAAGTGCAATACGTGTGGCGGTATGAGTTCAGACTTAGAAAGACTAAATTGGCGGTATTATGTATATGTCGGTGGGAGGTGTGTTGAAATACTAAATTGAGGCGAAGCAGGTGAGTTATCTGATGTGGAGTGTTCTCGCGTGGTATAAACCTTGTGTGTGTGTCTTAGAAGATCTCATGTGTAATTGAAAGGTATTTTATATGTGTTATGATTCAAATAAGTGCAGCGCATGTCTCTGTATCGATTTTGATAATATAATACAGGTAGTATTGAGATTAATGTTGTTGATATACATTGTGATGTTTTGTTAAGTTGTAGTCATGTTGTTAGGATGGTTTTGGTGATTCTTTAGCATGTGGATAGGCCCTATTACAAAGAAAACTCTGCCGAAATTTTTGAAAAATTTGGGACTTAGTAAAAATTTGGACACCTAGACAGTAGGCTTAACTGTTGCGTGAATGAATGCAAGAATTGTAGAAGAGTTATAATTTCTAATGATCCGTGTCTCCACAAGCTTGTGAAAGAATGAGTTTTGATGTTCTATACGTCAATACCACACAAAGGGGGGGGGGTGATTTGTGTGGTACCTAATTTTCGCACTAGAAGAACCTCATTCTTCTAGGTGTTCGAACTACAACACTTTGCAGAATAATAAATGCGGAAAGTAAAGTCACAGATATTTTACGTGGAAAATACCTAGCTCAAAACGTGAAAAAAATACGACCTACTACTCAGTAGGATTTTCCCAAACTCCACTAAAATCACTCAGCCAAAAACTGCATTTACAAAGACACTTTGTAAACCTAAGGATTAACTCTAATCCCAGGTGTGGCACACAACCTCAACTATTGCGACACCTTCATGTTAACTCTAACTTGAATACTCAATGCACCTATTACAATTGCTTCTATAAAAGCTGAAAGGTACAATATGAAAACCTACTACAATTGAACTAGACTTTGGATAAACACAATGATGAAGCTGGTTCTTCTATCTTAGTTCATGTAGCTTCAGATGTGCACACTTGTATCTCGCATATATTGCTTACAAAATAGACTCGATTATTTTACTCTCAAATATGCTTTACTTCTGCTTATGTGTATTCCTGTAAAAGAGAACAACTGAGTTAATTAAATAGATCAGTAGTTAGAATTTGATCAAGACTCTATTGCTTATCTTTTTTGTCAATTTCAGTCCTTAACTACTACGAACTCTCATCATTATTCTGACATAGGATTGTGTTCTCTTATCTTAAGAGGATTGTTCCTCTTAGATCTCAATGAAACCTTTTCGATTATCTTCAGAACATATTTGTTGCATATGCTTTAGTATATATCTTCTTCACGTGCCTCCCATGTGCGATGGTTATGACTAAACTGTGTTTCTCAGGATGTACCAGGTCCTTCTTCCTATGTTCATTTGTCAATCTTCAAAACATGGTCAACAAATTCCCCCCTTTTGATGATGACAAACTCTATGCTTTTAGTAATCATAGAACCTGTGAATCTTGACTGAAAATATCAACACTTTGAATTTTTAGAGAATTTAATTTTTCTTAAAGAACCAGATTAAGTTAGGTCATAAACATCACTTGTTCAAATAAAACAATATAAGCACATATCTTCCCCCTTTTGGCATCATCGAAAAGTTGCATAATTAACATGAAATCAGTCATTTAATCAATACTCATGGCCACCAGGGCAACTGCAAGTGAACACATGCTTTAGTTAACTCAACCTAGAAAATAACTATAAAGACCAGATTTAACAAAGACAAGATAAGCATCATTCATTAATAAGCAAGTGGTTCCTACAATGCATTTCACAAAAAGAAAAACAAAATTATCCAACCATGAGCAAGACAAAGATAAAAATATCAAAAAGAAAATCCCAAACTGGGTCACTGAGGGGCTTGACTGGTGCACACTAAGGTAGAATAGCTAAGGCTTAAAAGAGATAGAGGGCTGGGTTTGTAGAACGTTTAACATTTGTTTGAGCATTTCTTTATTTTCCTCCTTTTCTCTTGCAAGTTCAGATCTCAACCCATTTCCCTCTCCCTCCAATTTAGCAACTTTTGCCTGAAGCCTTGCTATTTCATCATCCTTTTCTCCAACCTCCTGAACTAAGGCTATGACCTTGCTGTTCACAGGAGTTTTTGCTGATGAACCAGGTTCAACTGGAGCTGTGCTGATCAGATAGTCACAGGCTTGAATTGTATTACTACCAAAGTGTTCTTTGTTCGATGCTATTTGCCACTTCTTCAGAGGAACATTTAATCTTTCAAGCACAGTTGTCAAGATAAATCCATAAGGAAAGGCATGAGCTTTTGTTCCATTGAGCACCCTGTCAAGTAGCTTCACAATGAAGGCAAGCCAATTGATTTGCTTTCCATCATTCAGACATTGCATGAGGACCAGATCCATGTAATTTGATGTATGTCTCCTTTCCTGCCTAGGTAGAAGACATTTGTTGACAAATTCGAAGAGCACTTTGTGATCTAGCCTCATTTCACTCTTCTGAACAACTCTGGCCACATGCATTTCTTCCTCTAATGCAGTGTCACACAAGTTTCTGGTAATCTGAATATCAGTGGGCAATCCATCTAGGCAAGTCCACCTCTGCCTTGTATAATCATCATATCCCTCACTAGGGATGCCTAAGATCTTGCCCAGCTTCACTGCACCAAACTTTACCTTTACACCCTTCACCTTGCTAGTCACTACCCTATTTTTGACTGTTCCATTTGCCATAAACTCAATAAGTTCAGTTCTAGCCAACTTTCCATCCATCTGATGAATCATGTTCTTCCAGCCTCGAGCTTCTAAAGTAGACAAGAACTTTATCATCTCTAGCTCCTCCAGGTCCCTGAGCAGTCTTCCCTTCAAAATGTTTCTTTTGCCAAACATGGCATGCCTGTCTAGTTCCTTTTCAGATTCTTCCTCTTCTTCCTCACTTCTCCTCTCATCATCTTGTTCAGCAGTCTTGACTTGCTTCCCTATGCCAGATGACCTTGTTCTTTTGGCAAGAGTAGATTCAGCAGGTACTGATTTGGTGGACTTTTTGACAAAAGTCCTGATTCCCTTGAACTTTGCAACTGGAATTTTCACTGTGGGACTAAAATCTAGTTGGACATGTTCCATATCCTGTTCTTCTTCTTCAGCAACAGCTTCTGAACTTTGGTCAATCTTTTCTTTCCCCTTTTCTTTCTTCTTTTTCTTGCTTTCCTCCAAGGCTCTTTTTAATTCCTCTTCACTCTCTCTAACGCTTCTTCTGGTAGCTCTAATCCTAACACTAGACTTGGTTGGTAATTTCGTGCTTTTCTTGGATTGTTTTGCTACAGCAGGGGTTGTTTGTGATGAGGCTTTTTTTTGGGTCATAACTTGCCCCCACTCTGTTTAGTAAATCAGCCAAACTCTCCTCATCAGATGAACCAGGTTCATCTTACACTTTGCTCAAATTTATCAACCCCCTAGCTGCCTCCCCTGATCCACTTCCCCTAACTTTGATACGCCTTCTCCCTCATTCCCACAAATGGCTAACATCTCCTTCTTCCTCTTCTTTTTTAACTTTTCAGACTCACCCCCACCTATATCTTAACAGCCCCTATCAGAACAAACCTATTTTCTTCCCTCTGCACCACATCTGTAAACACATAGCATGTATCAACTTCTTTTCAAGTTTTCTGATTTTTGGTCTGAACAGAAGACCCTGGTTCTTCACTTTCTCCTGTGGTGATGGAATCATTAGATTCTGAGCTTGAGTTGGACTCAGTTACAGGACTTGCCTTTCTTTAACTTGATTGAAGTTTTTCATTAAAGGTTTTCCTTAAAGAACCACCTGCTACAGTTTTCTTGCCAGCATTTTCTGGAGGGTTTTCAACAGATGGTGTGGAAGATGATTTATTGGGTGAGACGGGTGGTGGAGTGCCTGGGTTGTCTTGAGGATTTGTTTCTTTGGTAGAATTCTGAAACCCTAAGTGAATTTGTGGTATGGAAGCTATGGAGAGTTGTAGGCACGAAGGAGGAAGAGTTCGGGTATTTTGAGGAATAAAGAATAGAAGAGTGTTTTGGGGGTTTTAAAGAAGGTAATAATTACCCAGATTTTGCACCATTTCAGAGGTCACTTAGAGGTCTAATCAGACTAGAGTTCCGGTCTCCTTAGGTATTAGAATTAGTGGCTAGGAATTAAGTAAGGTTTCTGTTAAATTTGGAATTCTAGTTTCAATGAAATTGGTTCAACATTACAACGGATAGTATTTAGGACTTCTGGTATATCTAGGATTATTGCTCATAATGGATAATTAAATTTTTATAAACATACCTGAGCTTTTCATGAGCATATTTTGATGAACCAGGTTCTTTAAATGATACTTCTCTTGAATATGCCTCATATGACAAAATAGAAATTTTGTAAGAGCTTAATGAATTTCATAAGCACATGACACATGAGTATACTATTTACTGTATGAGATTAAGTAGAGGTTAGTCTAATATTCACACAAATTAAGAACTCCTAACCAAAAAATTGTTTTTCGTTTTGTCATTTTTTTTTCATGTGCTTTCTGAACTGATTCTTTTAGGTAATCATCCCTAACTCCAACCTATTCCTTTCAAAATTTTCTCTACATAAATCCTTGGTGAAGATGTTAGCTATTTGCTTGTCAGTTGCACATAATTCTATGAAAATTTGCCCTTTCTCATAATTGTCTCTCAAGAAATGATTTCTGATATCTATGTGCTTGGTTCTTTTATGATGAACCGGATTCTTTGTCATACTTATAGCACTAATGTTGTCACAGAAGATTGGTATGCATCCTACTTCGATACCAAAGTCTACTAATTGTTGCTTGATACACAGAAGTTGAGCACAACAAGAAGCAGCAGCTACATACTTAGAGCCTTACCAGTAGATAATGCTACTGAATTCTGTTTCTTGGTAGCTTATGATACAAGACATGAACCAAGAAAATGAGCCATACGTAAAGTGCTCTTTCTATCCACTAGAAAACCTGCATAGTCAGCATCAGCATATCCTACTAGATCAAAGTTACTACCTTTAGGATACCATAGACATAATTCAGTGGTCTCTTTCAAGTATCTCAATATACTTTTGACAGCAATCAAATGAGACTCTTTAGGATTAGCCTGAAAACGTGCACAAAGTCCTACACTAAAAACAATATCAGGTCTACTTGCAGTAAGATACAAGAGTGAACCAATCATACCCTATACAATTTTTGATGAATTGATGAACCAATTTCATTAGCCTCTAATTTAGTGGCAGTTGAAATAGGTGTATCTATTTCCTTAGAGTCCTCTATTTTAAACTTCTTGATTAGTTCCTTTGTATATTTCTGTTGATGAATCATAGTTCCATTTTGTAACGACTCGACCCGTCGTTACGAGAGTTATCGCCCCGTTTTCTTCATTTTATACTTTAATATTCTAATTAACATGTGTTTGGAGAGTAAGAATCAAATCGAATGGAATTAAGATAGAAATGAGGCAATAAACCTCTTTATGAGAAAAATAGTTTGGAAAAGTCAACCAAATGTTGACCGATGAGTTAAAAAGCTCGGAATCGATTTTCTATGATTCAACTAGTTTCGGGGGATGATTTATGACTTACGAGAGCAATCGGAATCGAATTCGGAGGTTCGGTGTAGATTTAGGCTTGAATTGGCTAAGGTTGAATTTTGGCGAAATCCGAATGGTAGGTGAGATTTTGATCCGAGGCTCCGAATGAAATTCCAAGAGATGTAGTAGCTCCGTTAGGTGATTTTTGATATGCGTGCAAAATTTTAGATCATTCGAAGGTGTTTAGGTCGGGTTTTAGATCAAATGTTAGTTTCAGAAGTTTTAATGAAACTTAGGCTTGAATCCGTGAGAATTTGGTGATTTTGATGTTTATGATGGTGGTTTTATGTTTTGAGCAAGTTTGAATGAAGTAATATGACATATCTGTGCATTTGGTTGAGGTCCCGAGGGTCTTGGGATGATTTCGGATGCCTAATGGGAGGTTTTGAACTTGGATGTTGCTGCAGAAATATTGCAGTCAGTTATTTCTCTATGCAATCGCATAGGGTCATTGCGATCGCATAAAAGAACCTGAAGAGGATGAGAAATTGCTCTATGCGATCGTATAGATGAGAGTGTGATCGCATATATTCATAATGTTGCACAGTGCGATCGCATACACTATATTGCGATCGCAGAGAAGGAAGATGGGGCCCAGAGAGATTTCTCTATGCGATTACATAGAGGTATTGTGATCGCATAGAAGGAAAAAATGGCCTAAAAATTTTACTCTATGCGATCGCATAGAACAAGGCGTCAGTGACAGAACAGTTAAGTTAAAAATCAGACGTGAACCCTCATTATTTTACACCACTTTACTTCGTCAAGGGAGGGTTTTGAGAGCTTTGAAGAGAGAAATAAATGGGTAATCACCGGAGGTAAGTTTCTCGACTCAAAAACACGATTTTATGCTAGAATCAACACCAAAATTCATGAAATTGGGTAGAATTTGTGAAGAATTAGGGCCTAAATTATGAAAATAAGTTTTTGGGTTTTGAAAGGCCATTCGAATTCCGATTTTGATAAATTTTATATTCACGAACTCGTGGCGAGACGATGAGTTCGTCGGTATGAATTTCGAAATTTTTTGAGAAGTGGGACCGGGGCTCAAGTTTTACCAACTTCGTGTATTATTGCGTTTTTCAAGAAATTTTGATTGGGTTATGTTTCTTTGACCCATATGTATGTAATTGCTATGGTTTTGACTAGATTCGATGCATGAGGCGGCAAATTTGAAGGGAAAAGGTATCGCGGACGAGTCCACAGCCGGCTAGAGGTGAGTAGTTAGTGTATATGGTAACTTGAGGGTTCGAAACCTCGACTTAGCACATTGTGACGCTATTAGGGCGTGGCTCGCACCCCATGGCAGGTGCCGGATTGATTATGACTGGTGATTGAGACTTGGTCCATCCAGAATATGAATAATATTATATTGGCGGTTGAAACGCACACTATGTTAGATATATTTGTGGGCTGTAAGCCATATTTGGGGCCTTGTGCCAAACTGTAGTATCCCTAGTGGATAGATATATATGTGATAGCTTGGTTTCCATAATCACTGATCTCAGTCCTGGTTCGAAATCACTATTATGAATTGCTAAGTCACCTGTTCTTGGAAAATTAAATAAAATTAAAGCATTTTTCATTGTTAATGAACTGGAACCTGGAAATAAATAATTTGAACTGTTGTGTGACTCATATACATATTGTTGACCGAGGATGGACCGGGCAGCACGCCGCAACAGATGATATGAATATTGTGCTTGGGCTGAAGGAGTCCCTCCGGAGTTTGTACACAACCCAATGAGCGTCGTCAACGTTAAACAGATCGGGCTACACGCCGTAGCGGTAATGTGCATTGCATTGCATTTTTATATGTAAATTATCTATACTAATTGTGACATGCTGTTGTTGTTAGTTCGTGGTAGGCATCGGACTGTAGTTTAGCTTTACTTTGTGGTATTTTGTGGATTTCATGGTTTCAGCTATTTTATATACTTTTTACTCACCGAGTACTTAGTACTCACCCCTACTCCCCGCACCTTTGTGTGCAGATCCAGGTACACAGGAGGTTTAGACGAGCATTCCAGCTTACTACCGAGTATATTCGAGTTGCTGAGGTAGCTGACGGCGGTCACAGAACCTAGCTTCTCTTTCCATTCAGTTATTACTATATGTTTCAGACTTGAGTATATCATTCAATATCTCTATTACTATTCAGTTTTGGTTTAAAGGCTCTAGACTCGTGACCCCAGATCTTTTGGGAGTGTTATTTCGATTCGCACTTCTCAGTATTTATGCATACTATTATTGTTGGAGTATTTATTGACTCATATATTCTTCTTGAGTTGGTCCTTTTGGGACTGGTTTTCTAATTGGAAACAGTTGTTGGTATGGCTTGCCTAGCTTTAGTGTTGGGCGCCATCACGACCGAATTGGGGTCGTGACAAGTTGGTATCACAGCCTAGGTTACTAGGACTCACGAGTCATGAGCCGGTTTAGTAGGCTCTTGCAGATCAGTACATAGACGTCCGTATCTATCCTCGGGAGGCTACAAAACTCTAGAAACACTTCACTTTCTTGGATTCATATCGTTCGGTTTGTGTTATCGTAAAACAAAATTTTTCCGTATTCTATTCTCTTGCAAATGGCGAGAACACGTGCTAGCGGACGTGGCGGACGACCACCAGTGGCACCTAGAGGTCGTGGTCGTGGCAGAGGTAGGGTAGCAGTGACAACACCTGCTGACCCACCGGCTGACCAGACTGAGGTTCAGATCCCAGCCCCAACGGATCAGGTCCAGGATCAGGCTCTAGGTGCAGGCATTCCAATAGCTCAAGTTCAGGCACCGGCAATGTCTATTGAGATACTAGGTCTTCAAGAGACCTTCGCGCAGATCTTATCAATGTGCACTAGATTAGCTCAGGTGGTTGCGGCCTCTATTGTAGCATCTTCTTCACAGGCAGGGGGAGGGAATAAGACCCCCGTTGCTCGCACACCAAAGCTGGTAGTTCAGGATTTACAGGCACCTGAGGCAGCTCCAGCTCAGCTAGTTCAGTCGGCTGCACCAGTCGCACCAGCCCCAACTCATGTGGTCCCAGCTATGCCTGATGATGAGCAGCGTCGGTTGGAGAGGTTCGGGAAGCTACAACCTCTGACGTTCAGCGGTATTGAGGGCGAGGATGCCAGGGTTTTCTAGATGAGTGCCAGCGTATGCTTCGTACTGCGGGTATTCTGGAGTCTAGCGGTGTTGCTTTCACTACCTTCCAGTTCACAGGACCAGCATTTCATTGGTGGGAGGATTTTGAGAGGCGTAGGCCTATTGGGGTAGTGCCCCTCACCTGGCAGTAGTTCTCCACGGTATTTCTAGAGAAGTATGTGCCCAGTCTTAGAGGGAGGAGCTGTGTCATTATTTGGAGTGGTTAAATCAAGGAGATATGTCAGTGACTTAGTACGAGTTGAGGTTTACACAGCTAGCTCGGCATGCCATGTGGATGATTCCGACAAATCGTGAGAGGATCAGGAGATTTGTGGATGGTCTTAATTATCCTATCCGTATATTGATGAATAGGGAGGGCTACAACAGTTACTTTTGAGAAGGTGGTTGATACGACTCGTCAGATTGAGACAGACCACCGTCGAGAGCGTGAGGAGAGGGAGGCTAAGAGGCCTCAGAGTGCAGGTAGTTATAGTGGTGCTCCGTCTAGGGGCCAGTTCCAGCACAGCGGAGCTCGTTCCTTCATATTTCCTCAGTCAGGCCATGCAGAGTCTAGTGGAGCTTCGTCAGACTATGGTCGTCAGGGTCATCAGGGTTATCAGGGTCATCAGGGCTAGCAGGGTCGTCAGCAGAGCCAGCCCGCACTGAGCGCCCTTCCAGCTCAGAGCTATGCTCCTGCTCCTTTAGCTTAGGGTTCATCTGCAGCGAGGGGTTCTCAACAGTCCCTTTCTCCAGCTTCAGGCCATTATTTTGAGTGTGGTGAGTTTGGCCATATCGGGAGGGAGTATCCCCAGTTACTTCATAAGCGATCTCAGCAGAGGGATCAGCCTTCGTCTTCTGCTCATGTTTCTTCAACACCCGCTCAGTCCGCTAGGGGCGGTGGTCAGGTAGCCAGAGGTCGCCATAGGGGTGAGGATTGTACTGGCGGAGGTCAGGCTTGTTTTTGTGCTCTTACGGATAGGAGGGACACTAGTGCATCAGATGCAGACATCACATGTATTATCTCAGTCTGCCACAGGGATGCTTATGTCTTATTTGATTCCGGATCTACCTATTCCTATGTATCCTCATATTTTGTGAATCATTTGGGTACGATCCGTGGTGTTTTTGCCTTGCCCGTTCATGTGTCTACCCCGGTAGGTGATACAGTTATTGTGAATCATGTATACCGATCCTGTCTTGTTACTATTGGGGGTCTGGAGACCCGAGTTGACTTATTATTATTGGGCATGGTGGATTTCGACGTGATTCTAGGTCATGGATTGGTTATCTCCTTACCATGCGATTCTGGACTATCATGCCAAGACAGTCACATTAGCTATTCCAGGTAATCCGAGGATCGAGTGGCGAGGCGTGATTGATTATGTATCCGACAGAGTAATTTCCTTCCTAAAAGCCCAACGAATGATTGGAAAGGGTTATTTATCCTATTTGGCTTCATTTGAGATGTTGAGGCCAAGACTCCTAGTCTTGATTCAGTCCTCGTTGTGAGGGATTTCCCGGATGTATTTCCAGCAGAGCTACCGGGCATGCCGCCGGACAGGGACATCGATTTCGATATTGACTTGGTGCCGGGCACCCAGCTCATTTCTATTCCTCCCTACCGCATGGCACCAGCTGAGTTAAAAGAGTTGGAAGAACAGCTTCATGAACTCTTAGACAAGGGGTTCATTCGCCCGAGTGTGTCACCTTGGGGTGCACCCATATTATTCGTGAAGAAGAAAGATGGCACAATGAGAATGTGCATTGATTACAGGCAGTTGAACAAGGTGACAGTAAAGAATAAGTACCCGTTACCTCGTATTGAGGACTTGTTTGATCAGCTTTAGGGAGCAAGTGTATTCTCTAAGATTGACCTTCGATTGGGTTATCACCAGTTGAAGATTAGGGATTCAGATATTATGAAGTTAGCTTTCAGAACGAGATTTGGGCACTATGAATTTCTGGTGATGTCTTTTTGGCTGACTAATGCCCCAGCCGCATTCATGCACTTGATGAACAACGTATTTTGGCCGTACATTGATTCTTTTGTGATCGTATTTATAGATGACATCCTGGTGTACTCGCGCAGCCAGGAGGAGCACGCACAACACTTAAGGGTAGTATTGTAGAGATTGACAGAGGAAAAGTTTTATGCAAAATTTTCTAAGTGTGAGTTTTGGCTTGATGCTGTGACCTTTCTGGGACATGTAGTGTTCAGTGATGGTATTTGGGTTGACCCACAGAAAGTTGAGGCGATGTAGAATTAGCCCAGGCCATCCTCAGCTACTGAGATCCGGAGTTTCCTCTGTTTGGCGGGCTATTACCGCATGTTTGTTTAGGGCTTTTAATCTATTGCTTCACCTTTGGATAAGTTGACACAGAAGAATGCTCCATTTGTGTGGTCTGATAAATATGAGGAGAGCTTCCAGAAGCTCAAGTCGGCCTTGACCACAGCTTCGGTACTTGTGTTGCCATCAACTTCAGGGTCTTATACGGTGTATTGCGATGCTTTGAGAGTTGGGATTGGTTGTGTATTGATACAAGAGGGTAGAGTTATTGCATATGCATCTCGTCAGCTAAAACCCCATGAGAAGAACTACCCTATTCACGACGTAGAGTTAGCTGCTATTGTTCATGCCTTGAAGATTTGGAGACATTACTTGTATGGTGTATCTTGTGACGTATATATAGACCACCGCAGCCTTCAACATTTGTTTAAGCAGAAAGATCTCAATTTGAGGCAGTGAGAGATGGCTTGAATTACTCAAAGACTTTGATATTACCATCTTGTATCATCCCGGGAAGGCCAATATAGTGGTTGATGCTTTAAGCCGAAAGGCAATTAGTATGGGCAGCTTGGCGTACATTCCATTTGGGGAGAGGCCCCTTACAGTTGATGTTCAGGCGTTAGCTAATCAGATGGTGAGGCTGGATATTTATGAGCCCAGTCGAGTGATGGCTTGCATGATATCTCAGTCTTCTTTATATGACCATATTCGAGAGCGCCAATATGATGATCCACACTTGCTTGTCCTAAAGGATAGAGTTCAGCATGATGATGCCATAGATGTCAC
Source organism: Nicotiana noctiflora (assembly GCA_032618575.1). NCBI lineage: Eukaryota > Viridiplantae > Streptophyta > Magnoliopsida > Solanales > Solanaceae > Nicotiana > Nicotiana noctiflora. Next base: position 161,237 of record JASVEL010004557.1, read on the forward strand.
TATTGATAGTGATGTCGTGTTGCAGATGCAGGGCCGGATATGCGTGCCCAATGTTGATGGACTTCGTGAGTTGATATTGGAGGAGGTCCACAGCTCGCGGAATTCTATTCACCCAGGTGCCGCAAAGATGTATCAGGACTTGAAGTAGCACTATTGGTGGAGAAAGTTGAAGAAGGATATTGTGAATTATGTAGCATGGTGCCTAAGCTGTCAGCAGGTCAAGTATGAGCATCAGAGGCCCGGTGGCGTATTCCAGCGTATTGATATTACCGAGTGGAAGTGGAAAAGGATCACTATGGACATTGTTAGTGGACTCCCTCGGGCAGCGAGGAAGTTTGATTCAGTTTGGGTGATTGTGGATAGGCTGACCAAGTCAGCTCATTTCATTCTAGTGTGTACTACATATTCCTCGGAGCGGTTGGCAGAGATATTCATCCGCGAGATTGTGAGATTGTATGGAGTTCCCATTTCTATCATATCAGACAGAGGTACCCAGTTCACTTTGCAGTTCTGGAGGACATTTCAGCGAGAGTTGGGTTCACAGCTAGAGCTGAGCACAACATTTCACCCACAGATTGACGGGCAGTCCGAGTGTACAATTCAGATACTGGAGGACATGTTGCGTGCTTGCATCATTGAATTTGGAGGTTCTTGGGATGATTACTTTCCTCTTGCAGAGTTTGCTAATAACAATAGCTATCGGTCCAACATTCAGATGGTGCCGTATGAAGCCTTATATGGGAGGCGTTGTAGGTCTCCAGTCGGTTGGTTTGAGCCCGACGAGGCTAGATTATTGGGGACAAAGTTAGTCTAGGATGCCTTAGACAAGGTGAAGGTGATTTAGGAGAGACTTCGCACAGCTCAGTCATGTCAAAAGAGTTATACGGAAGGTGATTCAGTGGGCGAGAAGGTATTGCTGAAGGTTTCGCCTATGAAAGGCGTTATGAGGTTCGGAAAGAAAGGAAAGTTGAGCCCAAGGTTCATTGGACCTTTTAAGGTGCTTAGGAAAGTTGAGGAGGTGTCCTATAAGCTTGCTTTGCCACCCAGCTTGTCAGGAGTTCACCCGGTGTTCCATGTATATATGCTCCGGAAGTACGTTGGAGATCCTTCACATGTGTTAGACTTCAGCACGATACAACTGGATGAGGACTTGACCTATGATATGGAGCCAGTAGCCATTTTGGGTCAACAAGCTCATAAGTTGAGATCCAAAGACATTGCCTCAGTGAAAGTGCAGTGGAGAGGTCGTCCCGTGGAGGAAACAACTTGGGAGACCGAACAGGAGATGCAGAGCAGATATCCACACTTATTTGAGACTCTAGGTATGTTTCTCAACCCGCACGCGGACGAGCGTTTGTTTAAGTTGGGAGGATTTAATGACCCGACCTGTCGTTACGGGAGTTATCACCCCGTTTTCTTCATTTTATACTTTAATATGCTAATTTACATGGGTTTGGAGAGTTAGAAGCAAATCGGATGGAATTTAGACAGAAATGAGGCAATAAACCTCTTTGTGAGAAGAATAGTTTGTAAAAGTCAACCGAATGTTGACCGATGAGTTAGAAAGCTCGGAATGGATTTATGATGATTCGACTAGTTTTGAGGGATGATTTATGACTTAGGAGAGCAATCGGAATCGAATTCGGAGGTTCGGTGTAGATTTAGGCTTTAATTGGCTAAGGTTGAATTTTGGCAAAATCCGAACGGTATGTGAGATTTTGATCCAGGGCTCGGAATGAAATTCCGAGAGTAGCAGTAGCTATGTTAGGTGATTTTGGATATGCGTGCAAAATTTCATATCATTCGGAGGTGTTTAGGTCGGGTTTTAGATCAAATGTTAGTTTCGGAAGTTTTAATGAAACTTAGGCTTGAATCCGTGAGAATTTGGTGATTTTGATGTTTATGATGGTGTTTTTATGTTTCGAGCAAGTTTGAATGAAGTAATATGACATATCTGTGCATTTGGTTGAGGTCACGAAGGTCTCGGGATGATATCGGATGCACAACGGGAGGTTTTAAACTTGGATGTTGCAGCAGAAATATTGCAGTCAGTTATTGCTCTATGCGATTGCATAGGGTAATTGCGATCGCATAGAAGAACCTTAAGGGGATGAGAAATTGCTCTATGCGATCGCATAGAGGAGAGTGCGATCGCATAGATTCATAATGTTGCACAGTGCGATCACATACACTATGTTGCGATCGCAGAGAAGGAATTTGGGGCCCAGGGAGATTTCTCTATGCGATTGCATAGAGGTATTGCGATCGCATAGAAGGAAAACATTACCTGGAAATTTTACTCTATGCGATCGCATAGGGGCATTGCGATCGCAGAACAAGGCGTCAGTGACAGAACAGTAAGTTAAAAATCAGACGCGAACCCTCATCATTTTACACCACTTTTACTTCGTCAAGGGAGGGTTTTGAGAGCTTTGAAGAGAGAAATCAACGGGTAATCGCTAGAGGTAAGTTTTTCGACTCAAAAACACAATTTTATGCTTGAATCAACAGCAAAATTCATGAAATTAGATAGAATTTGTGAAGAATTAGGGCATAAATTATGAAAACGAGTTTTTAGGTTTTGAAAGGCCATTCGAACTCCGATTTTGATAAATTTTATATGCACGAACTCGTGGCGAGACGAGGAATCCATTGGTATGAATTTTGGAATTTTTTGAGAAGTGGGCCGGGGGCTCAGGTTTTACCAACTTCATGTATTATTGCATTTTTCAAGTAATTTTGATTGGGTTATGTTTATTGACCCATATTTATGTAATTGTTGTGGTTTTGACTAGATTCGACGCACGAGGTAGCAAATTCAAAGGGAAAAGGTATCGCGGAAGAGGTGAGTAGTTAGTGTATATGGTAGCCTTAGGGTTCGAAACCTCGTCTTAGTACATTGTGATGCTATTAGGGCGTGGCTCACACCCTATGGTAGGTGCAAGATTGATTAGGACTGGGGATTGAGACTCGGTCCATCCCGAATACGAATAATATTATATTGGCGGTTGAAACGCACACTGTGTTAGATATATTTGTGGGCTGTAAGCCATGTTTGGGGCCTTGTGCCGACTTGTAGTATCCTTAGGGGATAGATATATATGTGATAGCTTGGTTTGCATGATCACTGATCTCAGTCCTGGTTCGAAATCACTATTATGAATTGCTAAGTCACCTGTTCTTGGAAAATTAAATAAAATTAAAGTATTTTTCATTGTTAATGAACTGGAACCTGAAAATAAATAATTTGAACTGCTGTGTGACTCATATGCATGTTGTGGACTGAGGACGGATCGGGCTGCACGTCGCAGCAGATGATATGAATATTGCGCTTGGGCTGAAGGAGCCCCTCCAGAGTCCGTACACACCCCTAGTGAGCGGCGTCGACGTTAAACGGATCAGGCTACATGCCGTAGCGGTCATGTGCATTGCATTACATTTTTATCTGTAAATTATCTGTGCTAATTGTTATATGGTGTTGTTGTTAGTTAGTGGTAGGTATCGGACTGTAGTTTATCTGTACTATGTGGTATTCTGTGGATTTCTTGCTTTCAGCTATTAATATATACTTTTTACTCATTGAGTACTTAGTACTCATCGCTACTCCCTGCACCTGTGTGTTCAGATTCATTTACACAGGAGGGTTAGACGAGCAATCCAGCTTATACCAAAGTTATTTTGAGTTGCTGAGGTAGCGGCCAGTGTTTGCAGAACCTAGCTTCTCTTTCCATTCAGTTATTACTATAGGTTTCAGACTTGAGTATTTCATTCAGTATCTCTATTACTATTTATTTTTGTTTAGAGGCTCTAGACTCGTGACTCTAGATCTTTTGGGAGTGTTATTTCGATATTCGCACTTCTCAGTATTTATTCGTACTATTATTATTCGAGTATTTATTGACTCATATATTCTTCTTGAGTTGGTCCTTTTGGGATTGGTTTTCTAATTGGAAACAGTTGTTGGTCTGGCTTGCCTAACTTTAGTGTCGGGCGCCATCACGACCGGATTGGGGTCGTGACACGTTTGAGCTTTGTTTTATCTGCAGGCCTAAGAAAAAGGTTAGTTCACCCATCATACTCATTTCAAATTAACTACCCATTAGTTTTGCAAATTCCTTGCTCAATTAATCTAAAGTGGCCTCAAAAATGATATCATCAACATATATTTGTACTACAAGAAGATCTTTACCTTTTTCCTTTAGAAATAGGGTGCTGTCAATTTTACCTCTTTTGTATCCCTACTCGAGTAGAAGTTTTGATAACCTCTCATACCAAGCTCTTGGTGCCTGCTTGAGACCATATAGAGCTTTATCTAACTTTTAAACATATTCAGGACATTCTTTGCTTTCGAATCCTGGAGGTTGTTTTATAAAAACTTCTTCCTTGAGATAGTCATTTAGGAAGGCACTTTTGACATCCATTTGATGAAGAGTAAATTCCATATGTGCTGCAAAAGCTATAAGGATCCTAATTGCTTCAAGTCTAGCAACTAGAGAAAAAGTCTCATCATAGTCAATGCCTTCCTCTTGACTATATCCTTGAACCACCGGCCTTGCCTTATTTCTTGTAACAGTTCCATCTTCATCCAATTTGTTCCTAAAAACCCTTTTTGTTCCAATGATTGACCTGTCCTTAGGTTTTGGAACGAAGTGCCAAACTTGACTTCTTTCAAATTGATTGAGTTCATCTTGCATAGCATTGACCCAATGTGCATCTTGTAGAGTTTCACTCACATTTGTAGGTTCAATAAGAGACACAAAGGCATCAAATGCGCATAGATATTTCAGTTATGATCTTGTCTTGACTCCTGATGTTGGATCATTTATGATGTTCTCAATGGGATGAGAACTCTAATACTTGTAAGATTTTCCAACCATCTAATTTCTGCTAGTTTCTCCTTCATTGCCATACTGTAGAGGAACACGATCAGAAGCAGGATCCTTTGGATTGGTTTACCCTGTCACATTGCCTGGGGTGAATGGACCTGTTCCATCACCTGCTCCTTCCTTTGGTGCAACCTTAACTTGTGTTGTGACTTCAATTAATTTTCTCACCAGTCCAATGGCTTCATCTTCATGTTCCTGTCTCTCAGAAAGAGTGTTAGATTCATCAAATACAACATGTACATTTCTTCAACACATAAGGTTCTTTTATTAAATACTTTGTATGATTTCCTATGTGAAGAATATCCCAAGATTACTCCCTCATCACTTCTGGGATCATACTTCCCTAGGGAGTCTTTTCCATTGTTGTGCACATAACATTTGCAACCAAAGGCCCTAAGGTGGGATATGTTTTGTTTTCCCCCTTTAAGTAACTCATAGGGAGTTTTCTCTACAAGAGGCCTAGTCATGCATCTGTTTATTATGTAACAAGCAGTATTTATGGCCTCTACCCAGAAGCTATGAGGTAGTTTACTGGAAAGTAACATAGTCCTTGCCATATCCTCAAGGGTTCTATTGTTCCTTTCAACTACCCCATTTTGATGAGGAGTCCTAGGGGCAGAGAAATTGTGATCTATTCCATATTCATCACAGAACATCAAATTTTACATTTTCAAATTCAGTTCCATAATCAAACCTAATGGATGCGAGTTGATTTTCTAATTGATTTTAGGGTTTCTTAATAAAAGTAGTGAACATTTCAAATGCTTCATCTTTAGAGGTTAGAAATAATACCCAAGTAAACCTAGAATAATCATCAACTAGCACAATTACATATCTTTTACCACCTCTGCTCATGGCTCTCATTGGACCACAAAGATCCATATGAACCAGTTCCAACGTCTTGGTAGTACTTACCATTTTCTTAGATTTAAAGGATGATCTTACCTGCTTCCCCCTTGCACATGCCTTACAAACCTTGTCTTCCTTGAACTTGTTATTAGGTAGACCTATTACCAAGTCCTTGGAGACTAATTTGTTTAATTGATTCAGACTTGCATGACCATGTCTTTTGTGCCAAAGGAGGGGATCACTAATTTCCACACTTAGGAAAGTGAGTTCATTTTCAGAGAGAGTTGACGAATCTACAATGTAAATATTGTTAACTCTCCTTCCATGCAAAACAATCTTGTCAGTAGTAAGGCTAATCACAAAGCATTTTGTGAAAGTGAAAGCCACAAGGTTACCTCTATCACACAGCTGTGACACACTTATCAGGCTGTACCTTAAGCCATCTATCAAATAGCTCAATGGAATGAGAGTCTGTTATTCCTACCTTTCCAACACCAATGATCTCACATTTCTTTATATTTCCAAAGGAGACATTACCTCCTTTTAGGTTCTCAAGTTAAAGGAACTGGTTCTTGTGACTAGTCAAATATTTTGAGCAGCCACTATCCATGTACCACATTCGGCTACTTCCTTTCACTTGATCCTGCAAAAGAAATCATGGGTTAGTCTAGAACCCAAACTAGTTTGGGTCCCTTTCTATGGGCAAACAGATAAATCAAATTTTTCTTTATCCAACTAGGCAGTTTATGTTTTTCTTTAACAAAAGCTCTATTCTTTTGACCAGCCTTTTCTCCAGCATTACATTCATTTTTGTAATGGCCACTCTTACCACAGTGTGTGCAAATTTTATTCTCACGAAGTGTGAGATACTTGTTTTTGGGGTCCCATTTTGGAGCTTGAGTCCCAAAACCAAGTCATCTCTTATTGCTACTATGATGTTCTTGTAGCCAAGAAAGTGCATCAGAAGCCTTGTTCCATTTGCATGTTCTGTCTAATTCATGATTTACCTTTCCTAAATCTTCTTTTAAGACTTTAACAACTCATCCTTTTTGTACATTTGATCTTTCTTTTTTTCTAAAATTTCTTCTATGATAAGAGAAGATTGATCAACCCTTTTCTTGCCTGACCTTAATTTCAGTTTAATGGTTTTACATTTGAGTTATAGATTCTTATTTTCAAGTTGATGAACCCGGTTCTTCAATTCGGTACTTATGTTGTCACTCTTATCAGCCCTAGACTCAAGTCTTTTACATTTTTCTTCTTGGATAACACATTCTTTAGAGAGAACATATTTCTCACTGTTTAATATTTCAGACTCATATATGAAGTCCATCATCAAGCCGGCCAGTTTTTCTTTAGATAGAAATTTTATCCCTTTTTAAGGTGTAGATACTTACCTCATGTTCATCTTCTAACTCTCCTATGGCCATAAGAGCTTGTTCATCTTCAGCTTCATTTTCTGAGTCCTCATCTGATGTTTCTCCCCATGCAACAACCATGGCTTTGGTTGATCCCTTGTTCCTTCTTGGTTGAACCTGTTCCTTCTTCCTATTTCTTATCTCATCTCTTTATTTCTTCCATTCAATCTCCTATTATGGACAATTTCTGATGTTGTGATCAGTCTTCCCACACTTGTAACAACCTTCATTGGTTTGTTTCTCTGGAGCTCTGGATTTGCTGAATGTTTTACATTTTGAATTACCCTTTCCTCTCATAAGGAATTTCTTGAAATCTCTGGTTATCATAGCCATCTCATCATCTTTAAGATCTGATCCTTCTGAAATTCTGAGAGCCAAACTTCTTTCTTTCTTTGGAGCATCCATTTTCATTGTTTGCCTTCTTAGTTCATAGAGAGTGAGGTTTCCAATTAGTTCATCTAACTTTAGAGTAGCAATGTTCTTTGATTCCTGAATAGCAGTGATTTTGCTTTCCCAGGAGATTGGAAGAACCCTGGTTAGGATTTTCTCCACCTTGTCTTCTTCATGAATAATCCTTCCAAGAGACCCCAGTTCATTAGTCAGTGTAGTGAACGTGGTATACATTTCTTGAATAGTTTCTCCTTCCTTCACAGTAAAGTTTTCATATTGATAATACAATAAAGTTCCTCTTGATCTCTTTACATGAGGTGTTCCTTCATGAGCCACTTGTAGAGTGTCTCATATCTCTTTGGCAGTAGCACAGCCTTGAATCATGCTGTACTCATCAGGACCCAATCCACATACCAACAATTTCTTGGCTTTAGCATTTTTCTCCCATTTCCTTAAATCCTCAGCAGTACAATCTACTCTTGTCTTTGGAACATCTACTCCTTTATCATTCTTCTTTGTTGTAGCAAAAGGAACATAAGTGATGATATCCCAAAGCACATAATCTTCTCCCATGATGTGATCCCTCATTTTGTTTTTCCACAAAGAGTAGTAGAGGCCATTGAAGAGAGGAGGCCTAGCTGTGGATTGCCCTTCCCAGTTCCTAGGTGGAGCACTCATATTGATCTTTCCTTAGGTATTAACCTCTTCAAGGATAACCTGCTCTGATAACAATTAATGTTCTATACATCAATACCACACAAGAGGGGGGGGGGGGGTTGATTTTTGTGGTACCTAATTTTCACACTAGAAGAACGTGGTTCTTCTAGGTGTTCTAACTACAGTAGTCTACGGAATAATGAATGTTAAAAGTAAAGTACACATATAATTTATGTGGAAAACACCTGGCTCAAAAGGTGAAAAAACCACGACCTACTACTCAGTAGGATTTTCCCAAACTTCACAAAAATCACTCAACCAAAAACTACATTTACAAAGACACTTTGTAAACCTAAGGATTAACTCTAATCCCAGTGTGTCACACAACCTGAACTATTGTGACACCTTCAATTTAACTCTAACTTGAACACTCAATGCACCTATTACAATTGCTTCTATAAAAGCTAAAAGGTACAATATGAAAACCTACTACAATTGAACTAGACTTTGAATAAACACAATGATGAAACTGGTTCTTGTATCTTAGTTCATGTAGCTTTAGATGTGCACACTTGTATCTCGCATATATTGCTTGCAAAATAGACTCGAATGTTTTTGCTCTCAAATATGCTTTACTTCTGCTTATGTGCATTCTTGTAAAAGAGAACAACTGAGTTAATTAAATAGATCAATAGTTAGAGTTTGATCAAGACTATGTCGCTTATCCCTTTGTCAATTTAAGTCCTTAACTACTATGAACTCTCATCCTTATCCTGACTTAGGATTGTGTTCTCTTATCATAAAAGGACAGTTCCTCTTAGATCTCAATGCAACCTTTTCGATTATCTTTAGAAGATATTTGTTGCATATGCTTCAGTATATATCTTCTTCACATGCCTTCCATGTGCGATGGTTATGACTAAACTGTGTTTATCAAGATGGACCAGGTCCTTCTTCCTATGTTCATTTGTTAATCTTCAAAACATAGCCAACAAGATTAATCTCACCATGGTATTACGACAGCAATAGAGTATATGTGTTGTGATATATATGACTTCGAGCTATGTTGGGGAGGGTGTCGTTGATTAGCTGATTGCACGATTATGTGCTATGTTGGTTCTGTCTTAAAGTATACTGGCGAACTAGTTCTCATTGTAGAAATTGAGACGAGAATGACATGAGTGAAGGAAAGTTTTTGACAAGAGACCGGATGAGCAGGAAGGAAGTTTCGATGGTTAAGATAAATTAGTATCATCTTCAGCGTCACTTGCGAGCAGTGTTATGTCCTGGTTAATAATTCTTGATCGCTCTTCAGCGTTAGTGCGACCAGTGGTTTGGAGGTGCACTCCAGATATTGTTGAGGTAGGCTGTGGAGTGTGTTCCACTCGAAGATTTTATAAGTGCGATATGTGATCACTTGATTGATTGAAGATACCAAGTATGAAGTTTGAGATGATGTCCTTAAATTAAAGATTCATGCCTGGAGGGTTCTTGGCATATTGGGTTGTGAACTGGGGAGGATTACTCCGATTATGATGGTTGTTCTTGTGTTCTATGAAGACAATGGAAGTTATTATGGACCTTTGAAAGGTTATTAGACTAGTTCAGTGTGATCAGAATCGGCTTGAAGTCGGTGGATAGATTTAATGTGAATAATGGCTCTATATCAGGCCAAATGTGTGCATTTTTGTAACGCGGTCCTCGTGGAGGAGTAGTTAGGTTGATGTTTCTTTGTTAGATATTTTGCGTAGTGATACATTGCGCTGTGTGAGTTGTGAGATGGCTTGAGATATTGCTAAATGTTAAGAATCCATGTAGGAATGACGTTATATGAGCATCTTCGCACTTGAGATTCATATTGTATATAGCACCTCAGTTGTGCTTGAGTTTTGTAGCTTATAACGCTATATGTCCCTCAGAGATATTATTATGCACTTAGCATGCGTACGACCAATACTCGGTATTATGTTGTAATGAGCAAATTTGGCTCAATGTGCATCTCCTTATGTGATATCTATGTGTGGATCGGGTGGCACGCTGCCATGGGTATGTTATCTGGATCGGGTTGAACGCCGCAATAGTGTGATATCGAGTATAGTTTTCTATATGCCATCTTTGTATGCCTTGCTTCCTATTTTCCAAGGAAAGTTTGTATTAGTGCGTAGGATTTGATAATTCCTTCCAGAGATCGTTTTCTTTAGTACCGCATTCAAATTGGTAGCCTATTGGCACATTGGGGCATCATATGTGACATTTAATTATGTCTAAAGTAGTGTATTGCCCGAGTAGTTCGTACTGAGTGAGACGAGATCATTGAATTCGAGATCGATGCAATTTGAGTATATGAAGTAAAGTAAAGAGCTAACACCATTGTTTGGTTCAGAATAAGGTGATAGTTCTTGCCAATAGTATAGAACTAATGAATTGTCGTTTCGAAAGTGGCTAAGAAAGTATACAGATCTCATCCGTTGCGTCATTATTATATTAATTTGCACAAGGAATGTGTATGTCATGCAGAGCATGGGATGTGTAGTGATTCCTTCTAAGCGATTATATAAGAGAACTTTAGATGATTAGGAAGATGGTATTGCTAAGTGAAAGTGATTTGATACGAGTATGTGTTTCAGAAAAAGGTAATGTGATTAAACTGATGATACTTCAGCAGTATTGTGGCATGTTCTTGTTGGGTCCATTAGTGGTATTCGGGTTTGCTTGGTAGCACATGTAAATATTGAGTATCTGTCGTGGAATGATTAGGTATCAAATGGGTGCATGTATTCGCACGGTGGAAACTGGGATCAGGTATGATGAATTGTATGTTATATGGAGATCTGATGTACAGGCTATGTTGAGGTGGTGGGTCTTTATTTGGTGGTATGTTATATTTTGGATGTGATGTTTGAATTCGGACTGGTTGTCTTAGTATTGGGGTGATTTTGAACTATTGCATTAGGGGCTACGCCATAAATGCCATGGGTTAAGTGGTGAAGTGCGTTAGAATATGTTTTAGCAAAATGATTTATATTTAAAAGAACCAGCAGACAGCTGGGAAGGAGTACTTTCTTAATTGGGCATTTGTGATAGATATCAGCAAAGGTTGCTATCATTGATCCCATTCCGTTATTGAGGGACTTTTTGAATGCCTTTCTTGTGGCCATACATATCACCGGGCGAGATTGTGGATTTCAGTATTTATTTGATGCCGAGCATCGTATCATACGGCTTCGGCAGAAGTTATTAAAAGGGGAAGGAGTAATTTCAGGCTTCTTGGTATTGAGTTTGTTGGCATACCGATATGGCTACGCATTGAGCTTGAGTTAGGTTGGTTGACCCTGATTTGTACTGTTGAGGAATAGGTTGAGTCTATCGTTATTGAGCTTGTTAGCGATCTGAAGAAAGCTATGAGTTGTTTTTCGATGTTGGGAGACATTGTGATTTGTTAGTTATGGTCACATGTGGTACGGTTCCATTGAGAGTTCATAGAGAAAGTCGAGCGGGAAGAGTAATTGAGTGTTGCTTGGTGTATGGAACATTGGTTATGGTCTATCGGGTTGTGTGTTGTGTGTTTTCTGTTTGATCGTGGGTGTAATGAATTGCGTTAGTTTCAGACATCAAATATGTGTAGTTGTTGATTTTGAGAATAGCGGCTTGAGGTGCTTCAGGTGTAACGGTGTTGGGATAGGATCGTGCATTGTAGCGAGGTTACGAGAGTTATGACCTTTTGGAGTAGATTCATGCATTCTATTTCTATGATGTAAGATGGGGTCTCAGCCCTGTATTGTAGTGACATTGATAAGCTTGAGGTACAACTCTTTCGATTGAGTCATTTGTTATGATTTGAGTGTGTTCAGATCGTTTCTTACTGGTGCGTGTATGATGGAAGATGTGGTTTAGACTTGTATTGAGGTATCATATCATCAGAGTGGTGTTGGATTCGAGGTGATCGTTGGGTTAATTAATGAATATGGACAGATTTGATCTCAGCTTGTTAGGAAGAAAATATCGAGGTTTACCGAAAATTTGTTGTGATATCAGTTAAGGGAATTGGTTTCATGAATGGTTGATTTGAGAGATGATTACGGTTTATAGCGTGTTTCATTTATCATTGGTAGTATAGGAAAGTGTGGGAATAAGGCTCTAGCTAATAAGAGGTTCTCTACCGGTAATTGGTTGTTGAGGACAACTGCTATGAATAGAAGTTATGATTCCAAGTGTTTGTGTCACGACCCTAGTTCACCAATCGTGAACATGTCATGACAGAACCCAGTCTTTGTGACTAGGTAAGCCTAACACAGTGCGGAATGTACAACTCTTATGAACAAAAGTTAAGAAAACAGCGGAATAATATAAAGCGATGTAATAAGTGTCGCTCGACACATACATTTCACCAAATACCAGAAAGAAATACAACCACTAAGACCCGTAAACTCACGGGCAACACAGACTAAGAGAGAGTACAACTGTGGCTCTATATATCGAAAGTGTCTACACAACAAAAATACAGGAATAACTGACATCACTAAGAAGAATAGAAGAAGACGCTCCGGATTTGCGGACGTACCAGATTCATACCTCGAGTATCCTGAAAAATGCTCCTAAGTCACCGTTAGTGCATCTGATCGGATGTAGCTGGATCTGCACAACAAAAGTGTGCAGAAGAGTAGCATGAGTACACCACGACGGTACTCGATAAGTGCCAAGCCTAACCTCAATGGAGTAGTGATGAGGAAGGTGAGGGCCCTACCGAGAAATAATAAAAATAATGATAATAATAAGAACAATACAAAATAGGAATAAGTCTGAATTAACAGCAAATGAGATAAATACTACAAACCATCTATAGTTAAGCTAACAAAGAGGAATCAACACAACAAGTCCAAATCAACCAGGATCTCCGGGAATTGAACCCACAATCCTTTTATACTCAGCAACTCAGGATCTCTAGGAATTGAAACCGCAGTTTATATATCAGTATCACAGGATCTCCGGGAATTGAACCCGCAGTCCTTTACATCAGTATCACAGGATCTTCGAGAATTGAACCCGTAGTCCGTATATCAGTATCTCAGGATCTCTAGGAATTGAACCCACAGTCCACATAACACAAACACAATCAATAAGAGGAAACACAGAGAAATATGAAGTACACAACTACAATTAACACTAAATCCAATCTCAACAGGTTCCAGGGAGGTCAATTAAGACAAGTAGGCATTTAGACAGATAATCCAATCTAATCATGCTTCCCTAGCTAACACCTGATAAATCTTGCAATTAAACCAATTAAATAGCAAAGATAACACGGATTGAGCAATTCAAGTAAGGTGGTTTTCAACAATCTGCGCAAGTACACACCCGTCACCTCGCGTACAAGGCATTTAAATGAACACATATATATCTTAGGGGAGAAAATCCCCCACACAAGGTTAGACAAGTCACTTACCTCAATCCTGGTACAAAACCGCTAAGAAATGACTCCCTTGCCACGAGTATCCGAATCCGAGTGGCCCGAATCTAGTCAAACCAATTACACAGAATAAATAGCATCGCAAGTAACTAATTACAGTGATAAAATTAAAGCTATGACACGAAAATGGGTGAAATGACCAAAATCACTTCCAGCCATCGGCTTGGAATCGACATTTTTTTGCGTTTTCAGAACCCTCGTACTCTCACGAGTCTAACCATATAAAATTTATCACAATCGGACTCCGTTTGCCTATTCAAATCAATGACTTTCAATAACCCAGGCTTAGAGGAAAATCGTCCATTAACACACCTCCAATCCTCTATTTTCAAAGGTGAACTCCATAATTTAACAATATAATAACATAAATTGAGTCCATGAATGTCTACCTGAAGAATCCCCTCGATTTCCTCCTCAAAATTGCCTAAATTGCCTCTTAGTACTAAGCCCCAATGTGTTATGATATTCTGAAATTCGAACCCTTCAGTTCCATAATCACTGACACTTTTTCCGCTTCTGCGGTCACTGGCTCGCTTAAGCGAGACCGCTTCTGCGGTAATTTGGTCGCTTATGCGACTTTTCATTAATTGGCGAGGACCGCTTCTGCGGCCAAGGTCTCGCACCTGTGAGACCGCTTCAGCGATCGACCCCTCGCTTCTGCGATACTCCCCCAGACGCCTAACCTCGCTTCTGCAAGCCCGCGCCTGCGACAACTGTTTCGCTTCTGCGGAATTCCCCTGGCTAGCCCCAGCTCGCATCTGCGACCACTGGGTCACTTCTGCGGTTCCCCATCCACAGAAGCAAAATAGCTGCTGTAGATCACAGCAACTATCCAAAACTTTAAGAATTTAACCGATTCACCCTCCGAAAACATCACGAGGACCCCCGGACCTCAACCAAAACTACAAATACACTCTAAATCATCACACGAACCTGTTTCAATCAAAAAAACACACCCTCAAACACACGAATCATCATATTAAGGTCGATTCAAGCCTAAGATCCAACTAAAACTTCTGAAACCTACATTCTATCAAAAACCCGACCAAACGATGTCCGAATGACCTAAATTTTGCAGACATATCCAAAATCATCTACTGAAGCTACTGCAACTGTCGGATATCCATTCCGACTCCCATATCAAAATCTTACCTATCGATCGGATTTCCAAAAATTCCAAACTTCGGCATTACAAGCCTAAATGAGTTACGGACCTCCAAAATACATTCCGAACACGCTCCCAACCCTGAAATCACCTAACGGAGCTAACGAAACCATCAGATTTCCGTTGCGAGGTCGTCTTCACATTGTGCTGAATATGGGCCATTTTCCAACTATAAAGCTCTCATTTAGGGACTAAGTGTCCCAAAACACTCCAAATTCTTGAACCGAACATCCCGGCAAACCATAGTAGCAGAATGAACTTAGGGGAAACAGTTAATTGTGGATGGGGGCATAAATTTAAAAAGCGATCAGCCGGGTCGTTACAACTTACCATTAAACATTCGTTCATTCTCGAACGAGCATAGAAAACATACCTGGAGTGGTGAAGAGATGAGGGTACGGGTTGCACATATCCTGCTCGGTCTCCCAAGTCACCTCCTTGACCGACTGACCCCACCACTGGACCTTCACTGAAGCGATGTTCTTTGACCTCAGCTTTCTGATTTGCCTGTCCAAAATGGCCACTGGCTCCTCAACATAAGACAGATCCTTGTCTAGCTGAACATAACTGAAATCCAACACGTGCAACGGGTCACCATGGTATCTTCGGAGCATAGAGACATGAAATACTGGATGAACTCCAGCTAGGCTGGGAGGTAAGGCTAGCTCATAAGCAACCTCCCCCAACACGCCTCAAAATCTCAAAAGGGCCAATGAATATCGGACTCAGCTTCCCTTTCTTCCCAAACGTCATGACGCCCTTAATGGGCGAGACCCGAAGTAGAACCCGCTCGCTAACCATAAATGCCACATCGCGAACCTTCTTGTCCGCATAACTCTTCTGTCTGGACTGGGCTGCACGGAGTCTATCCTGAATCACCCTGACCTTGTCCATTGCATCCTGGACCATCTCATTACCTAGCAACCTGGCCTCGCCCGGCTCAAACCAACCCACGGGGCACCTGCACCTCCTACCATATAGGGTCTCACATGGTGCCATCTGAATGATGGACTGATAGTTGTTGTTATAAGCAAACTCCGCCAGTGGCAAGAAATGATCCCATGAACCTCCAAACTCGATCACGCACACATATAGCATATCCTCCAAAATCTGAATAGCTCGGGCTATCTATCCATCTGGGGTGAAATGCTGTGCTCAGCTCCACCCGAGTACCTAACTCCTGCTGCACGGCTCTCCATAACCGTGAAGTGAACTGAGTGCCTCTATCTGAAATGATGGACACTGGGATACCATGCAGTCAAACTATCTCCCTGATATAGATCTCCGCCAGTCGCTCTGATGAATATGTAGTGCTCACCGGTATAAAATGGGCGGACTTGGTCAGCCGATCCACAACGACCCAAATAGAATCAAACTTCCTAACCGTCCGTGGAAGTCCAGATACAAAGTCCATGGTAATGCGCTCCCATTTCCACTCGGGAATCTCAATCTGCTGCATTAACCCACCCGGACGCTGATGCTCATACTTCACATGCTGGCAGTTGAGGCACCTAGAAACATAGTCAACTATATCCTTCTTCATTCGCCTCTACCAATAGTGATGCCTCAAGTCCTGATACATCTTCGCGGTAGCCGGATGGATGGAGTATCGCGAGCTATGGGCCTCAGCTAAAATCAACTCTTGAAGATCATCTACATTGGGCACACAAATACTCCCCTGCATCCTCATCACTTCGTCATCCCCGATGGTAACGTCTCGAGCATCACCATGTTGAACTCTATCCTGAAGAACAAGCAAATGAGGGTCATCAAATTGTCGCTCCTTAATGCGATCAAATAGAGAAGACCGAGAAACCACATAGGCCAGAACCCGGCTGCGCTCCGAAAGATCCAATCTAATAAAACTGCCTGGCTAAAGCCTAAACATCCATCGCCATAGGTCTCTCAGAAGCTGGTAGATATGCCAAACTCCCTAAAATCTCCACTCGGCGACTCAAGGCATAGGCAACCACATTGGCCTTGCTTGGGTGATAAAGAATTATAATATCAACAGCTCCAACCACCTTCTCTGATGTATGTTAAGGTCCTTTTGCTTAATAAAGTGATGCAAACTCTGATGATCAATGTAAATCTCACAAGGAAGCCCATACAAACAATGACGCCAAATCTTCAAGGCGTGAACAATGGCAGATAGCTCCAGGTCGTGGACAGGGTAGTTCTTTTCATGCACCTTCAGCTGTCGAGATGCATAGGCAATCACCCTACCATCCTACATCAACACTGCTCCAAGTCCAACTCGTGAGGCATCACAATATACCGTATAGGACCCCGAACCGGTAGGCAACATCAATATAGGGGCTGAAGTCAAAGATGTCACCTCACACTCCTCTATCCACTGAAAAGGGGCACCCTTTGGGTCAATCTAGTCATAGGTGATGTGATTGAAGAGAACCCCTCTACAAAATGATGGTAATAACCCGCCAGACCAAGGAAGCTACGTATCTCAGTAGCTGAGGAGGGCCTGGGCCAACCTTGCACGGCCTCCACCTTCCTCGGATCCACTCGAATACCCTCGCTCGACACCACATGGCCTAGGAATGCCACCGAACTCAACCAAAACTCACTTTTAGAGAACTTTGCATATAATTACTTCTCCCTCAGAGTCTGAAGCACGATCCTCAGGTGTTGCTCATGCTTTTCCCGGCTCCGGAAATATACCAAAATATCATCAATGAAAACAATCACGAACGAGTCAAGATATGGCATGAATACACTTTGCATCAAATGCATGAAAGTTACTGGGGCATTGGTCGGCCCGAAAGACATAACGAAGAACTCGTAGTGACCATACCGAGTCCTGAAGGCAGTCTTCGGGATATCAGGCTCCCGAATCTTCAACAGATGATAAGCAGAGTGCAAATCAATCTTGGAGAACACCTGTGCGCCCTGTAACTGGTCAAATAAGTCATCAATACGTGGCAAAGGATACCGGTTCTTCACTATAACTTTGTTCAACTGGCGATAGTCAGTGCACATACACATAGAACCGTCATTCTTCTTCACAAACAACATAGGAGCACCCCAAGGCAAAATACTAGGTCGAATGAAACCCTTACCTAACAACTCCCGTAACTGATCCTTCAACTCCTTCAACTCAGGAGGAGCCATGCGGTACGGAGGAATAGAAATGGGCTGAGTGCCTGGCAATAAGTCAATAGCAAAATCGATATCTCTGTCAGGCAGCATGCCTGGGAGATCAGCTGGATATACATCAGAGAAATCACGTACCAGTGGGACGGAATCAATAGAAGGAGTGTAGACACTGACATCCATCACATAAGCTAGATAAGCAACACACCCCTTCTCAACCATATGCTGAGTTTTGAGAAAGGAAATAACACGGCTGGGGGTGTGATCTAGATTACCACTCCACTCAATACGTGGAATGCCTGGCATAGCCAACTTCACGGTCTTGGCGTGACAATCAAGAATAGCATAGTGGGGCGACAACCGGTCCATGCCCAGAATAATATGGAAATCAACCATACCGAGCAATAAAAGATCATATCTGGTCTCAAAACCACAAATAGTGACCAAACACGACTGATACACACGATCCACAACCAAACAATCTCCCACCAGAGTAGAAAAATAAACGGGGGCACTCAAAGAATCCCGAGGCACACCCAGATGTGAAGCAAAATAAGAGGACACATATGAAAAAGTAGAACCAAGATCGAATAGAACCGAGTCAAACATTCCTCGGTTCGGGATTAAACCAGTGACTTGGGATACCATTATATTCTCAAGTGGCGACTCTGAAAATTTTAAAATAAATAATCTCATTTCGACTATCCTTAAATTGGAAAAAACTCCTCTACGCCCTATTTAAATTGTCGTATTTGTTTATATATGATTTCCCTATATGTTTTTATCAATGTGATATATGTTTACCGCTTTGTTATTACATGAACTGTATATAAAAAATGTGTTGAAAACCCTTCTCTTCTTACCTCTGGGGATGTGCTTACTGGTTGAGACTTCCCTTTCTATTAGTGTCATACCAAAATAAGAAAGAAGGCCGGACAATTTACTAAGCCGGACGATCTTGCAGGTCCCCGGTACGTAGCCCCCTCCTCGACTCGAGTCGTCCGCTCAGGTGCACAGTCTAGAATCAATAAAAAAACCAGAATATTAAGCCTAGAATTAGGACGATTCATATCTCACTTAGGGGACTCAACACAGGGTTTGGGTCCATCTAGGACAGGTGACCTGAATATGAAAAGTCCATCATGATTATATGTTGTATTTATTTGTCTTGGGCCATTATGCTGACCGGCTAAATAATGAAGAAGAAAAATAGCAATTTTAGAAGAAACCGATGTCTAAATACTGACGAACTCTGTCGCAATTTTGAGCAAAATATCAAAAGCAGTTGGAGTAGTTCAATTTTGTTAAAATCAAAAATAGTTAGTCTAAAATATGTTGAGCGAGCTACGTTGGTTTGACTCTCACTACTAGGTGAGATACATAGGCACCCCTTGACGGGTCCAACCACACCTTTTTAGAAAACAAAAACTTGCAAAAAATATTAATTTTGAATAAATCCAAAGTGATGCCATTTTGACAAAATAGCCGAATGTCCCGAAAGGGTGCCGAAAGACTGTTTGTGGAAAATGGCCACTTTTGAGTAATTATCCCTAAAATAATAGGTACAGCCTTAAATCTTCGGTTGAAGTGCTGAAAGGCCGCATTTGCAAAATTGGGACTTTTGTTTTGTAAAAGATATTTTGAAAATATATCTTGTCTTTTGGGTCAAAATAACATGTGATTAAATCACCTTTAATAAATGTGCAGGATGAACACAATGCATAATGAACCTTTCTCATTAATGAATAAAATCCCTTTGGAGTTACGTCTATGGTGGAATAATTTGGGTCAAGACGGACAAGACGGGGTCAAGAAATATTTGAAAAGTCCTATCGGGTTGCTTGATATTATACCCCGGGGAGACATAATTAGAGCCTTGGTCACCTGCTGGGATCCCGCACACAATGTGCTCCATTTCTCGGACTTCGAGCTTACTCCGACACTAGAGAAGATTGCTAGTTATATTGGAAAAGATGAGGTTCCCCTGAAAGACAAACACCCGGTTGCTTCGAGAGTTGTTACCGCTCATAGATTCCTGGACTCCTTGAAAATAGCCCGAAGCATTCATAATGAAGATTTGGCCCATGGGTTTTGCACTATGTATTTCATATACCATAGATATGGTCACATCGGAGGTTTTAATAATCCGGCAAACAAACTCTGCTGCAAAGCAAACCGTGCAAAATGGGAGGAACATGGACGTTTTGCTTTCATGGTGGCCTTTTTGGGTTTAATAGTGTTTCCAAGGAAAGACGGGAACATCGATATATGAATAGATGGAATTGTCAGTAATCTCCTCACGCAAGATAATAGTACTTTGGCGCCTATGATAGTAGCCTGATATCTTTCATGCCCTTACAACTTGTAAAGCCGGAGTAGATTTCTTCGAGGGATGCAATTTGATATTACAAATGTGGATGATCGAGCACTTGTGCCATCGTCCTCAATTTCTGAGTTATGGGTCTTCGGAGAGAACTTGCATAGAAGAACTCTACACGAGGATAAAAGGGGTCAAGTTGCCGGAAGGGTTTAAGGGTTGGATCACATACTTCCGATCCCTTACTGCTAGCCAGATAGAATAGACAGTCGGGTGGCTACCTGTTAATGAAATTATATACATGCCAGTAGAAGAAGGATAGCACTTTCTCTTAATGGGGCTCAAAAGTATTCAACCCTATGCTCCATATCGAGTGTAACGACAACTCGGAAGATATGAAATAGTGCCAAAAGATGGAGACCTCAGTACTCAAGTAATTGAGATTAGTCCTAACGGGCAATTTAAAGCAAAAGTCCGTCAAATTTGGAATGACTATCAATGCTTGAAATCAGACACTTGTGTAAGGGATCGGGCCAAAGGTGAAGTGTCACCTGGTTATTCCGCATGGTATAGAAGAGATTGTAAGCATGAAAGACAAGCGAAGAGACCTCACATCCAAGAATTTGCCGAGCTGTCAAAATAGCAATGGGATTGGTTGGCTAAAGAAAATGAATACCAAGCAAAAATCAGTATGCTAGAAAAATAAGTTCAAGACCTCACGTTTGAAAATAGCGTACAGATAGCAGCTGATGAAAGAGAAAAGAAGCAACTGGTTAAAGAAAATGAGGCCTTAAGAGCTCAAATTCTAAAAATGAGAACCACAACCGAAACCCCTATTCGAAATGCCCGGGATGAAAAATTGATTGATAATTTGCGGCGAAAGGTGAACGATTATTGTTTTGACCTGGATAAAGCCGAAAAAGAGTTAATCGCGGTTCAGAAGCAATTGACTAGGAATACAGAAGAAGGGCTCGTATGATCCAACAATTAAAGGATGAACATAATATCGAAGTTGCTCGGTTGAGGAAAAAGATTGTCACTGCTGAGGTCAAAATTAGCAAACAAGTGAAAAAGTTTAGTATGGAAAGAGAACATTGCTATACGGCCTTGGCACGATTAGAAATGGAATTGTAGCAGCTTCAAGAGAAAATCCAACAAACTCTGGGTGCTCGTACTAAACAAATAGGGAGGTTACTTCAAGAAAAGGGAATGGTTAGAGAGAGGATTGTCAACATATCTTATTATATCACTCGGAAATGCCATATGTGAAGATATGACCCATGCCACATTCTTCGCCTCATCAATGATATTTGTGGAGCAAATAATGGGTGATTTAGACAAACTCCAAAGGGGACTTGCATATAGGCCTGTGGTGAGATCGAATGATGTCCCGCGGACACTGGGGTCTTTAATGTATTTTAGGTTAGGCATTTGAGTCCGTATTTTTTATTTTTCTGCATTATTAGAGGATTGCAGTACAATTATCATCTTAGAGTTTATCTTTGTAATCAATGTTGGTTATTAATAAATTTGAAAATCCCAAAAAAATTTGTATTCGTGATCTTCGACTTTCTTTTTCTTTAAATACATATGCGGTAGGCAAATTCATAAGATCGACCAAAGAAAAGAAAAAAAGAACGTTGGTAGTGATAAAAAAAATAAAAAAGGAGGAGAGAAGAAAGAAGAAAAAAAGCCGAAACAAATGAATTGGCAAAACGAGAAAAAGGCAAAATAAATGAAAGATAATAAAGCCGGGATGATGCATATTGCCAAGCAAAGTTGTGTATGTGCTCCCAACATGTGATTATTTGATCAATTATGGCCTAACCGCTAACGAGTATTGTTGTTGTTGAGTCAGATAGGTGGTTTGTAGCTGGCATTCTGGCAACCCATCAATACAACACTCGTTCTAACAACATGACAAAGGAAATCACTCAGAAAATTGAGGTTATAGTTGTGGACCCAGCCCGGAAAGATAAGGTAGTAGACGTGGGTATTATGAAAGAAGATATATACAAGCTCAAGCAATAGATGGCCGAGATGTACCGGGCATGGGCAAAGCGACAACCTTTACCCACATACCCAGCCAATCCTGCTTATAACCCTCTACCGGTCCAAGCACAGGACCCACCCACCGTAAACTCATCCTCTACTTACCCCATATACCTGCACAAGACCCACCCACCGTAAACTCATCCTTTACTTACCCCATATACCCACATTACTATGCAAGTACCTCACAAGTACCACCACCTTTCTCAACCTCCTAAACAGATTCCACCACCACCACCACATGTCGCTCCCGTATATGTGGCTCCTCCACCAGCCTTATTACATAAATCATCCAATGAACCATTGTTTCATGTCCAAAACAATCATTATTATCTCTAAAACCAATTTTCCGATAGCATGATTCTTATACCTCTCTCATCGACATGGTCGAAGAGGAAAAACCGCATAAAAATCCTGAATAGGAAGAGATGATACGAAAAATGAAGAGTATTGAACAATCCTTTCGGAACATGCATGTCCTGGGAGGCCAAGTGAGCGTAGCTTACAAAGATTTATGTCTATTCCCAGAAGTGCAGCTACCGGCAGGTTTTAAGCTACCGAAAATTGATCTATATGACGGTCACGACGACGCGGTAGCACATTTGAGAGGCTTCTACAGCAAAATGCGAGGTGACGGCGGTAAAGATGAGTTTCTCATGGCTTATTTTATCCAAAGTCTTAGTGGATCGGTCCTAGAGTGGTACACCAGGCAAGACACGGTAGATGGTTTATTTAGGATGACCTGGCCAAAGGCTTCGTTAATCATTTTCAGTACAACTTGAAGATCGTTCCTGACAGGCTTTCATTGACAAAGATAGAGAAGAAGCCAGGAGAAAGTTTTCGGGAATACGACTTCAGGTGGAGAGAACAAGCTGCTCGGGTAGACCCACATATGAAAGAAAGAGAGATGGTGGACTATTTTCTACAAGCTCTGGAACCAACATACTATGGGTATTTAGTATCAGTCGTCAGGAAAACATTTAACAAAGTAGTTAAGATGGGGAGCATGGTTGAAGAAGGGTTAAGATCAAACAATATTAAGAGATATTAAACCATAAAAGCTACAACCCGGGCAATTCAACCAGGCACCGATGGAGCCCTTGGGAAAAAGAAGAAATAAGAGGTGGCAGTTGTAGAAGGGAGATCGTGGTCCAGGAATCCTAATCCATACTACCATCAACCTCGCCCACATCATCAACCCTACTCACCAGCACCATATGGCCTACCACAACACTACTACCCTCTCCCTGTTCCACAATTTTCTGTACACCATGCTCAAACCTACGCACCACCGCCTACACCATGGCGAGCACCAAGTCCCTCATAATACCTACCACACTTAGAACACATACCCACCATCCAAAATATATAAAAATCCTGGTGGAACGGATTTTCATCCTAATCCCAGAGTCAGGAATGATAGGATGCAAAAGAAGAAATCATTTACTCCCTTGGGTGAGTCATACACCAGTATTTTTCATAGAGTGAGGCAGCTCATCAGAATCCTGAACCCCACTGAATCCAAAATCCCTAACCCACCACCGAGGAACCTGGACCAGTCTATTAGTTGTGAGTACTGTTCAGGAGCTCTAGGACACGTCACTAAAAAGTGTTGGCATCTGAAGACCGTAATACATGAGCTTATTGATTCAATAAGAATTGAAGTTCAGGCTTCCGAGGCTCCCAAAATAACACAAAACCCCCTACCTATTACTCATGAGGCCCATATGATAGAATTGATACAACGGGGAGGTTGCAAGAAGCCTTCTCAAGATGTAAAAATGATTAAGGATAATGGAGGCAACGTAGAGGAGAAAGTAATGGGTGAGAAAGCGGTGATCAAGCAAGTAGTGAATGAGCTAGTGGTGGTAACAAAGCCCGGGCCAGTGAAGGTGATAGTTCCAAGAGCAAGTACAAAACCCGTGTTGACTGTGAAAGGGGCACAAATAGAGCCGGTCATTATCAAACAAGTTACTCAAATGCCTGTTGTGAATGTTAAAGTTGTGCCATGTAATTACAACAAGGTGACCATCATGTATAGAGGAAAGGAGATTAATGATGAAATTTGTGAGACTCACGGGTTGACAAGGTCGGGGAGGTGCTTCGCTCCCGATGAATTAAGAAAAGCAAAACTTACCAGAGATTATCCGGCCAATGTAAAGAAAGTTGTTATTGAGGAGGAGGTAGAGGAATTTTTGAAGAAAATGAAAGTGCAAGACTATTCGATAGTAGAACAATTGAGAAAGAGGCCAGCGCAAATATCCCTGTTGTCCTTGTTGATTCACTCTGATGAACACCATAGTGCATTATTGAAAATCCTGAATGAGGCTTATGTGCTTGAGAAGATTATAGTGAGTCATCTTGAAAAGATCGCAAATAAAACCTTTAAAGTGAACAAGGTGACGTTCTCTTATGATAAACAGCCGATAGAGGGAACAGAGCACAACAAGGCTTTATATCTTACTGTGAAATATGAATATTCGGTAGTGACCCACATGTTAATTAATAATGGGTCGAGTGCCAATATATGCCCTTTGTCTACTCTGGGAAAGCTCAATATTGATCGTGAATGAATCCATAAGAATAGTATTTGTGTGCGTAGAATTGACGGAGGTGGAAAGAATACTGTTGGAGACATCGTATTGGAGGTTACCATCAGACCAGTAGAGTTTACAATGGAATTTCAAGTTTTGGATGTTGTTGTATCCTACAATCTCCTACTTGGTCGACCATGAATTCATGCGGCAAAGGTTGTACCTTCCTCCCTCCATCAGATGATAAAGTTCGAGTATGATCGTCAAGAAATAGTGGTCCATGGTGAAGACAATTCATGCAACACCATCACTCCTTTTGAAGAGATTCAGGGTGATAAAGGCCCCTGGGTATATCAAGTGGTGGATACTATAACTTTTGATAAAATTCCTGAAGGTGAGCATGTTTTGGTGCCAAACATAGCTTCTGCATCAATTATTGTTGCTACGGAGATGTTGAAAAATGGGTTTCTCCCTAGGAAAGGATTAGGAGCTGCACTACAGGGAATCACACAGCCAGTATCTCTTCCCGGAATCATTGACAGTTTTGGGTTGGGTTTTAAGCCGACCATTTCTGACATAAAAAGAGCCCAAAAACTGAAAAAGAAAGGTTGGACCCTCCCTAAGCCTATCCCTAAACTATCCCATGCATTCGTCAGACCTGGTACAAAGAGGCGTCCGGCGACGACTATTCCCAGTTTAGCAGAGATAAAACCAAACAGGGAGCTACTTGAAGGATTTGAAAAGCTATTTGAAGATGTGAACATGATAGAAGCGGTTGAGGGCACAAGTAAAATGGATGTCCAATTTGTTGGATCCCAAACCAAGCTGAATAACTGAGAAGCTACTCATCTTCCGACTAGAAGGAAGTTGTGGTAGTTAGCTTTTTTGTTTCATTTTAAACCTGTTTTATTTCAAGGCTGTAATACAGATTCTATGTTTCATCCAATCGGACGTGTCAAACATTGTTATCTTTTGAAATTTTAATGAAATGCAATTTCTTTCTTCCTCCATTCCTGATAGCCTTATTTTCTTTTCGTTTCTTTTCTTGTACAGTCCATTTTATGCCGATTTCAATGATGTGTTATGCATTAGGAATTCCCAGCCCAGTCTTGATAATCAAATAGTAATGTAAGAAATTGAATGCGATAATGAGGCGGAGTATGATGAAAAGGAAGTCTTGGAAGAAATTAGTAAGGATTTGAGCCAATATGAGGAATAACCCAAACCGAACTTAAGTGAGACGGATGCCATTAATTTGGGGGATGAGAAAAATATTCGGGGAAAAAAGATAAGTGTCCATTTGTACTCCTCATTGAGAGAGAACTTGATAAAGTTGCTGCATGAATACAAAGATATATTTGCATGGTCATACAATGACATGCCAGGATTGAGTACCGATTTGGTAGTCCATAAATTGCCCACTTACTTAGAATGCCCGCCTATCAAGTAGAACTTGAGGAAATTCAAGACAGATATCAATGTGAAAATAAAAGAGGAAGTCAATAAGCAGTTTGAAGAAAAGGTTATACGAGTTACCAAATATCCTACCTTGTTAGCCAATGTTGTACCGGTTCCGAAGAAAGACGGAAAAACCAAGGTGTGTGTTGATTATAGAGACCTTAACAAAACCAGCCCAAAGGATAATTTTCCATTACCAAAAATTCACATACTAATTGATAATTGTGCCAAACATGAGATTGGCTCTTTTGTGGATTGTTATGCATGTTATCACCAGACCCTGATGGATGAGCAAGATGCAGAAAAGACGTCATTTATTATGCCTTGGGGAACATACTGTTATAGGGTGATGCCATTTGGACCGAAAATGCCGGAGCAACATATATGAGGACAATGACTACCATGTTTCATGACATGATACATAGGGAAATTGAAGTTTATGTGGACGATGTCATTATCAAATCCAAAAAGCAACATGAACATGTTAAAGATCTAAGGAAATTTTTCCAAAGGCTTCGGAGATACAATCTCAAGCTCAATCCAGCAAAATGTGCTTTTGGGGTACCGTCAGGGAAATTACTAGGGTTTGTCATGAGTCAACGTGGTATTGAAATAGACCCGTCCAAAATCAAAGCCATTCAGGAGTTGCATCCGCCAAAGAGCAAGAAATATGTGATGAGTTTGCTCGGTAGGTTATTACATCAGCAGGTTTATTGCTCAGCTTACATCAACTTGTGAGCCTATTTTTAGATTCTTGAAGAAAGATGCTGCAGTGAAATGGACTAATGAATGTCAAGCTGCATTTGATAAAATGAAGGAATACCTTGCCAATCCGCTTGTATTGGTTCGTCCAGAGCTAGGAAGGCCTTTAATCCTTTATTTGACAGTATTAGATAATTCCTTCGGCTATGTATTGGGGCAACATGATGAAACAGGAAAGAAGGAGTAGGCAATTTATTATCTTAGCAAGAAATTCATGTCGTATGAGGTGAAATATACTCAATTGGAAAGAACGTGCTGTGCTTTGACCTAGGTGGCACCGAAATTGAAGCATTACTTGTCAGCTTATACTACTCATCTCAAATCCCGGTTGGACTCATTGAAGTACATCTTTTAGAAGCCTATGCCCACATGAAGGCTAGCTAAATGGAAAATTCTGCTCACAGAGTTTGATATTGTTTATGTAACTCGCATTGCGATGAAAGCACAAGCAGTTGCTGATCACTTAGCAGAAAATCCAATTGATGACGTGTATGAACCCTTGAAAACATATTTCCCCAATGAAGAAGTAGTGAGTATTGAAGAGTTGGAACAAGATCAAAAGCCGGGTTAGAAGTTATATTTTGATGGGGTTGTTAATAACAAAGGTGTTGGAATTGGAGTTGTGCTTATTTCAGAGACAGGTCAGCATTATCCTGTTACCGCTAAACTTTGTTTCTTTTGTACTAACAATATGGATGAATACGAAGCATGTATATTGGGATTGTGAATGGCTATAGATATGGGTGTTCAAGAGATTTTGTTCATGGGTGAGTCGGATCTCTTGGTACATCAAATTCAAGGATAATGGGAAACGCGAGATTTAAAACTCATACCATACCGGCAATGTCTACATGAACTATGCCAACGATTTCAGTTCATAGAATTCAAGCATATCCCGAGAATATACAATGAAATTACTGATGCTCTGGCCACTATGGCATCTATGTTACATCACCCAAATAAAGGTTATGTGTACCCGTTACAAATCTAGGTTCGTGATTAGAATGCTTATTGAAATACAGTAGAAGAGGAACTTGATAGTCAACCATGGTTCCATGACATTAAAGAGTATGTCAGAATGGGGGTGTATCCGGCACAAGTCGCAAGAGATCAAAAGATAGCCATAAGATGATTGGCGAGTGGATTCTTCTTTAGTGGAGGGGTGTTGTACAAAAGAACCCCGAATCTTGGTTTGCTGAGATGTATAGACGGAAAGCAGGTTACAATAATTATGGTTGAGGTACACGCAGGAGTTTGTGGACAATACATGAGTGGGAATGTGCTAGCAAAGAAAATACTCAAAGGTGTGGAGAGAGATTGTATCAACTATGTGCATAAATGTCATCAATTCTAGATACATGGAGATTTAATTCATTCTCCACCTTATGAGTTTCATACTATGTCGACACCATGGCTTTTTGTTGCTTAGGGTATGGATGTCATTGGGCCAATAGAGCCAGCAGCATTTAATGGGCACAGCTTTATTCTGGTATCCATTAATTATTTTACTAAATGGGTGGAGGCAAAGATGTTCAAGGCGGTAACCAAGAAGGCAGTGGTTGATTTTGTACATGCAAACATCAACCTTAATAGTCATTTGATGGCAGGGACATGTCAGAAGTTTAAAATTATGCATCGCAATTCCATACCATATCGTCCCAAGGCGAACAAAGCAGTTGAAGCAACAAATAAGAATATTAAGAAAATCCTTCGAAAAATGGTGGAAGGATCGAGACAATGGTATGAGAAGTTACTCTTTGCTTTGCTGGGATATCGCACCACCGTTCGCACTTCGGTAGGTGCAACACCTTATTTATTGGTGTATGGTACGAAGGCAGTGATACCTGTAGATGTTGAAATACCCCCCCCTTCGCATCATTGTGGAGGCAAAGATTGATGATGATGAATGGGTAAAAGCCCACCTAGAACAATTGAGTTTGATTGACGAGAAAAGACTGGAAGCAGTATGTCATGGGCAACTATATCAACAAAGAATGGCCAGAGCATATAACAAGAAAGTACGTCCGCAAAAATTTGAAGTCGGACAATTGGTATTGAGGCGCATCTTACCTCACTGGGCAGAGGCGAAAGGAAAGTTCACTCCTAACCTTATATCTAATAGATGTAGAAGGAAAATGCGTAGAGATGGCCATCAATTCTGACGCGGTCAAAAGAAGATGGCCATCAATTCTGACGCGGTCAAAAGATATTATGTATGATTTCTTTCATGTATTTAATTGTATTTGTCATATTTTGAAATTGAAATGATGAAGGCATTTTGTTTTGCTATCCAACACTTTATCCATTGTTATGAAGTCGAAAACGGGATAAATGTCACAGAAAAGAAGAAAAGAAGAAAAAGAAAAAAGAAAAGAAAAGTTGAAAAAAAAAAGAAAAAAAAAGAGAAAGGAAGGAAAGAAAAAAAAGACAAAAATGGCAAAAGGAAAGAAAAGAAAAAGAAAAGAAAAAAAGAGAGAAAAATGTAAAAGAAGAAATTTGGAAGAAGTGAACATCGCAACAAAGCGAATTTTGATCCGAACTACGTTTTGACTTGAACCCGAAAAGGGTACGTAGGCAGCCTCACTTAGGTTCAGTCATAAAAGAAAAAAGGTCCAAGGTTCCCCAAGGATTGAAATTGGGGCAAAAGTTATGATCATTGTGG
The DNA here is from genome assembly GCA_032618575.1 of Nicotiana noctiflora. NCBI lineage: Eukaryota > Viridiplantae > Streptophyta > Magnoliopsida > Solanales > Solanaceae > Nicotiana > Nicotiana noctiflora. The sequence continues at coordinate 190,965 of JASVEL010004557.1, forward strand.
AAAATATGATTCTAGAAGTTGTAAATTTTGAAACCCAAGTTGGAAATTTTGAGCCTTTATACCTTTCTTTCTAAAACCCATCCAAAAGCCACATTACGGTTCAAAGAATGACCTTCTGATTAATTTCAATAAAATGGCAGTACAAGTAGGTGAAGAAATATCTGCTATGGAAAACATTCGGGTACCGAAAGATGAAAAAATAAAAATGAAAATGAGAGAGTCTTATTGGTGAAAACCCTTGCGGGCACTGTAAGGCGAAGTGAGGAAGAGAATTAAAATGAGAGAGTCTTATTGGTGAAAACCCTCACGGGCACCGTAAGGCGATTTGAGCTGAGAGAAACAGAATGAGAGAGTCTTATTGGTTAAAACCCTCACGGGTACCATAAGGCGAAAGTGAGAAAGAAGATTATGGGAGAAAAGCGGCAAATCAAGCAAAATTTGGGTATTGTTGGCAAATAAATGACAATTGATAGTTGATTGGTTGGACAGACTGGGTCGGTTGATCTGAATGCATGGCATGATCAAAGGAATCAGCCTTACCACTCAGATAAGTCTCGTCCTTTTATTTTTAAAGTATTTCTACCCTCAAACCTTAGGTGTCATTGCATTTCATTTTTCTTGAAATTTGTCTATAAGACATTGTCAGTCAAAGCTAATTACCAGCCTCTCAGTTATATGGCACAACAAGATTGGGGTTCATCAAAGGAAAATAGAAACAAAAGAACGTACAACAATCATATAGTTGGAGGAAAAGGAAAAGGAAAAGATACAACAAGAGAAAGGCATAAGGAAACAATTGGGTCAGTGGGGTCAGAGAATTTTAAAAGACAACTAGAAACATGGCGAGACAATATAAGAAACAAGATGGAGAAAATTCAAACGGGGAAGCAAGGCCAGCAAGAATGCCAGCAGCAAACCACTATTTTATACTAACAAATTGTTATTTGATTAGAGCGGGGACAAAAGATTCAAATTCTTACTAATCACTTTAAAGTGAATGTGACCAATATGGACAACAAGGGAGCACAAAGTTCATCAATTAGGCACCCACCTGAATAATAAGGGAATATCTTTTCAAGATGGAAGAAGGCACCCACATGAATAATAAGGGAATATCTTTTCAAGTTCAGCAAGCAGACGCCCACCTGAATAATAAGGGAATATCTTTTCAAGTTCAGCAAGCAGGCGCCCACCTGAATAATAAGGGAATATCTTTTCAAGTTCAGCAAGCAGGCTCCCACCTGAATAATAAGGGAATATCTTTTCAAGTTGCAAGCAGGCGCCCACCTGAATAGAAATGGAATATCTTTTCAAGATGGAAGCAGGCGCCCACCTGAATAATAAGGGAATATCTTTTCAAATTGCAAGTAGGCGCCCACTTGAATAATAAAGGAATATCTTTTCAAGTTCAGCAAGCAGGCACCCACCTGAATAATAAGGGAATATCTTTTCAAGTTTAGCATGCAGGCGCCCACCTGAATAATAAGGGAATATCTTTACTAGTTGCAAACAGGTGCCCACCTGAATAATAAGAAAATATCTTTTCAAGATGGAAGCAGGCACCCACCTGAATAATAAGGGAATATCTTTTCAAGTTCAGTAAACAGGCGCCAACCTGAATAATAAGAGAATATCTTTTCAATTTCAGCAAGCAGGCACCCACCTAAATAATAAGGGAATATCTTTTTCAAGATGGAAGCAGGCGCCCACCTGAATAATAAGGGAATATCTTTTCAAGTTCAGCAAGCAGGCGCCCACCTGAATAATAAGGGAATATCTTTTTAAAGATGGAAGCAGGCGTCCACCTGACTAATAAGGGAATATCTTTTCAAGTTTAGCAAGCAGGCGCCCACCTGAATAATAAGGGAATATCTTTTCAAGTTCAGCAAGCAGGCGCCCACCTAATAATAAGGGAATATCTTTTTCAAGATGGAAGCAGGCGCCCACCTGAATAATAAGGGAATATCTTTTCAAGTTCAGCAAGCAGGCGCCCACCTGAATAATAAGGGAATATCTTTTTAAAGATGGAAGCAGGCGTCCACCTGACTAATAAGGGAATATCTTTTCAAGTTTAGCAAGCAGGCGCCCACCTGAATAATAAGGGAATATCTTTTCAAGTTCAGCAAGCAGGCGCCCACCTAATAATAAGGGAATATCTTTTTCAAGATGGAAGTAGGCGCCCACATGAATAATAAGGGAATATCTTTTCAAGTTCAGCAACCAGGCGCCCACCTGAATAATAAGGGAATATCTTTTCAAGTTCAGCAAGCAGGTGCCCACCTGAATAATAAGGGAATATCTTTTCAAGTTTAGCAAGCAGACGCCCACCTTAATAATAAGGGAATATCTTTTCAAGTTCAGCAAGCAGGCGCCCACCTAATAATAAGGGAATATCTTTTTCAAGATGGAAGTAGGCACCCACATGAATAATAAGGGAATATCTTTTCAAGTTCAGCAAGCAGGCGCCCACCTGAATAATATGGGAATATCTTTTCAAGTTTAGCAAGCAGGCGCCCACCTGAATAATAAGGGAATAACATTTCAAGTTCAGTAAATAGGCACCCACCTGAATAATAAGGGAATATCTTTTCAAGTTCAGCAAGCAGGCGCCCATCTGAATAATAAAGGAATATCTTTTTCAAGATGGAAGCAGCCGCCCACCTGAATAATAAGGGAATATCTTTTCAAGTTGGAAGCAGGCTCCCACCTGAATAATAAGGGAATATTTTTCAAGATTAGCAGTCAGGCACCCACCTGAAAAATAAGGGAAAATACAGCATAATTTTAGCACAAGTCAATATTCAGTAACATCGTGCACCTAGTTACCATATTGGGGCAGAAATTTTTTCTTTGTTTTTTAGAGTAGCAAGCAGGCGCCCACCTGAAAAACAAGGGAATACTTTTTCAAGTTGAATGAAGGCACCCACCTGAAAAATAAGGGAATACTTTTTCAAGCTGAAAGTAGGCGCCCACCTGAAGAATAAGGGAATATATTACAAAAGCGTGTTGAAAGAAGGCGCCCACCTAGAAAATAAGGGAAGTATTATTTGAAATTCATCTTTAAATTCTAATATTTAATAACATGATATACCCAAGCACCATACTGGGGCCGAAAATGCTTCTTTGTTTTTAAGATGACAACAGGCACCCATCTGAAGAACAAGGGAATACATTTCAAAACAAACTGTAAGCAGGTGCCCACCTGAAGAACAAGGGAATACATTTCAAACAACTCGTAATAAGGCGCCCACCTAAAGAACAAGGGAATACTTTTCAAGTAAGCTGTAAGCAGGCGCCCACCTGAACAACAAGGAAATACTTTTTCAAACAAAAGTAATCAGGATTCCACCTGAAGAATGGACACAATCAAAGTTGTGAAAGATGCAAGTTCAACAGAAGAACAAGCTGGAAGACATAGATAGGATTTTTGTAAATCATAGAGCATAGCTTAGGCTAGCTTCTTCTATTTTTACCATGGTGTAATAAGGGGATCAGCAAGTAGTGACAACAAGCAACAACAACAAGATCACAGCTCTCTGGTAGTCTCAACTACCAGACATTCCTGAACTGCACTGACCTGATTCCTGTTTATCCCAGGATATGTAGGCAATCCATGAAGCAGGATGCAGTCAACACTTTCAAAAATGCTTCACATGGAATATGCATATGGGAAAAAATCCCTCATTACGACTCACTTATCTTTGAACTGAAACCCTGCGTGTTCCCGAGCAAAGAGAGGCAGCTGTGAGTACGTGATTTTTGCCCTAAGAAAATTATTCCAAAAAATATATGCAAAATGATTTTTGTATGGAAATTTGTTGATTTTTGTGTGGAAATTTGTTGATAATTGCGTGGAAATACCAGGATTTGTTTTTATTTTGAAAAAACAAAGCAAAGAAAATCAAAACAAAATACCATTTTTTGTATTAATTAGAAAATACCAAAAATAGAAATTAATTACTCTTTAATTCTAGAAAAATCAGAAAATTAAAATAAAAATACAAAGAAAATACGAAGAATAATAAATACAAGAGTAATACAAAAATACAGAAAATAAAATAAATACAACAAATATATAATACAAAAAATATAAAAAAACAAAAAATACAAGGTACAAATACAATATACAAAGAAATTGGGCCAAATAACAAAATCAGTGGCCGAATTGATACAATACATAAGACCATGCCCAAATTACTATCAGTCGGTCTGCCTATACATAAACCAAACAACACCGTTCAAAGAAGATGGATCTGGACAGTTGCTGACTTTGATCAAAGGGTCACAATTAAATGACCCTTTAATCAAAATGTTGTCGTACTTGGGTTGATTGAATCTGAGTTGTTGGTACATTTAATCCAACGGTCTCAGATCAATCAGATGTGTTAAATATACAAAAACATAATTCACCAACTCATTATACACCCGTCGTCCCAATGAAACCCTAGCTACCCTATATTGCTCTCCGCCATCGCCGAAATTTTACCGATGGTGGTTCAGTCCCTTCTCCATTCAAGCCACCATTAACATCCCTGAGCCTATTTATTTTCCTCTTTTACCCCATTTTCCTTGGTTTCTGTCAAAAATCCCTAGTTTGGCCCAAATCTAAGAAAACACTTCGCCGGAACCCTAGCCGGCGGAGCCACCTTCTCTGATGGCCCTCTAACAAACATCCTAGAACCACCTCAACACCCTCTCTCACCCCATCTACTTATTTCCTTTCAAATACCCCTGGATCTGTCTCACCGAAAACTTCACCCCAGCGAACACCCCTAACCCAAAAACTACCCCATCAGAGCCCTATCTCTCTTCCAAAGATCTTCCTTACAAAAAAGACTAAAAAAAGTCTGTTCGAAAGTCAAAAATCCAAGAAATTGGTTCTTCAACTTTTTCTACTGGAAAATAAAGAAAAGAAAAGAAAAATGAAGAAAAGAAGATAGAAGAAAGAAAGAAAGAAAAAGAAAGACACAAGAAAGCTAAGTACCGTAAACCCCTAATTTTTCTACTCTACATGTCTCTATTTGATTTTCTCTATTTTTTGTCAGTTTCTTTGCCTTCCTGAGTATGATATGAGTCTATTATATGCTCAGTCCTCTTTTGTTTGTGGTTAATTATGAAAATCTTGACTGTGACTGTGTAGTTGCCTGATCTTCTACTTTGGAATCGCATGCTTATAGGTTTTTCATTTCTGATAAAGTCTTTAGTCGAATCGCATGCTTTGTATTCATAGCCACACTTAGGGTTCTTACTTGATAAGGTTCGAAATAAAATGATTGAGTGTTCTGTCAATTTTATTCAACCTATTATCAATTTGTTCCCCCGAATCTTGTTAATTGAGTATTTAATCTTAATGTGGCTATATCTGTAAGACTGTCTAGTGTTAGCTATCTTAGCAATTCAATTTTGACTTTGACTTTTCTGAACTTCCGATTGAATAATAGGTTTAATTGGTTACTTGGTCTTAATTTGACTACACCTGCAAAGTTGACTAGTTGTGGCTATTTTTGAAAATCAATTATGACTTTGACCTTTAAGGTTCTGATTAAATAAAAAGGGTAATTGGGTAAATAAAAGGAAAATACATGGGTTAAAGGGGAAAGGATAAATGGTAAATTGTAATTAAACTAGAGGTTTGAGGGTATAAAAGGCATTACTACCTGGATCATAGGTAATTGGTTGAACAATAAGGGGTATATTGGGTACAATGAAAGGGTAAAAAGGTTGAATCTGAAAGGAAGTGAGTGTAACAAGGACATTTAACGGTAATTAGAACAATGTAGATGCCACTAGAACCTTCTAGCAGGGGTTCAAGTGCATTCACGGTTAGAATAATGGTATTAATCTAAAAATAACTTATAAGAGCAGGGGTGGGAAATCTAAATATTAATTTCAAATTTCCCTCCCATTTTGTTCTATAAATAGGCCTCCTTAGGCAATATTTTGGGAGGTTCAGAAGTTTGATAAGGTTAAAAATACTCAGAATTTGTGTGATATTACTGTTTCATTGGTTTTGATTGCAATTAGAGTAGAAAGCTCTTGAGTCCTGGTGTTTTTGTTTATTGTACTGAATCTATTGTTGAAGCTGTTAGGTTTAAAGTTTGGTTTGAAGTCTGTTGCTGTGTTATTGGTGTGGATATTGCTGGTTGTCACACCTCATTTTTTATGTGTACTACTATACCCGTGAGGCCGTAGAGGAGTTTTTCCAATTTAAGGATAGTTGGAACGGGATTAGTTATTTAAGTTTTCAGAGTCGCCACATGAGAATATAATGGTGTCCCAAGTCATCGGTTTCATCCCGAACCGAGGAAAGTTTGACTCGGTTACAGTCTGCAAACTAGAAATTCGGATAAGGAATTATGTTAACCCGCGAGAAGGTGTTAGGTGCTCCCGGATTCCGTGGTTCTAGCACGGTCGCTCAACCATTGCTTTTGATTTATCTGATTTAAATTATATATTTCAATTATGTGCATTAGTATTCCGCTTTTAAATTTTAAGAATTGCAACATCGTGAAAATGCATCCTTGACCACACTGTACCAGTATGCCCGTGGCTTTGGATATATTTCGACTTCGTTGGGAGTAAGATTTGGGTCACATAAATGTGCACCCATTCATGAGGATGTATATTAGAATTGTGCCTAATGGTATCTATTCTTTGTTACTTTGGGAAAGATTGTGTAATAAGCTAAACGATCCTTCCGAGTCTAAAGATTTTATAATTATTATTCGAGGGCCCCGTTTGTCTATTTTTTACGACGAGGCTCATATCATTGTATTTTAAAGGTTATACCTAAATATAACTAAGTTTTCTATCACTTGTCTTTCCCTTAGAAATAATTATCAACAATTTTTAATAGTTTGTATTTATCGTTTATTTGGATCCAGGTCACTATACGTTATTGGGCCTGGAATCTGGGCTAACTTAACAGAACTGCACCAATGTGCATAAGGCTATTTAAAGCCCAGTTAGTATTTTCGTATCTGTCTCTCACAGGCACAAATGCCATATCGATTGGATCTGGGCTTCTTTTCATGACCATGCCCAAATCATTTAACAAATCCAGGTTCAAACATTTTACTGAACTAACCATAGATATAAACAAATGTTCTGACTACAATAACAGAAATTAACTAGACATATTAATACTAATTTCATTTGTATTCTACTGTTCAGCCACTGGATTAACTAAGTACGAGTTTATTAGTCGAAGCGTATACTTTTGCAAAACAGAACAACCCTATTATTTTGTTTAACTGGAAATACTTGACTAGATCTACAGTTAACATATTTTAATTAAATCCAGAACTCCATTCGTACTTTTGATTCCTGTTTCATTTCAGATTTCTGAATTTTAATGTGAGTCAAAAAGCATAAACTAGTTTAAACCATGAAATATTATGAACGGAATTGAAATCTACCTATTTCACGCTACTTCTCGTTAACAGCTACTGATTCAGAGTTTAATAAACAAAATATTTCGACATTTTTTGTATTATACTTCTGATTTCAGATCATATGTAAATCTACAAGTAAATCAACTAGATTTTAGCCATTTTTCAATTTTAGATCTAGGTAATCATTTTTTAAATTGATCTATATAGTATAATTCCTACATTAATATCTAACTACTACTATAAATCTGAGTTTAAAGTTCGTACAGTCCAGTATTATACAGCAGACTCCTAACGAATTACACAAGTTCTAAGAATTCTACAGCTAACAACAAAATAGAAATCCATGTACAAATAAAACTAATACGCATTTCATTTTTTCAAAACTTCAGTTACATCCTTGAGAGGTAGTGGTTTACCTGGTCAAGTTGAGAGGGAAGCAATGAGTTCTAAGATGTAGAAGAAGAAGAAAAATATCAACGATAGGAAGCAATCCAAGTATCAGCAGTAATGAATGCAATATAACACAACTACAAGCTCAATTTCAGAGTTGAAGACCCAACGAATTCAACCAAATAATTAAGAACAACAATAAGAAACCCAAAATATCACTTCGAACAGCAGCAATTAAACAATAACAATATTTTAGTGTATTTTTAGATTTCCAATCTTCTTAACCCTTTTTTTTCAATATGGCCTAAAGGGGCCTATTTATAAAGTAAAATGGGAGGGAAATTTGAATTAGATATTCAGATTTCTCACCCCTACTCTTTTTTAATTATTTACAGTTTAGTCTACTTATTTAAACCTCGAATGCACTAGAACCCTTCTAGAAGGTTCTAGGGTATTCTCCATTATTCTATTTAGGTATAAATGCATTTATTACCCTCACTTGCTAATATTTTCTACCTATTTACCATTTAGTTATACCTAGAATTCCCTTTATTGTTTGGTTAATTACATAAGAACCAAGAAGCATTGCCTTTTATACCCTTAGTCTTTCCAAATTTTTCCCAGAATACAACTTACCCATTCCCCTATTACCCCTATTCTTTTATTCCTATTTAACCGACCAAACCTTGAATCAATTAGACCTTTATTTCACAAATAGACACAAATGAGAAGTCTTTCAATCATAGTCAATAACAGAGTCTTAGTTGCAGAAATAACTCACATTTAAACAATCTTACAAATATAGCCCTAATAAGACTAATTAACCAATTAACCCTTTAATTAATCAGAGATTCAGAAAAGTCAAAACGTCAAAATCGTATTGCAATGATAGTCAACATTAAAAAATCTTACAAACATAGCCCTAATTATAACTATACACTCGATTAACAGGATTCAGAGGAACAAATTGATAATGGGTTAAATCCAATTAATCAGATCACTCAATCATAAATTAAACCTATCAAGCAAGAATCCTAAGTGACTACAAAGCATTTGATTTAACTAGTGACTTAAATCAGAAAAGAGAGCATACGGTCGATTTCATGTACAGACAGAAGAACCTTGAGCATGCAACCGGCAAATAATATAGACAAACAAAGCAGAAGTAGCGCAGTAGAGAAAATAGGGGTTGGTATACTTAGCTTTTTCTGTTGGTTTTCTTTTTTATTTTCTTTCTTTCTTTTCCTTCTTTTTCTTCATTTTTTCTTTCTGGTTCTTGATTTTCCGGTTGTTTAGAGTCTGTGAGCCTTTTATTTGACTGTTGGTCTTTCAAACAGACTCATGGAGTCTTATTTGTGGTGAATGAGTCGTGTTTGAAGGACTGGGGTTTGATTGGGGTAGTTTTTGGTTTGGGGGTATCCGCCGGAGTAGGGTTCCATCGGAATGCTTTTTACTATTCGTAAGGTTGGGCTTATATTCGAGGGAAAATAATTGGATAGGGTGAAAGAGGGGTTCAGGGTGGTTCAAGGGTGTTACTGGTGGAAGGTGGTTCAAAAGTGGTGGTCGCCGGCTAGGGTTCCGGTGACCTGTTTTTCAAGATTCGAGAGGAATGAAAGGTTTTTGGCTGGAGTTAAGGTGATGGGGTGAAAGAAGAGTAATGATAGGATTAAGGGGTGTAGAATTTGGTTGGAGAAAACAACCAGAAACGAACCACCGGTAGGGTTCCGGTGGCGGAAATTGAGAGGAGGAAGGAAGAGATGGCGGCTAGGGTTTGGGGTTATGAGGCTGAAAGAGGGAAATGAATGAAGTGTAACGGTGGGTGTAAATATATTAAAAGTGTATTGATGTCTCTAAGACATTGGATCGATCTGGATGAAGGGCTAGGATATGTTCCACCTCATACGACGTCGTGTGGTTTAAATGAGGCCTTCATCTCATCCGTTAGATCAGTCAATTGAACGGTCCTGATTATTTATGATCAACGGCGTTGTTTTAATTGTCTAGCAACTATTAATCCTAGGCCGTTTGATATACTGATCAATGGTCTGGATTTATTCCTCTTAAACGGTGCCGTTTGGATTTTTGTATATGCAGGCCGGTTTGTTTCCTTTGGGCCTGGTCCTTGTGTTGCATGAATTGGGCCACTGATTGACCAGGTCCAATCTGTATTGGTATTATATTGTATATATTTTTTGTATTATATATATATTTTTTATTTTTCGTATTATATATTTTTTTCTTCTGTATTTATTATCTCTTGTATTTTATATTTTTCTTTTAATTTCCTGATTTTCTAAAATTAAGAGTAATTTTCTTATATTTTGGTATTTTCTAATTAATATAATGTATTTTGTTTTAATTTTATTTGCTTTATTTTAGAGAAATAAAAACAATTACTTGTATTTCTATACAATGATCAATAAGTTTCACACAAAAATCATTTTTATGTATTTTTTAACTAATTTGCTTGGGGCAAAAATCACGTGCTCACAGCTGCCCCTTTTTGCTCGGGAATACGCAGAGTTTCAGTGCAAAGATAAGTGAGCAGTAATGAGGGATTTTTGCCCATTCGCATATTCCGTGGGAAGCATTTTTAAAAGTGTTTGACCGCATCGTGCTTCAAAGATTGCCTACATATTCTAGGCTAAACAAGAATTAGGTCAGTGTAGTTCTGGAATGTCTGGTAGTTGAAACTACCAGAGAGTTGTGACTCTATTGCTATTACTCGTTATTGCTGTCTGTTGATCTCCTTATTACATCGTGGTAAACATAAAAGAAACTAAGCTAAACTATGCTCTATGATTTACAAAATCCTAGCTATATCTTCCAACTGGTTCTTGTGTTGCATTTGTATCTTCCATAACCTTTGATTGTATCCATTCTTCGAGAGGACTCTTGCTTGCAACTTGCTTCAAATGTATTCCCTTATTCTTCAGGTGGGTTCTTGCAAAACGTGAATAGTATTCCCTTGTTCTTCAGGTGGGCGCCTACTTACTATTAAAACAAAGAAATAATTTTTGTCGCCGTACGTGGCTTAGATATATCATGCTATTTAAATGGCAGCTTTAAAAAGAAGAATTTCATCTTGAAAAATATTCCTTGTTATCCAGGTGGGCGCCTGATTGCAAAAAACTTGAAATATATTCCCTTGTTATCAAGGTAGGCGCCTGATTGCAAAAAAAAAAGAAAATTGAAAAATATTCTCTTGTTATCCAGGTGGGCGCCTGATTGCAAAAATGCTGAAAAATATTCCTTTGTTATCCAGGTGGGTGCCTGATTGCAAAAGACTTGAAAAATATTCCCTTGTTACCCAGGTGGGTGCCTGATTGCAAAAAACATGAAAATATTCCCTTATTATCTAGGTGGGCGCCTGATTGCAAAAAACTTGAAAAATATTTCCTTGTTATCCAGGTGGGCACCTGATTGCAAAACTTAAAAAACAATATTCCCTCGTTGTCCAGGTGGGCGCCTGATTGCAAAAAACTAGAAAAATATTCCCTTAGTATCCAGGTGGGAGCGTGATTGCAAAAAAGTTGAAAAATAATATTCCCTTGTAATCCATGTGGGCGCCTGATTGCAAAAAACTAAAACAAAAAAAAAATTCTGCCCTAGTTTGATAACTGGGTGTAACATTTTCAATTTTGAAATAAAAGGTAAAACTTCCCTTATTATCCAGGTAGGTGCATGATTACTAATTCTTTCATCCTAGATTCCATCATTCATTGTTGTTTCCTTTAGATTGCTTTCCCTTATTTTTCAGGTGGGTGCCTGATTTTGCCAAATTTTGCGCTCCCTTATGTGTCCATATTGGTCACATTCACTTTAAAGTGATTAGTAAGAATTTGAATCTTTTGTCCATGTTCTAATCAACGAACAACTTGTTAGTACAAAAATGGTGGTTAGCCGCTGGCATTCTTGTTGGCCTTGCTTCCACTTTAAAATTTGCTTCAACTTGCTTTTGTAGTGCCTTGTTGTAGATCCTAGTTGTTTTCCAACAATTTTCTGAACTCAACTTTTCCTTGTAATCCTCTTTTGTTGTTTTCCATTCTTCTTTTTTTTACTTTCCTTCTGCTATATGACCGCCATATGTCGTTTGATTTCTCATGTCCTTTGAATGACCCCAACCTCATTGTGCCATATAACTGAGAAGCTGGTAATCAACTTCAACTGACAATGTCTTATAGATAGATTTCAAGAAAAGAAAATGAAATGCAGTGACCCCAAAGTTTTGAGGGTGGGAATACTTTCGAAGTAAAAGGACGAGACTTATCTAAGTGGGAAGGCTAATTCCTTTGATCATGCCATGCATTCGGGCTAGCCGACCCAGTCTATCCAACCAAATCACTTGCCAATTTTATTTCTCTATTGAACAAACCCAAACTTTGCTTGCTTTGCCGCTTTCCTCCCACAAACCTTTCTCACTTTCGCCTTATGGTGCCCGTGAGGGTTTTCACCAGTAAGACTCTCTCATTTCATTTCTCTCAGCTCACGTTGCCTTACGGTGCCCGTGAGGGTTTTCACCTATAAGACTCTCTCATCATTTCGCCTTACGGTGCCCATCAGGGTTTTCACCAATAAGACTCTCTCATTTTTATTTTTATTATTTTTTCATCCTCCGATACCCGAGTATTGTCCATAACATGCCTTTCTTCACCTATTTGTACTGCCATTTTCTTGAAATTGAACAGAAGGTCTTTCTTTGGAATGTAATGTGGCTTTTGGATGGATTTTAGAAAGAAAGATATAAAGGCTAAAATTTTCCAACTTGGGTTTCAAAATTACAACGTTCGAAATCATATTCTCCATAATGATCATAACTTCTGCCCCAGTTTCAATTTTTAGGGAACCTTGGACTTTATTTCTGTTATGACTGAACCTCAGTGAGGTTGCCTACGTACCCTTTCAGGATCAAGTCAAAACGTGGTTCTGAAATAAGATCGCTTCATTGTTGCGATATTTCCTTCCAATTTTCTTCTTTTGTATTTTTTCTTTATCCTCTTTTTTTTTTCTTTTGCCATTTTTCACATCTTTTTTTTCTTTTATTTACTCTTTTCTTCTTTTACTTTTCTTCCATTCTTTGACAATTCATCATCCCATTTTGTCTTTTTCGTTAATTCCGAAAGAGGGGTATGAAAGAATAAAGTAATAAGGCTCAAAGGAATAGTAATGGATAAAGTGTTTAGATAGCGAAATAGAATGCCTTCATCATTTCAATTTCAAATATATGACAAATACAATTAGATACATGAAAGAAATCATATATAATATCTTTTCACTGCATCAGAATTGATGGTCATTTCTACATATTTTCCTTCTGTGTCTGTCAAATATAGTGCTCCATTGGATAACACCCGAGATACAACAAATGGCCCTTGCCAATTAGGAGAGAACTTCCCTTTTGCTTTCTCACAATGAGGTAAGATACGCCTCAACACCAATTGTATGACTTCAAATTTTCGTGGACGTACTTTCTTATTGTATGCTCTGGCCATTCTCTGTTGCTACAGCTATCCATGAAATACCGCTTCCAATCTTTTCTCATCAATTAAATTTAATTGTTGTAACCGGGCTTTCACCCATTCATCATCATCAATCTTTGCCTCCGCAATGATTCGAAGGGAGGGTATTTCAACTTCCGCATGTATCACCGTGTCGCGACCCTAGTTCACCAATCGTGAACATGTCGTGATGGCACCCAGTCCCCACGACTAGGTAAGCCTAACACGTTGCGGAATATACCGGTTTATGAACATTTAATAAGAATTAGCGGAAAATAAGATGAAAGGAATGTAATCCGTGCCGTTTGGCACATACACCAGTCAAATACGTTGTTTAAAACACTACCAAGACCTGGAATCCCACGGGTAACACAGACTAAAAGAGATCATACAATTGTAGCTCTATGTAAAAGGAGTATCTAACAATGGAATGAAGGAAAAACATCTACTAGCACTAGAATAGAAGGAAGGCCTCCGGATCCACGGACGTAGCAGATCATACCTCGAGGTCTCCCAAAACGCTGTTGAATCACCTGGTGTGAGCCTGCCCTGATGTACCTGGATCTGCACAACAAAAGTGTGCAGAAGAGTAGCATGAGTACACCACAGCGGTACTCAGTAAGTGCCAAGCCTAACCTCGATGGAGTAGTGACGAGGAAGGTCAGGGCCCTACTGAGAAACAATAATATAATGATAATAACAACAATAAGCAGTTTAAATGAATAATAAATTTCCGAACTAGCAACAATAAGATGATTACTACAATCGTCTACAATTAAGCTAACAATGAATAGCCAACTCAATAAAACAAGTCCAGGACCTGTAGGAATCGAACCCACGGTCCCATTGACAGTACCTCTGGGTCTCCGGGAATCGAACCCGCAGCCCATGTCTCAATAAATAATCAATAACTCAGGATCTCCGGGAATCGAACCCGCAGTCCCTACCAATAACTCGGGATCTCGGGAATCGAACCCGTAGTCCCTACCAATAACTCAGGATCTCGGGAATCAAACCCGTAGTCCCTACCAATAACTCAGGATCTCGGGAATCGAACCCGTAGTCCCTACCAATAACTCGGGATCTCGGGAATCGAACCCATAGTCCCTACCAATAACTCAGGATCTCGGGAATCGAACCCGTAGTCCCTACCAATAACTCGGGATCTCGGGAATCGAACCCGTAGTCCCTACCAATAACTCAGGATCTCGGGAATCGAACCCGTAGTCCCTACCAATAACTCAGGATCTCGGGAATCGAACCTGTAGTCCCTACCAATAACTCAGGATCTCGGGAATCGAACCCGTAGTCCCTACCAATATCACACCGGGTCTCTGGGAATCGAACCCACAGCCCTGGGTCTCCGGGAATCGAACCCGCAGTCCACAAGCACAGCAAATAAAAGAATTCACAGAGAGATCAATTATGCTTAACTATAACTTCACCGAAAAATAGTGCCAATAATTATCAAGGAGTTCAAATAAGACAATTAGGCAACTAAACAGTTAAGTACTACCTAATCATGCTTTCCTAACCACTACCGGGTAAAAATATCAAATTGACAGCCAAGGACGGGAATATCGCTCATCGAACATTTTAATTAAAGTGCGTGTTCAACAACCAGCGCATGTATACGCCCGTCACCTCGCATACAAGGCATTTAAATTATCACATAATATCCTAGGGGTGAAAATTCCCCCACACGAGGTTAGACAAGCCACTTACCTCAATTCCGGTACAAAACCGCTAAGAAACGACTCCGTTGCCACGAGTATCCGACTCCGAGTGGCTCAACTCTATCCAAATAAATTGCATATTGTAAATAATAATTCAAGTAATTTATTCTACACATAAATTCTAAGCTAATACGTGAAATTATGTAAAATGACCAAAATGCCCTCGGACCCACGAGCTCGGAATCTGAAATTTTTTGAAGATAAAGATTACCCATGACCTTAGGAACTCAAATATATAAATTTCTCTTAATTCCATACTCAAAATCGTGGTCAAAATCCAAAAATCTCAATTTCTAGGTTTTTCTTTAAAACCCAAATTCTCCTTTTGATTCTCATGAATTTTGATGTTAAATCTAAGGTATAAACACAAAATAAAAGTTGAAAACTAGTTAGAGGAACTTACCCAATGATTTGGTATGAAAATCCACTCTCAAAATCGCCCATTCTCGGACCTAGGGCTCAAAATATGGTAAAATGAAGCAAAAACTCGAGGTTCACAGCTAAAATCAAGCTGCAGAAGTCGCATTTGCGATCCAGGGTTCGCAATTGCGAACCCTCGCAAAAATGAAGAAGTTCTTCGCAATTGCGAACAAAGAGAGGCTGGGAAGGGTCGCATTTGCGACAAAAAGTTCGCAATTGCGAACTGGCATCGCAATTGCGATGGAAATGTTCGCAATTGCGAGCATACCAGAAGCAGCAGTTTTTCCCTGACACAAAAATAAGCATAACTTCCTCATACGATGTCCAAATTCGATGATTCTTTTTCCTATGGCTCCGTAATTTCGATACGGATCTAATGGTTCCAACAAAATTGAATTTGGAGATCATTTACCTAATGTGGTACCCCTTTATGTTCAAAGACGTAAAGGTTGAAACATCAAATAAGAGCGTGATCACAACCCGAAACACACCCGAGGCCCCCGGGACCCCAATCAATCATACCAACCAACCCCAAAGCACATTACGGACTTGCTCGAGGCCTCAAACCACATCAAACGACTCTAAAACCATGAATTACACCCCGATTCAAACTTTATGAACTATGAAGTTTCCAACTTCTATTTCCGATGCCAAAACCTATCAAATCGCATCCGATTGACTTCAAATTTTGCACACACATTCAAAATGATATATCGAAGCTACAGAAACTTTCGAAATTCCATTCTGACCCTCGGATCAAAATCTCACCTATCAACCGAAATTCGCCAAAATACTAACTTTGCCAATTCAAGCTTAATTCTACACCGGTCGTCACAAAAATATTTCGGACACACTCCTAAGTCCCAAATCACCTAACGAAACTATCCGAACCATAAGATTTGCATTTTTGAGTCCGATATCAAAATTTCCACTTCCGGTCAAATTTTCTCAAAAACCTTCAATTTTCTATCTTTCGCCAAACGACTCCAAAATGACCCACGGACCTCCGAATTCACTTCCGATCGCGCTCCCAAATCCAGAATAACCATACGGAGCTACTCCCAGTCTCGGAATCCCAAACGGACATTAATAACACTAAAATGCATTTTAAGCCAAATTGATGCAATTTCTTCTAAAATGCTATCTTCCATAATATGCGCCAAAACGCTCCCGGGTTATCCAAAACCCGATCCAGGCATACGCCCAAGTCCGAAATCATCATATGAACCCATTGGAACCTTCAAATCTCAATTCCGAGGTCGTATACTCAAAATTCCAATCCTAGTTCATTTCTTCGATTTTAAGCTTTGGAAATGAGAATTTTCATTTAAATTTGACTCCAAACTTCTTGAATTTTAATTCTGACCATACACACAAGTCAATATACTTGAGATGAAGTTGCTCATGGCCTCAAACTGCTGAATGACGTGCCGTATCTCAAAACGACCGGTTGGGTCGTTACAATCTCCCCACTTAAACATACGTTCGTCCTCGAACGTGCTGAGAACTACACTGAAGTAGTCTGAAATCGCTGGTTTAACATCTCATGCAACTTCCTGTGCGTCCGCAACTCATTTGAGCACATTAGCTCGATAACTCTATAGACATACTCCTTTATTCGAGTAAATAAGCCATTAGACCCAATTCCAACATCCGGAATTTCCTGCCTAGCATGTTTCCATCATACGACCACAATATCATTCTTCACACGATGTACCCATACATGACTGCATAACTTTGTTGAATTCACACTTTGCATCACTTTACTCATGGGACCACAATAATATTCTTTAAATATAATAGTCGAAATTCCACAAATCCGATGCTCTCATTGCATCTCATGACCTACATGGGTCTTGCTCTAGCTTTTACAACACCGATACAACGGAAGGGATGTGCAGGAATTCATATTTAGTTGCCAAGTCAACAAATCATTCAGTCTATACTTCTAACAAGATCCATTACCTTGTCCTAAACCAGAGAATGATCTTTTTCTCTATAATATACTTCATATAATCAGTTTGCACCGACCCCAAATCCCATAACCTCATCTCACCCAGTACGAACTGCTCAGGCGATAAGCCACCTCAGACATAATAAAAAGTCCTACAAGATGACACAATGTGCCAGTAGGCTACTGCTTCGTACGTGATACAAAAGGAAGGCGAACACTAGAGAGAACTATTCAACTCTCACATTAACATGGACCTCCTCAGAAAATAGGAAACAGAACACATAAAAGCAATTATAGACACTGAAATAAACATCACATTGTTGCGGCGTGCAACCCGATCCCAACAATATGACCATGGCGGCGTGCCACCCGATCCCAACAATATATCCATGGCGGCGTGCCACCCGATCCCAACAATATAGACTCACACAAAGAGTCATATGTCGAGCTGAATAGCTCATCACATCAAAATACTGAATATCGATCATAAGCACACTAAGGTGCATGATATCAGACTCAATGAAAATATATAGCGCTATAGGCTATGAACTCAAGCACAACTGAGGTGCGACATAAGATATGAGCCTCAAGAGCCATCATGCTCATATAACATCACCGCTGAGCGGAACCTCAACACATAAGGAACTTACCAAGCCGTCACACACTCATACGGTGCAATATATCTTTACTTGAATTAACTAACCGCGAAATAAGACCGTGACTATCCCTCCATAAAGGGCGCATTGCTGGAAGAAACATAACTGGCCTGACGCAAGGCTCACTTCCATATTTAAATCTATCCACCGACCTTAAGTCTATCCTGGTCGTGCCAAGCTAAGTCAATAATATTTCACAGTTCTATAACCCACTAAGCAGAGTGCCCTCCAGGCATAAGTTCTCAAATGGATGATATCACCAAAATCCTCATACTTGGTTTAAATTTCTAACCAATCAAGTGACTACAAGTCACACCTATACAATCTTCTTGTGGGTCAAGCTCCCACCATCTTCCGAATAATTAAACGGACTTGCACATTCAGCCCACCGGCTGCACTAACACTGAAAAGCGATCAGGAGTCCCTAACCGGGATGCAAAGCCTTTCTCATAGAACATCGATCTCAAATGATACTGATGTTAATACCCATCTTACTCAAAACAGTGACACTCTTTCCCTGCTCATCCGAGCTCTTTATATCACATTCATTGACCAAATTGTGACCTTGGTCCTTACTTCAAATTTTCATACTACTCACTGCACCCCACGTGCCGATATACGATAGGCACAATTTCCATCATAGCTTTAGAACTGACGATACGCTAATACTTCATCACATAAGACTTTTTATTAAGCTCACTGCAGGAGAACTATAACAACATACGGCGAATTCTCATAACCATCGAATATGCCAATCCATAAGTAGTGGTCCAAGCCACCATAACCCTTCCCGAGATCTGCCTACTCGTAACAGGCCCTTAACAGAAGAATACTTCAGAATAACATCAATCACTGCGGCCGACAAGTCTCAAATGCACCGCCACAAATCACATGCATAATTCGATCACGTTGCATGAACCGATCATTGACACTAATACGCCAACTCAACTATGGCCGATCAATCTACTTCCTTCCAGGTTATCCTTGATTGCCTTAGAAATGTTAATATCTTCCTTCAATACCTAACTTATTCCAACCGCACTTACCCCGAGTGACCTTAAATCATGAGGCCATGCTATCTCGAGAACGACGACCATTTCATGTCTCTCAAATACTACACCACAAGTCAAAACATCATAGATCGTTTTGTGCTTTTCTTCATAAGTTGCTTCAAAAGCTTGAGCCTCAACTGTACTTATAGACTCAGAATTATCAAGCACCACACTTTACCTCTTGAATTCACTAGGACCGCTATTGAGAGCCATCCGGCCCTGACTTGCCCCAGTACGCAACCAACTCTATTGAATTTTATTACATATGAATACCCTCTCGATAAAGCCCCCAACGGAACCACTTCCCGCGAAGCTTGCACCTATTCGAGGCATAAATCATGAATCTTTCCTCAAGTTTGAACACGAGCCAGTAAGGCTAACCATAACATGCATTCAACAATTTATATACTCAAATTACCACTCATGGCCCTTTTCCGTGGCTGCAATAACACAATAATACGCTAGTATCCAGAATTCACATAGGTAATTAACCATGCGACCCAATCTTAAGCGGTGGGACTCTCCCATTTAGCCCAAAGCCACTATTACACGACTCTCGAACACATTAGAACCATTCTCTCAAGTCATTTACTATTATTCAACTGCAACTCACCTGATCCAACGAATATAACCACCTGTGCTCTATTAGCACTCTAACACCATAGGGTATGACCTCATCCCAATGCAACCAAACATCTTCTCGCTCCATGCATCGAGCATTATTTACCGTGACAGCATAAGACATATTGTGATTCTCACACCTACAAAGCACCATGTAGCCTTCACCGAAATCTTCCCTGCTTATAATGAAAGGTAGAATTTATTAGGGACACAGGAACATCTAAAGTCCCATCATCATGCCATACGAGCCTCAACTCTTGCCCATCCGCAAGTTTTCAAGAACTTTTTGAATAGTACCTAAATACATCGCAGGCCAAATCTGATATGACACATGACCCATAATTTGATCGTTGATAGTGAAATCCTTTCACTTGGCACGAAGCCTTAAGATACATCTTGCTAATCCATGACAATAGCCTTTATCATTTGTACGTCTTTATCATAAGACAGCCCAAGACATTCGTTTGGCACATGTCCTTCTTAAGACAGTTAAACTCATATTCCCCCAGTATCTCTGCTGGCTGAATCCTTCGCTAAATAGATATCTCATATGAACCATATAGTCTTTATTACCACCAACCATCTTTAGATCTACATCCACCTTGTGATTCTACCATTGCTGTGACGATTAGGCAGCTAAGTAAACTTCTCAAGACCGTACTTATCAATCGAATGTCAGAATCTAGTGCACCCCATGTGCACAATTGAAGATCTCTCAATTCTCTTGCATTATCGATATGGATGACACGCGGTAACAATGGTTGAGTAAATTCTTGACTCCCTTGAAGTCCCTCTGCAGCAGCATGAACCGTCGGTGCATACTCGATACCGAGCGCACAAATTTCAATACACGAGTGGATGCAAAAGAACGTATGACATTGGCTCCAACTGAATAAATGGCGCACGATAAAGAATTCAAAGAATTGAAGAGTTTCCTAAACAGTTACATAGCCCCTCGTAAATAAATACAGACGTCTCCGTATCGATCAACGAGAATCTAAGTAACCGGTTTGTGTCTCGTGACTCCTATGAACCTAGAGCTCTGATACCAACTTGTCACGACCCTAGTTCACCAATCGTGAACATGTCATGACGGCACCCAGTCCCCACGACTAGGTAAGCCTAACACGTTGCGGAATATACCGGTTTATGAACATTTAATAAGAATTAGCGGAAAATAAGATGAAAGGAATGTAATCCGTGCCGTTTGGCACATACACCAGTCAAATACGTTGTTTAAAACACTACCAAGACCTGGAATCCCACGGGTAACACAGACTAAAAGAGATCATACAATTGTAGCTCTATGTAAAAGGAGTATCTAACAATGGAATGAAGGAAAAACATCTACTAGCACTAGAATAGAAGGAAGGCCTCCGGATCCGCGGACGTAGCAGATCATACCTCGAGGTCTCCCAAAACGCTGCGGAATCACCTAGTATGAGCCTGTCCTGATATACCTGGATCTGCACAACAAAAGTGTGCAAAAGAGTAGCATGAGTACACCACGACGGTACTCGGTAAGTGCCAAGCCTAACCTCGATGGAGTAGTGACGAGGAAGGTCAGGGCCCTACTGAGAAACAATAATACAACGATAATAACAACAATAAGCAGTTTAAATGAATAATAAATTTCCGAACTAGCAACAATAAGATGATTACTACAATCGTCTACAATTAAGCTAACAATGAATAGCCAACTCAATAAAACAAGTCCAGGACCTGTAGGAATCGAACCCACAGTCCCATTGACAGTACCTCTGGGTCTCCGGGAATCTAACCCGTAGCCCATATCTCAATAAATAATCAATTACTCGGGATCTCCGGGAATCGAACCCGCAGTCCCTACCAATAACTCAGGATCTCGGGAATCGAACCCGTAGTCCCTACCAATAACTCATGATCTCGGGAATCGAACCCGTAGTCCCTACCAATAACTCAGGATCTCGGGAATCGAACCCGTAGTCCCTACCAATAACTCAGGATCTCGGGAATTGAACCCGTAGTCCCTACCAATAACTCAGGATCTCGGGAATCGAACCCGTAGTCCCTACCAATAACTCAGGATCTCGGGAATCGAACCCGCAGTCCCTACCAATAACTCAGGATCTCGGGAATCGAACCCGTAGTCCCTACCAATAACTCAGGATCTCGGGAATCGAACCCGTAGTCCCTACCAATAACTCGGGATCTCGGGAATCGAACCCGTAGTCCCTACCAATAACTCAGGATCTCGGGAATCGAACCCGTAGTCCCTACCAATAACTCAGGATCTCGGGAATCGAACCCGTAGTCCCTACCAATATCACACCGGGTCTCTGGGAATCGAACCCACAGCCCTGGGTCTCCGGGAATCGAACCCGCAGTCCACAAGCACAACAAATAAAAGAATTCACAGAGAGATCAATTATGCTTAACTATAACTTCACCGAAAAATAGTGCCAATAATTATCAAGGAGTTCAAATAAGGCAATTAGGCAACTAAACAGTTAAGTACTACCTAATCATGCTTTCCTAACCACTACCGGGTAAAAATATCAAATTGACAGCCAAGGACGGGAATATCGCTCATCGAACATTTTAATTAAAGTGCGTGTTCAACAACCAGCGCATGTATACGCCCGTCACCTCGCATACAAGGCATTTAAACTATCACATAATATCCTAGGGGTGAAAATTCCCCCACACGAGGTTAGACAAGCCACTTACCTCGACTCCGGTACAAAACCGCTAAGAAACGACTCCGTTGCCACGAGTATCCGACTCCGAGTGGCTCAACTCTATCCAAATAAATTGCATATTGTAAATAATAATTCAAGTAATTTATTCTACACATAAATTCTAAGCTAATACGTGAAATTATGTAAAATGACCAAAATGCCCTCGGACCCACGAGCTCGGAATCTGAAATTTTTTGAAGATAAAGATTACCCATGACCTTAGGAACTCAAATATATAAATTTCTCTTAATTCCATACTCAAAATCGTGGTCAAAATCCAAAAATCTCAATTTCTAGGTTTTTCTTTAAAACCCAAATTCTCCTTTTGATTCTCATGAATTTTGATGTTAAATCTAAGGTATAAACACAAAATAAAAGTTGAAAACTAGTTAGAGGAACTTACCCAATGATTTGGTATGAAAATTCACTCTCAAAATCGCCCATTCTCGGACCTAGGGCTCAAAATATGGTAAAATGAAGCAAAAACTCGAGGTTCACAGCTAAAATCAAGCTGCAGAAGTCGCATTTGCGATCCAGGGTTCGCAATTGCGAACCCTCGCAAAAATGAAGAAGTTCTTCGCAATTGCGAACAAAGAGAGGCTGGGAAGGGTCGCATTTGCGACAAAAAGTTCGCAATTGCGAACTGGCATCGCAATTGCGATGGAAATGTTCGCAATTGCGAGCATACCAGAAGCAGCAGTTTTCCCCGACACAAAAATAAGCATAACTTCCTCATACGATGTCCAAATTCGATGATTCTTTTTCCTATGGCTCCGTAATTTCGATACGGATCTAATGGTTCCAACAAAATTGAATTTGGAGATCATTTACCTAATGTGGTACCCCTTTATGTTCAAAGAAGTAAAGGTTGAAACATCAAATAAGAGCGTGATCACAACCCGAAACACACCCGAGGCCCCCGGGACCCCAATCAATCATACCAACCAACCCCAAAGCACATTACGGACTTGCTCGAGGCCTCAAACCACATCAAACGACTCTAAAACCATGAATTACACCCCGATTCAAACTTTATGAACTATGAAGTTTCCAACTTCTATTTCCGATGCCAAAACCTATCAAATCGCATCCGATTGACTTCAAATTTTGCACACACATTCAAAATGATATATCGAAGCTACAGAAACTTTCGAAATTCCATTCTGACCCTCGGATCAAAATCTCACCTATCAACCGAAATTCGCCAAAATACTAACTTTGCCAATTCAAGCTTAATTCTACACCGGTCGTCACAAAAATATTTCGGACACACTCCTAAGTCCCAAATCACCTAACGAAACTATCCGAACCATAAGATTTGCATTTTTGAGTCCGATATCAAAATTTCCACTTCCGGTCAAATTTTCTCAAAAACCTTCAATTTTCTATCTTTCGCCAAACGACTCCAAAATGACCCACGGACCTCCGAATTCACTTCCGATCGCGCTCCCAAATCCAGAATAACCATACGGAGCTACTCCCAATCTCGGAATCCCAAACGGACATTAATAACACTAAAATGCATTTTAAGCCAAATTGATGCAATTTCTTCTAAAATGCTATCTTCCATAATATGCGCCAAAACGCTCCCGGGTTATCCAAAACCCGATCCAGGCATACGCCCAAGTCCGAAATCATCATATGAACCTGTTGGAACCTTCAAATCTCAATTCCGAGGTCGTATACTCAAAATTCCAATCCTAGTTCATTTCTTCAGTTTTAAGCTTTGGAAATAAGAATTTTCATTTAAATTTGACTCCAAACTTCTTGAATTTTAATTCTGACCATACACACAAGTCAATATACTTGAGATGAAGTTGCTCATGGCCTCAAACTGCTGAATGACGCGCCATATCTCAAAACGACCGGTTGGGTCGTTACACACCGCCTCCGTGCCGTACACTAATGAATAAGGGGTTGCATCTACCGAAGTGTGAATAGTAGTGCGATATCCCAACAAAGAAAAGGTAATTTCTCATGCCATTGCCTCGATCCTTCATCCATATTTTTTGAAGGATTTTCTTGATATTCTCATTTGCTACTTCAACTGCTCCATTTGCCTTGATATTCTAACACATACCCACTCACGTGGGGTCCACAGGCTCCTGCGTGTACCTCGATCATGACTGTGTAGCATGTTTTGCATCTATACATCTTAACAAACCCAAATTCGGGGTCCTTTTGTCCAAAACCCCTCCACTAAAGAAGAATCCACTCGCCAATCGTCTTATGGCTCGTTTCTGATCACCTGTAGCTTGTGCCGGATATACCCCTATTCTGAGATACTCTTTTTTATCGTGGAACCATGGTTTGCCATCAAGTTCCTCTTCTATTGTATGACAATAAGCATTCTGATCATGAACCTGGATTTGTAATGGATCCACATAGGCCTTATCCGGGTGCTAGACGCTAGAGTAGCCAGAGCATCAACACTTCATTATTCATTCTCGGGATATGTTTAAATTATATGGATTGAAACCGTTAACATAGTTCATGCAGAAACTGTCGGTACGGTATGAGTTTCAAATCCCGTGTCTCCCACTCTCCTTGAATATGATATATCAAGAGATCCGAGTCATGACAAAAATCTCTTGAACACCCATGTCTATCGCCATTCTTAATCCTAATATACACGCTTCATATTCGGTCATATTGCTAGTACAGAAAAAGCGGAGTTGAGTAGTAACAGGGTAATGCTGACCCGTTTCTGAAATGAGTACAGCTCCAATTCCAACGCTTTGGTATTAACAGCCCCATCAAAATATAACTTCCAACCTGGATTTTTGTCTTGTTCCAATTCTTCAATATTCATTGGCTCCTCATCAGGGAAATATGTTTTCAGTGGCTCATACCTGCGGTCGACTGTATTTTCTGCTAAGTGATCAGCAATTGCTTGCGCTTTCATTGCAGTGCAGGTTACATAAACAATATCAAACTTTGTGAGCAGAATTTGCCATTTAGCATGCCTCCATGTGGGCATAGGCTTCTGAGAGATGTACTTCAATGGGTCCAAATGAGATATGGGATAAGTGGTATAACCCAACAAGTAGTGTTTCAACTTCTGTGCAACCCAGGTCAAAGCACAACATGTTCTTTCCAATTGAGTATATTTTAACTCATAAGATGTGAATTTCTTACTAAGATAGTAAATTGCTTGCTCCTTCTTTCATGTTTCATCATGTTTCACCAGTACACAGCAGAAGAAATTATCCAATACTGTCAAATAAAGGATAAAGGGCCTCCCGGGTTCTGGAGGAACCAATGTAGTTTGACATTCACCAATCCATTTTACTGCAGCATCTTTCTTTAGTAATTTGAAAATAGGCTCACAAGTTGACGTAAGTTGGGCAATAAATCTGCTAATGTAATTCAGTCTACCCAGCAAACACATCACATATTTCTTGCTCTTTGGTGGAGGCAACTCCTGAATAGCTTTGATTTTAGATGGGTCCAATTCAATACCATGCCGACTTACCACAAACCCCAATAATTTCCCCGATGGTACCGCAAAAGCACATTTTGCTGGATTGAGCTTGAGATTGTATCTACGAAGCCTCTGAAAAAACTTCCTCAGGTCTTTAACATGATCGTCTTGCTTCCTAGACTTGATAATAACATCATCCACATAAACTTCAATTTATCGGTGTATCATGTCATGAAACATGGTAGTCATTGCCCTCATGTACGTGGCTCCACAATTTTTCAATCCGAATGGCATTACTCTATAACAATATGTTCCCCAAGGCGTGATAAATGCTATCTTTTCTGCATCTTCTTCGTCATATCAAGATGTGATGATAACCCGCATAATAATCCACAAAAGACCCAATCTCATGTTTGGCACAATTGTCAATTAGTATGTGCATGTTTGGCAATGGAAAATATCCTTCGGACTTTCCTTGTTGAGGTCTCGATAATCAACACACACTCTGGTTTTTCCGTCTTTCTTCATAACAGGTACAACATTAGCTAACCAGGTGGGATATTTGGTGACCCGTATGACCTTCGCCTCAAACTGTTTGTTGACTTCCTCTTTTATTTTCACGTTGATATCTGTCTTGAACTTTCTTAATTTTTACTTGATGAGCGGGCATTCCAAATAAGTGGGCAACTTATGTACCACCAAATTAGTACTTAGCCCTAGCTTGTCGTCATATGACCATGCAAATATGTCTTTGTATTCATATAGTAACTTTATCAAGTCCTCTCT
The DNA here is from genome assembly GCA_032618575.1 of Nicotiana noctiflora. Taxonomy (NCBI): domain Eukaryota; kingdom Viridiplantae; phylum Streptophyta; class Magnoliopsida; order Solanales; family Solanaceae; genus Nicotiana; species Nicotiana noctiflora. Next base: position 217,616 of record JASVEL010004557.1, read on the forward strand.
GAGTGAGGATTCCAAACGAACACTAATCTTTGTTTCCTGAATGTTTTCCTCATCCCCATATTAATGGACTCCATCTCATTCAAGTTTCGTTTGGGTTTCTCCTTATAATGGTTCAGATCTTTACTAATTTCTTCCAAAATTTCCTCGTCATCATACTCCACTTCATTATCGTATTCAATTTCTTGTATTACTATTTGATTATCAAGACTGGGCCGAGAATTCCTTATGCATGACATATCATTGAAATCAGTGTAAAACGAACTGTACAAGAAAAGAAAAGAAAATAAAATAAGGCTATCAGAATGAAGGAAGAAAGAAATTGCATTTCATTAAAATTTCAAAAGATAACAAGGTTTGACACGTCCGATTAGACGGAACATAGAATTTGTATTACATCCTTGAAATAAAACAGATTAAGAATGAAACATCAAAGCTAACTACCACAACTCCCTTCTAGTCGGAAGAGGAGTAGATTCCCAGTTATTCAGCTTGATCTGGGATCCAACAAATTGGACGTCCATTTTACTTGTGCCCTCTGCTACCTCTACCATGTTCACATCTTCGAACAACTTCTCAAATCTTTCTAGCAGCTCCTCGTCTAGCCTTATCCCTGCTAGGTTGGGCACGACCATTACCGAACATCTTTTTGTACAAGGCTTGATGAATGAATGGGAGAGTTTAGGGATAGGCTTAGGGAGGGTCAATCCTTTCTTTTTCAGTTTTTGGGCTCTTTTCATGACGGTAATGGTTGGCTTAAAACCCAACCCAAAAGTGTCAATGATTCTTGGAAGAGATACTGGTTGTGTTATCCCTTGTAGTGCAACTTCTAAACCTTTCCCAGGGAGAAACCCATTTTTCAACATCTCTGTAGCAACCATGACTGACGCAGAAGCTATCTTGGGCACTGGAATGTTTTCACCTTCAGATATTTTATCCACAGATATAGTGTCTACCACTTGGTATACCCAGGGACCTTTATTGCCCTCAACTTCTTCAAATGGCATGATGATATTGCAGGAATTATCTTCACCGTGAACCACTATTTCTTGACGATCCCATTCGAATTTCACCATTTGATGAAGTGAGAAGGTACAGCCTTTGCCGCATAAATCCATGGCCGTCCTAGTAGGAGATTGTAGCATACGGCAATGTCCAAGACTTGAAATTCCATAGTAAAATCTACTGGTCCGATAGTAAGTTCCAATATGATGTCTCCGACAGTGCATTTCCCGCCTCCGTCAAATCCTCTTACGCATATGTTGTTCTTATAGATTCTTTCATGATCAATCTTAAGCTTTCCCAAAGTAGATAAAGGGCCTATGTTGGCACTTGACCCATTATCAACCAATACGCGGGTCACTACCGATTGTTCATATTTTATCGTAAGATATAATGCCCTGTTATGCTCTGTTCCCTCCATCGGTAGTTCATCACCTGAAAATGTTATTTTGTTTACCTCGAAGATTTTATTTGTGATTTTTTCTAAGTGACTCACTGTAATCTTCTCTGGTACATGGGCCTTGTTTAGGATTTTCATTAAGCATAACGGTGTTCATCAGAATGAATCAACAAGGACAACAAAGATATCTACGTTGGTGTTTTCCTCAGCTGCTCAACTATAGAATAATCCTGAGCTTTCATTTTCTTCAAAAATTCCTCGGCCTCTTCTTTAGTGACAACTTTCTTTACATTGGCCGGATTATCTCTTGTAACTTTTGCTTTTCTAATTCATCGGGAGCAAGACATCTCCTCGATCTAGTCAAACCATGGGTTTCACAAATCTCATCCTTGATTTCCTTTCCTCTATACATGACGGTCACCTTGATGTAATTTCATGGCACAGTTTTGGTGTTTACTAAGGGCATTTGAGTAACTAGCTTAATAATAACTAGCTCTAGTTGTGCTCCTTTTACAGTCAATACGGGCTTTACACTCACATCGAGCATTGTCACCTTTATTGGCTCGGGTTCTTCTACCACTACTGGCTTGTTCACAGATGGCTTGACTAGTATTTTCTCGCTTATGTCTTTCTCCTCTGTCTTGCTTCCGCTTGCCTTGATCATCATTACCACCTGAGATGGCTTCCTACAATCTCCCCCTTGTATCACTTCTATCATGTGGGTCTCGTGGTGTGCAGGAAGAGGATTCTGTTTTATATTAGAATCTTCGGGAGCCTGGACTTCAATTCTTCTAGAATTAATAAGCTCATGTATTGTAGTCTTCAGATGCCAGCATTATTCAGTGTCATGCCCCGGGGCTCCTAAACAATATTCATAATTAACAGATTGGTCCAGGTTCCTTAGTGGTGTATTAGGGATTTTGGGTTCTATGGGGTTTAACATCCCGAGTTGTCTCAGTCTATGGAAAAGACTGGTGTATGACTCACCCAAGGGAGTAAATGCTTTCTTCCTTGGTGTCCTGTCATTCTTAACTCCAGGATTAGGGCGGAAATTTATTCCACTGAGATTTTTATATGTTTTGGATGGTGGGTATGTGTTCTGAGTGTGGTAAATATTTTGAGGTTCTGGAGTTCGCCATGGAGTAGAAGGTGGTGGGTAGGTTTGAGCGTGATGAAAAGAAAATTGTGGAACATCATGAGGGTAATAATGTTGTGGTGCGGTATATGGTGTTGGTGTGTAGGGTTGATGTGGGCGAGGCTGATGGTAGTATGGATTGGAACTCCTGGACCAAGACCTCCCTTCTATGACTGCCACCTATTCCTTCTTCTTTTTCCCGATAGATCCACCTATGCATGTTTGGATCGCCTGGTTCGTAGCTTTTATGGCTGAATAGCTCATAATTTTGTTTGATCTCAACCCTTCCTCAACCAAGCTTCACATTTTAACTACCTCGTTGAATGTTTTCCCAATGGCAGATACTAAATGCACATAGTACGTTGGTTCCAAAGCTTGCAGAAAATAGTCTACCATCTCTCCCTCCTTCATATATGGGTCTACCTGAGCAGCTTTCTCCCTCCATCTAAAGCTATATTCTCGAAAAATGTCTCCTAGCTTTTTCTCCATCTTAGTCAGCGTCAGCCTATCTGGAATAATTTCCAAATTGTACTGGAAATGATTTGCAAATTCCTGAGCCAGATCATCCCAAATGAACCACCTGGTTTGATCTTGCCTCGTATACCATTCAAGAGTTGAACCACTAAGACTTTGGCTAAAGTAAGCCATGAGTAACTCATCTTTCCAACCGGTTCCATGCATTTTGCTGCAGAAGCCTCTTAATTGTGCTACCAGGTCGCCGTGACCATCATATAGATCGCATTTTGGCAGTTTAAATCCTGTTTGCAGCTGCACTTCAGGGAATAAACGTAAATCCTTGTAAGCTACGCTTACTTGACCACCCAAGCCCTACATGTTCCGGAATGATTGGTCGAGGCTTTTCATTTTTCTAGCCATCTCTTCCTGCTCAGGATTTTTAGGTGGTTTCTCCTCTTCAGCCATATCAATGAGAGGGGTATAGGAATTATGTTGTTAGAAAGTAGGTTCCGGGGGATAATAATGATTGTCTTGGACATGGAATAATGGTTCGCTGGATGATTTATGCAAGGTGGCTGGTGGTGGGGCCACATATACAGGAGCACCATGTGGTGGTGGTGGCAGAACTTGTTTAGGGATCGGTGGTGATGCTTGTGATGTGGTTGCACGTATATGGGATAAGTGGAGGATGAGTTTACAGTGGGTGGGTCCTGTGTTTGGACTGGTGAAGGGATATACGTGGGATTGGTCGGGTATGTAGGTAAAGGTTGCCCCTTCACCCAAGCCTGGTACATCTCGGCCGTTTGTTGTTTGAGCTTATACATCTCCCCTTTCATACTGTTCACGTCCACTACCTCATCTTCTTGTACTGGATCCATGACTGTTGCTTCAGTTTACTGAGTAATTGCCTTTGTCATATTCTGGGAACGAGTGTTGTAATGGTGAGTTGCCAGAATGCCAGTTACTAACCACCTATCTGTTACTCAACAACGACAAAACGTTTTAGTGGTTAAGCTATAATGGGTCAAAAATTACAGATTAAGAACACAATTTTTCCTGGCAGTATGCGTCATCCCGGCCTTGTTGTCTTTCTTGATTTGCCAATTCTTTTGTTTTCGGCTTTTTCTTTTTCTTTATATTTTATTACCACCGACGTTCTATTTTTCCACTTTTTATTCTCTCTTCTTATTTTCTCTTTTTTTTCATTTCTTATTAATCGGTCCTACATACTTGCCTATCGCACAAGTATTTAAAGAAAGAGAATATTATAGACAAATTTTTAAATTTTCAACTTTATTGATAACCAACCATTGATTACAAAGATAATACTCTAATGATAATTGTGCTACAACTTTCTAATAATGCAAAAATAAAAATACAAACTCAAAATGCATATTCTAAGAATACATTAAAGATCCTAGTGCTTGCGGGACATCGTTCGGTCTCGCCGCGGGCCTATATGACAGTCCCCTTTGGAGTTTATCTAAATCTCTCATTACTTTCTTTACGAATATCGTTGCTGAGGCGACAAATGTAGACTAGGTCATATCTTCGCATATCTGGAATTTCCGAGTGATATAGTGAGCAATGCTGACAATTCTCTCTCTAATCATTCCTTTCTCTTAGAGTAACCTCCCTATTTGTTTGGCACGAGCATCCAGAGTCTGTTGGCTTTTCTCTTGAAGCTGTTGTAGTTCCATTTCCAACCGGGCCATGGCCATATAGCAGTGTTCTCTTTCCATTTCAAACTATTTTACTTGTTTGCTATTCTTGAACTCGGTAGTGACAATCTTTTTCCTCAACCGAGCAACTTCAATTTTATGTTCTTCTTTCAATTGTTGGATCATACGAGCCCTTTCTTCAGCATTTCTAGCCAATTGCTTCCGAACCCCGATTAATTCTTTTTTGGCTTTGTCAAGATCAAAACTGTAATCGTTCACCTTTCGCTGCAAATTATCAATCAGTTTTTCATCTCGGTCATGTCGAATTGGGGTTTCAGTTGCTGTTCTCATTTTCAAATTTTGAGCTTTCAATGCCTCATTTTCCTTAATCAGTTGTTTCTTTCACCCTCATCGGCCGTCGTTTGTAAACCGTTTTAGAACTTGAGGTCTTGAACTTGCTTTTCTAACATACTGATTTTGGTTCGGTATTCATTCTCTTTAGCCAACCAATCCCATTGCTATTTTGACAGTTCGGCAAATTCCTGGATGTGAGGTCTCTTCATTGGTCTTTCATGCTCATAATGATTTTTGTACCATATGGAGTTACCAGGTGACACTTCACCTATGGCCCGATCCCTTACAAGTGTCCACCTTCAAACATTGACACTCGTTCTATATTTTTCTGACTTTCGCCTCAGGAAACTGCCCGTCGGGACTAATCTCTATCACCTGGACGCTGAGATCTCCATCTTTTTGGAACTATTTGATATCTTTCGAGTTGCCATAATACTCGGTATGGTGCGTAAGGTTGAATACTTTTGAGTCCCATTAAAAGAAAGTGTGATCCTTCTGCCTACATGTATATGATTTCACCGATGGGTAGCCACCCAAATGTCCATTCTATCTTACTAGCAGTAAGAGATCGGAAGTATGTGATCCAAACTTTAGGCCCCTCCGGCAACTTTACCCCTTTTATCCTCGTGTAGAATTCTTTTATGCAAGTCTTTTCTAATGATTCATAACTCAGAAATTGAGGGCGATGGCATAAGTGCTCGATCATCCATATCTGTAATAGCAAGTTGCATCCCTCGAAGAAATCTTCTCTAGCTTTACAAGTTGTGAGGGCACGAAAGATATCGGCCACGATCATAGGTACCAAAGTACTATTATCCTGTATCAGGAGGGTACTGACAATCCCGACAATTCTGATGTCGATGTTCCCGTCTTTCCTTGGAAATATTATCAAACCCAAAAAGGCCACCATGAAAGTGAAACGCCAATGTTCCTCCCATTTAGCCCGGTTTGCTTTACTGCAGAGTTTGTTTGTTGGGTTGTTAAATCCTCCAATGTGACCATATCTATGGTATATGAAATTCATAGTGCAAAACACGTGGACAAAATCTTTATTGTGAAAGCTTCGGACTATTTTCATGGAATCCAGGAATCTATGAGCGGTGATGGCTCTTGGAGCAACCGGGTATTTATCTTTCAGAGGGACCTCATTTTTACCGATGTAATTAGCAATCTCTTCTAGTGTCAGAGTGAGCTCGAAGTCCGAAAAATGGAGCACATTGTGTGCGGGATCCCAGCATGTGACCAAGGCTCGAATAATGTCTCCCCGAGGTATGATATCAAGCAACCCGGTAAGACCTTTCAAATATTTCCTGACCTCGTCTTGTCCGTCCTGACCCAAGTCATTCCACCATAGGCGTAACTCCAAAGGGATCTTACTCATTAATGAAAAAGGTTCATTTTTCATTGTGCTCATCCTGCACATTTATTTAAAGGTGATTTAACCACACATTATTTGGCCTAAAAACAAAAAAATATTTTTAAAGGAATTTTTTTTTTCATTTTCAAAAAGTCCCTATTTGCGAATACAGCCTTTCAGCACTTCCTCCGAAGATTTTAAGGTAGTATCTATTATTTAGGGATAGTGACTCAAATGTGGCCATTTTTGGGCAAACAGCCTTCCGGCGTCCTTTCGGGACATTCGGCTATTTTCAAAAATAGCATCACTTTAATTTATTAACATTTTTTGTTGTTTTTGTAAAAGGGGTGGTTGGACCCGTCAAGGGTTGCCTACGTATCTCGCACGTGGTGAGAATCAAACCAGCGTAGTTTGGTCAAATTATTTTTTAGACCAACTATTTTTAATTTTCTAGCTATATTTCATAATTTCCAACTATTTTTGATAATTTCGACAGTTTCGTCAGTATTTAGACATCGGTTCCTTCTAAAATTACTATTCTCCTCTTTTCTTTCCCTCAATTATTTAGCGTGTCAGCATAATGACCCAAGACAAATAAATGCAACATATAATCATGATTGGTCTTTTTATATCCGGGTCACCTGTCCTAGACAGACCCAACCCCTATGTTGAGTCCCCTAAGTCAGATATGATGCAAATAATCATCCTAATTCTAGGCTCAATCTCCTGATTTTTCATTGGTTCTAGACTGTGTACCCCGAGCGGACAACTCGAGTCGAGGAGGGGGCTACGTACCGGGGACCCGCGGGATCGTCCGACTTAGTAAATTTTCCGGCCATTATTTCTTATTATGGTATTGACTTAACAGAAAGGGGAGTCTCGACCAATAAGCACATCCCCGGACGTAAGAATAGAAGGTTTTTCAGCACAATTTCTATATACAATTCACGTAATATCAAAGCGGTAAACATATAGTACATTGATCAAAATATATAAAGAAATCAGATATAATCCAAAACAGTAATTTAACTGAACTCGAATTCTTAAACCCTGAAGTGAAGTTCTGGGTTTCTTATCCCCAGGAGAGTCGCCAGAGCTGTCACACCTCCTTTTTTATGTGTACTACTATACCCGTGAGAGCATAGAGGAGTTTTTCCAATTTAAGGACAGTCAGAACGGGATTAGTTATTTAAGTTTTCAGAGTTTCCACTTGAGAATATAATGGTGTCCCAAGTCACCGGTTTAATCCCGAACCAAGGAAAGTTTGACTCTGTTACAGTCCGCGAACTAGAAATCCGGATAAGAAATTCTGTTAACTCGGGAGAAGGTGTTAGGCACTTCCGAATTCCATGGTTCTAGCACGGTCGCTCAACTGTTGCTTTTGATTTATCTGATTACAATTGTATATTTCAATTATGTGCATTAGTATTCCGCTTTTGAATTTTAAGAATTGCAACGTTGTGAAAATGCATCCTTGACCACACCGTACCAGTACGCCTGTGGCTTTGGATATATTTCGACTTCATTGGGAGTAAGATTTGGGTCACATAAGTGTGCACCCGTTCATGAGGATGTATATTTGAATTGTGCCTTATGGTGTCTATTCTTCATTACTTTGGGAAAGATCGTGGAATTAGCTAAACGATTCTTCCGAGTCTAAAGATTTTATAATTATTATTCGAGGGCCCTGTTTGTCTATTTTTTACGACGAGGCTCATCTCATGGTATTTTAAATGTTAAATCTAAATAGCACTAAGTTTTCTATCACTTATTTTTTCCTTAGAAAAATTATCAACAGTTTTTAATAGTTCGTATTTATCGTTTATTTAGATCCAAAGCCACTATACGTTATTAGATATGGAATCTGGAGTAACTTAACAGAAATGCACCAATGTGCGTAAGTCTATTTAAAGCCCAGTTAGTATTTCCGTATCTATCTCTCACATGCACAAATGCCATATCGATTGGATCTGGGCTTCTTTTCATGACCAAGCCCAAATCATTTAACAAATCCAAAGTTGGTTCAAATATTATACTGAACTAACCATAGATATATAAACAAATGTTCCGACTTCAATAAAAAATTTAACTAGACATATTAATACTAAATTCATTTGTATACTACTGTTCAGCCACCTGATTAACTAAGTCCGAGTTTATTAGTTGAAACATATACTTATCCAATACAGAACTAGCCTATTATTTTGTTTAACTGGGAATACTTGACTAGATCTACAGATAACATATTTAAATTAAATCTAGAACTCCATTCGTACTTTTGATACCTGTTTCATTTCAGATTATTGAATTTTAATGTGAGTCAAAAAGCATAAACTCGTTTAAACCATGAAATATTATAAACGGAATTGAAATCTACCTATTTCACGCTTCTTCTCGTTAGCAACTACTGATTCAGAGTTTAATAAACAAAATATTTTGACATTTTTTGTATTATACTTCTGATTCATATCAGATGTAAATCTACAAGTAAATCAACTAGATTTTAGTCATTTTTTCAATTTTAAATCTAGGTGATCATTTTTTAGATTGATCTATTTAGTATAATTCCTACATTAATATCTTACTACTACTGTAAATCTGAGTTTAAAGTTCGCACAGTCCAACATTATACAGCATATTCCTAACGAATTACACTAGTTCTAAGAATTCTACAGCTAACAACAAAATAGAAATACAGGTACAAATGAAAACTAATACGCATTTCATTTCTTCAAAACATCAGTTACATTCTTGAGAGGCAGTGGTGTACCTGGTCAAGTTGAGAGGGAAACAATGAGTTCTAGAAGAAGAAGAAGAAGAAGAAGAAGAAGAAGAAGAAGAAGAAGAAGAAGAAGAAGATAAAAAAAAAAAAAGAAAACCAATTTCAGAGTAGAGGACCCAACGAATTCAACCAAATAATGAAGAACATCAATCAGAAACCCAAAATATCACTTCGAACAACAACAATGAAACAGTAACAATATTTCAGTGTAATTTTAGATTTCCAATCTTCTGAACCTTTTTTCAATATGGCCTAAAAGGGCCTATTTATAGAGTAAAATGGGGGGGGGGAATTTTAATTAGATATTCAGATTTTTTAGTTTAGTCTACTTATTTAAATCGTGAATGCACTAGAACCCCTGCTAGAAGGTTCTAGGGTATTCTCCATTATTCTAATTAGGTGTAAATGCCTTTATTACCCTCACTTGCTAATGTTTTCTACTTATTTACCATTTAGTTATACCTTGAATGCCCTTTATTGTTTGGTTAATTACATAAGAACCAAGCAGCTTTGCCTTTTATACCCTTAGTCTTTCCAAATTGTTCCAGAATACCACTTACCCATTCCCCTTTTACCCCTAAACTTTTATTCATATTTACCCGACCAAACCTTAAATCAATTAGACCTTTATTTCACAAATAGCCACAAATGAGCGGTCTTTCAATCATAGTCAATAATAGAGTCTTAGTTGCAGAAATAACCCACATTTAAACAATCTTACAAATATAGCCCTAATAAGACTAATTAACCAATTAACCCTTTAATTAATCAGAGATTCAGAAAAATCAAAAAGTCAAAATTATATTGTAATGATAGTCAACATTAAACAGTCTTACAAATATAGCCCTAATCATGGCTAAACACTCGATTAACAGGACTCGGAGGAATAAATTGATAATGGGTTGAATCCAATTAATTAGAACACTCAATCAAAAATTAAACCTATCAAGAAAGAATCCTAAGTGACTACAAATCATTTGATTTAACTAGTGACTTAAATCAGAAAAGAGAGCATACAGTCGATTTCATGTACAAACAAAAGAACCTTTAGCATGCAACCGACAAATAATAAAGATAAACGAAGCACAAGTAGCATAGTAGAGAAAATAGGGTTTGGTATACTTAGCTTTTTCTGTTGGTTTTCTTTTTTTCTTTTCTATCTTTCGTTTCCTTCTTTTTCTTCATTTTTCTTTCTGGTTCTTGATTTTTCGGTTGTCTAGAGTCTGTGAGCCTTTTCTTTGATTGTTGGTCTATCAAACAGACTCCTAAAGTCTTATTTGTGGTGAATGAGTCGTGTTTGAAGGATTGGGGTTTGATTGGGGTAGTTTTTGGTTTGGGGGTATCCGCCGGAGTAGGGTTCCGGCGAAATACTTTTTACTATTCGAAGGGATGGGCTTATATTCGAGGGAAAATAATTGGATTGGGTGAAAGAGGGGTTCAGAGTGGTTCAAGGGTATTACTGGTGGAAGGTGGTTCAAAAGTGGTGGTCGCCGACTAGGGTTTCCGGCTATCTATTTTTCAAGATTCGAGAGGAATGAAAGGTTTTTGGCTGGAGTAAAGGTGATCGGGTGAAAGAGGAGGAAGTATAGGATTCAGGGGTGTAGAAGTTGGTCGGAGAAGACTACCAAAAACGAACCACCGGTAGGGTTCCTTTGGCTCAAATGGAGAGGAAGAAGGAAGACATGGCGGCTAGGGTTTGGGGTTATGAGGCTGAAAGGGGGAAATGAATGAAGTGTAACGGTGGGTGTAAATATATATTAAAAGTGTATTGATGTCTCTTAGTTGTTGGATCGAGCTGGATGGAGGGCTAGGATCTATTCGACCTCATACGACGTCGTGTGGTTTAAATGAGGCCTTCATCTCATCTGTTAGGGTCCTGATTATTTATGATCAACGGCATCGTTTTAATTGTCTAGCAAGTGTTAATCCTAGGCCGTTTTTTTCAACTGATCAATGGTCTGGATTTATTCCTCTTAAACGGTGCCGTTTGGATTTTTGTATATGCAGGCCGGTTTGTTTCCTTTGGGCCTGGTCCGTGTGTTGCATATATTGGGCCACTAATTGCCCCAGGTCCAATCTGTATTTGTATTATATTGTATTTATTTTTTGTATTGTAGATATATTTTGTATTTTTTGTATTATATATTTTTTTGTTTTTTTTTCTGTATTTATTATCTCTTGTATTTTGTATTTTTTTTTATTTTCCCTGATTTTTCTAAAATTAAGAGTAATTTTCTTATATTTTGATATTTTCTAATTAGTACAAGAATGTATTTTGTTTTAATTTTCTTTGCTTTATTTTCAAGAAATAAAAACAAAGACTACTATTTCTACACAATGATCAATAAGTTTCACACAAAAATCATTTTTATGAATTTTTGGACTAATTTGCTTGGGGCAAAAATCACGTGCTCACACTGGTTATTGCTTGGAATCCTGCTATTTACCGATCTTCTTCTTCATTTTCTGCCTTAGAACTCATCGAGTTTGTTCCACTTCTGTCCAGGTATGCTCCCGGCCTTTGAAGATGTAACCAAAGTTCTGAAGTTATAAAGCTGTTAGACAAGTTTGCAAGCTTTAATTCTGTTCATTTCATAGATGTAGAGTTAAATAGAATTATATGTAATTTGTTAGGACATTATGTGTATAATTTGGACTTTGCGGACTGTGAACTTAAATTTACAATTTCTTCAAGTAGATTAGTTTAAGTATTCATGTAGAAATTCTATGAAGTAGATCGTTGAAAGTAAGTCGCATAGATCATAAAACTGGCCAAGGCCTAGTAGATTAATTTTTAGACCTTCATCTGTCACTGAAACAGAAGTGTAATACAAATGATCGAAATGCTTTTGTAGTTTCTGTGTCAACTTGATAATTTGAAAAGTATGAGTTAGTTAGATTTCAATTTCATTCATAGTACAGAATTGTTTAAACTAGTCTATGCATTTTTAACTCACATTAAAGTTCAGAAACATGATGTGAAACAGGAATAAAAAATATGAATGACATTCAGGACTTAATTCGAATATGTCAACCGTAGATCTAGTCTAGCATTTCCAGTTAAACAAAACAATAAGGTAGTTCTGCACTTGAGTAAGTATATGTTTTGACTGATAAAATCAGACTTAGTTAATCTGGTAGCTAAATAGTAGTATACAAATAAAATTAGTGTTAATATTTCTAGTTAATTTCTGATATTGAACTTACTATACTTGTTTACATCTATGATTAGTTCAGTAAAAATGTTTGAACCTGCTTTGGATTTATTAATGATTTGGGCCTGGTCATGAAAAGAGGCCCAGATCCAATCGCTATGGCCTGTGTGCATGTGAGAGACGAATGCATAAACACGAATTGGGCTCTAATTAGGCCTATGCACTTCTGTGCATTTCCCTTTTGTTAGTCTGGATTCCAGGCCCACAACACGTAACGGCTTGGATGTGAGTAAAATATCAATGCAGATTATAATTAGACAGCATTAATGGTTATCTTATATATGGAAAAAAACAAACGATAGAAAACGTAGTGCACTATAGGTTTGACCTCAAAAAAATACAATGAGATGGGCCTCGTTATAAGGCAAGAATGCACGGGGCCCTCAAATAATTATCATAAAATCTTTAGATTCAGAAGGATCGTTTATCTAATTTCACGGTCTTTCCCAAAGTAATAAGACGTAGATATCTTAGGCACAATTCTAATATACATTCTCAAGTAGGGGTGGACATTTATGTGACCCAAATCCTACTCTCAACGAAGTCGAAATGTATCTAAAGCCACAGACGTACTGGTACGATGTGGTTAAGGAATGCATTTTCATGAGTTACAATTCTTTAAAATTGAAAAGCGGATCATTAATGCACATAATTAAAAATAAATAATTGAAATTAGATAAAAGTAAATACAATAGTTGAGCGACCGTGCTAAACCCACGGAATTTGGGAGTGCCTAACACCTTCTCCCGAATTAACAGAATTCCTTATCTCGATTTCTAGTTCGCATACTGTAATAGAGTCAAACTTTCCTCGGTTTGGGATTAAACCGGTGACTTGTTACACCATTATATTCTCAAGTGGCGACTCTGAAAATTTTAAAATAACTAATCCCATTCCGACTGTCCTTAAATTGAAAAAAACTCGTTTACGCCCTCGCGGGTATAGTAGTATAAAAAAGAGGTGTGACCAGTATTTTCTCTTTTGTTGCATATATATATATATATATATATATATATATATATATATATATATATATATATATATATATATATAACTACAGAGGTTGATTTGGTAGACCTGTCTAGGCTCATCACTACTTTGCCAGTGTTAGGCTAGGCACTTACCAGCACATGGGGACGGTTGTGCTGGATGCTACACTTCTGTGCTTTTTGTACAAATCACGGTACTGGAGCAGCTTTTGGACCATAGCAGTAGTGTACTGAGCGGGAGTGGATTTCAGTCGAGGGACTTACGAGGTAGCCTAGCTGGCGTCGCAGGTCGAACTCTCGTTCTATATTTTCTGTTTGTTTTTATTATACCAAGATAGACATTATGTATTTTTTATTCAGACTTGTTTGTAGCACTCTTTGGTAGTTCGTGAGGTAGCGACTCCAGTTTTGCGTAGTAAAATATTAAACTTCTGCATTTTGAGTTTTCAAATATTTATATTATAAAAGACTTCCGCTTTTATTTAAAGGTTTATTATTGTTATTACTGTTGTGTTGCTATCCAAAAAGGTTTAAATGTTTGGCTTGCCTAGCTCCAACAGTAAGTGCCATCACGACTCCCGATGGTTGGAAATCCGGGTCGTGATACTCGCCCTGCTTCCCTCGCTAAGTAGCCTAAGAGATTCTCCCTCATCCCGAACTTTCTAAACTTGGCCCCTTGGTTGACCAACTCAGACATCATCCTGTCACAGGCCTGCACAAGGAAAACTCAATAACGAACGAATGTCGCGGAATACAGGTAAAATGCACCTAAACTAATCACAAAGTGAATCCGGCAGACTTCTTCTAAGTTGGAGCATACTCCTATTGATCATGTCCCTTCACCCCCGGGAGAGCCGGCCTCAGGCAAAGTATATCCGCTCAAAGGCATCAACGACCTAGGATCAGGTATCCCAGGGGTAGCAGACTCAGACAATGCCTCCTCCTTGGAGATACTGGCCTGGTCAGTACCACTAGAATCTCCATCGCCTCGAAGGGTAGGAAGAGAGGTTAAAGACTCCATCCCGGCTTCAGAAGAACATTGTCTCACCCCAAAGGTGTAACGACCCGGCCGGTCGTTTTAGAAAATTTCGCCCCAATCCCTAATTTAACTGTTTCCCTAAGTACATTTATGCTATTGTGGTTTGCCGGGAGAGTCGGCCCTGAAATTTGAAGTATTTTGGGACACTTAGTCCCTAAATGAGAGCTTTAAAGATAAAAAATGGTCCGTAACCGGAACGGTGTTAAGACGATCTCGGAACGGAAATCCGATGGTTCCATTAGCTCCGTTGGGTGATTTCGGGGTTGGGAGCGCGTTCGGAATGTATTTTGGAGGTCCTTAGCTCAATTAGGCTTGAAATGCCGAAGGTTGAAATTTTGGCGAATCCGAACGATAGGTGAGATTTTGATCCGGGGTCGGAATGGAATTCCGACAATTTCTGTAGCTTCGTTATGTGATTTTGGATATGTCAGCAAATTTTCAGGTCATTTGAACGTCGTTTAGCCGGGTTTTGGATTGAATGTTAGTTTTGAAAGTTTTGAAGAAACTTAGGCTTGAATCGATGTGAATTATGGGTTTTGATGTTGTTAGACGTATTTTTATGATTTGAATGAGTTCATATCATGTTTTGGAGTATGTTGGTGGTTTTCGTTGGGGTCCGGGAGCCTCGGGATGAATTCGGGGGTCCAAACGGACCAATTTGTGCCAAAAGGCACTGCTGTTCTGCTGCAATAATTGCAGAGCAATTTTGCCCTCCACGATCGCGGAGATGGCCATGCGATCGCGTAAGGGAGAAATCCTGAGCTCTGCGATCGCGAAGTAAAGCCTGCGATCGCGTAAGTCTGGAGGTTGAACCAGTGCGATCGCGTGAGGTTTCATGCGATCGCGTAGGGTATTGGTCGGAAGCAGTGCGATCGCGTGAGGGAGTATGCGATCGCGTAGGGTAGTTTGAGGAGCCGGACGAGTTTGTTCTTCGTGATCGCGTTAGTACGTTTGCGATCGCGTAGGGTTGCTGAGTTGTTCACTGCGATCGCGTCCAGGTTCATGCGATCGCATAGAGGAAAATTAGGCCGCCCATATCGCAAGCCCAGTGCTGCGATCGCGTAGAATAAAATGGCCTGGCAGTGACTTTAAGTCCAGAACATTTCAGTCGCGGCCTAACACACCAAAACCGCCATTGTTGAGCTCCAAGAGAGGATTTTGAAGGGGAAACGCCGGGATATCATCGGGAAATCATCGGGGGTAAGTTTCTTGACCTTAATTCGTTGGTTTATCATGAAATCCGTGATTATTTCACTGAAATTGGGAGATTAAAGGTGGGTTTGAGCCCTAGGCCTAAATGTTAGAAAATCTCTGATTTGAGTGGGCAAATGGAGTCCGATTTTGGTAAATTTTATATGCCTAGACTCGTATTGAGATAAGGAACCCGAATATATAATTTTCGTGATTTTTCGATAAGCGTACCAAAAGTCGGGTTTTGGCAACTTGTGGGTTTTGGTGTATTTTGAGTTATTTTGATTGGGTAATGCCCAATTAGTCTATTTTGATGTGATTCTATTGATTTTTATCAGATTCTACACTTGTGGAGGCCGACATTCGCGGCAAGAGAGTTGTTTCATAGCGGTTTTGTACCGGAGTCGAGGTAAGTGGCTTGTCTAACCTCGTGTGGGGGAATTTTCACCCTAGGATATTATGTGATAGTTTAAATGCCTTGTACGCGAGGTGACGGGCGTGTACATGCGCTGGTTGTTGAACACGTACTTTATTTAAAATGTTCGATGAGTGATATTCCTGTCTTTAGCTGTTAATTTGATATTTTACCCGGTAGTGGTTAGAAAAGCATGATTAGGTAGTACTTAACTGTTTAGTTGCCTAATTGCCTTATTTGAACTTCTTGATAATTATTGGCACTATTTTTTTGGTGAAGTTATAGTTAAGCATAATTATTCTCTCTATGGATTCCTTTATTTGCTGTGCTTGTGGACTGCGGGTTCGATTCCCGGAGACTCAGGGATGTGGGTTCGATTCCCGAGATCCCGAGTTATTGGTAGGGACTATGGGTTCGATTCCCGAGATCCTGAGTTATTGGTAGGGACTACGGGTTCGATTCCCGAGATCCTCTGAGTTATTGGTAGGGACTGCGGGTTCGATTCCCGGAGATCCCGAGTTATTGATTATTTATTGAGACATGGGCTGCGGGTTCGATTCCCGGAGACCCAGAGGTACTGTCAATGGGACTGTGGGTTCGATTCCCATAGGTCCTGGACTTGTTTTATTGAGTTGGTTATTTGTTGTTAGCTTAAATTGGAGACGATTGCAGTAATCATCTTATTGTTGTTATTTCGGAAATTATTATTTATTTAAACTGCTTATTATTGTTATTACCATTATATTATTGTTTCTCAGTAGGGCCCTGACCTTCCTCGTCACTACTCCATCGAGGTTAGGCTTGGCACTTACTGAGTACCGCCGTGGTGTACTCATGCTACTCTTCTGCACACTTTTGTTGTGCGGATCCAGGTACATCAGGACAGGCTCACACCAGGTGATTCAGCAGCGCTTTGGGAGACCTCGAGGTATGATCTGCTACGTCCGCGGATCTGGAGGCCTTCCTTCTATTCTAGTGCTAGTAGATGTCTTTCCTTCATTCCGTTGTTAGATACTCCTTTTACATAGAGCTACAATTGTATGATCTCTTTTAGTCTGTGTTACCCGTGGGATTCCGGGTCTTGGTAGTGTTTTAAACAGTGTATTTGACTGGTGTATGTGCCAAGCGGCACGGATTACATTCCTTTCATCTTATTTTTCCACTAATTCTTATTAAATGTTCATAAACTGGTATATTCCGCAACGTGTTAGGCTTACCTAGTCATGGGGACTGGGTGCCATCACGACATGTTCACAATTGGTGAACTAGGGTCGTTACAAGTTGGTATCAGAGCTCTAGGTTCATAGGAGTCACGGGACACGGACCGGTTACTTAGAGTCTTGCTGATCGATACGGAGACGTCTGTATTTATCTACGAGGGGCTATGTAACCTGTTTAGGAAACTCTTCATTTCTTTGGATTCCTTGTCGTGCGACATTTTTGGCATCAAAATCTAAACTATTGATTTCTATTCTCTCACAGATGGTAAGGACACGAGCTACTCGCGACGATCAGGTACCCGCGCCCCCTGTTGCCGCCGTCAGAGGCCGGGGCCGAGGTAGAGGACGAGGACGCGCCCGAGGTGCGGCCACAGCACCCGCGCGCGCTGCCGCTGAGGTGCCACAGGTAGACCAGGTTGGAGCGCAGGCACCTGGTACACCGACTACAGCTGCTACTACTCCAGCACTACAGGAGACCCTGGCTCAGTTCATGAGTATGTATACCACTTTAGCTCAGGCAGGATTGCTTCCTCTCATCGCAGCTACATCTCAGGCCGGGGGAGGGGCCCAAACTCCCGCAGCCGTTACACCGGAGGAGCGTGTGCCAGTGGGACAGGTTCCAGATGTTTTGGTTATGCCTCCTGCCGCCCCAGCACAGCCCGGAGGTGGACCAGCTACCTCTGAGGACGAGCAACGTAGATTGGAGAGGTTCAAGAAATATGACCCTCCAGTGTTTAGTGGTTTGGCTTCAGATGATGCGTTGGGTTTTCTAGAGGAGTGTCATCGTATTCTTCATACTATGGGGATTGTGGAGACCAGCGGGGTTTCATTTACTGCTTTTCAGTTTCGTGGGACCGCTTATGATTGGTGGCGCACGTATGAGTTGGATAGTCCGGAGGAGTCCGCTTCGTTGACCTGGACGCAGTTTTCAAATCTGTTTTTGACGGAGTTTGTTCCCCAGAGCCTTAGGGATTCTTGGCGCTCGGAGTTTGAGAGATTGCGACAGGGCTCCATGTCAGTATCGGAGTATGCTATTAGTTTCACCCGCCTAGCCAGGCATACACCGGCTTTGGTAGCCACGGTCCGGGAGAGAGTGCGGAGATTTATTGAGGGCCTGATTCCGCCGATCCGGTCCAGCATGGCCAGAGAGTTGGAGACAGATATATCTTATCAGCAGGCAGTTAGCATTGCCGGGAGGATCGAGAGTATGCTCCCTAGAGAGCGGGGAGATAGAGAGGCCAAGAGGTCTCGTGAGTCGGGCCATTTCTCTGGTGCCCGCACTTCAGCAGCCGGTCGTTTTGGCAAGGGTTATTCCGGTCGTCCAGTTCATTCAGCATTGCCAGCAGCCGGTAGTACTCCAGCTCTTCCAGCACCTCAGGAGCCTTATTATGCTCCCCCAGTTTCTAGCGAACCTCCTGCGCGGGGTGCTTCCAGGGGTCAGACTAGTGGGGGTGAGGCCGGTCAGTCTCAGCCACCGCGTCCTCCCAGAGCTTTTTTTGAGTGCGGGGATACTCGCCATCTGGTTAGGGAGTGCCCCAGGCGCAGGAGAGGAGCCCCTCATCAGTCATCACAGCATCATCGTGGCTCTCGGGGTCAGCAGGCTATCATTCCGGCTCCGGCTTGCTATTCCACCTGCCCGGCCGGCCGGGGGCGGGGGTCGGGGTTCTGAAGCCGCCCTCGAGAGGGGGGACAGGCCGGATTCTATGCTATTCCTGATCGCGCTGCGGCTGTTGCATCTGACTCTGTTATCACAGGTATTATTATGGTTAGTCACAGGGAGGCATCGGTTCTATTCGACCCTGGTTCCACTTTTTCATATGTGTCTTCTTACTTTGCTTCTCATCCGGGTGTGCCTCGGGATTCTTTGAGTGCCCCCATTTATGTTTCCACTCCGGTGGGTGATTCTTTGGTAGTGGACCGCGTATATCGGTCGTGTTTGGTTACCATTTGTGATTTTGAGACCAGAGCGGATCTATTGCTGCTCGGGATGGTCGATTTTGATATTATTCTGGGCATGGACTGGTTGTCGCCCCATTATGCTATTCTTGATTGTCACGCCAAGACCGTGACGCTGGCTATGCCGGGCATTCCACGTATTGAGTGGAGTGGTACTCTAGATCACACCCCTAGCCGTGTTATTTCTTTTCTCAGAGCTCAGCGTATGGTTGAGAAGGGGTATGCTGCTTATCTAGCCTATGTGCGGGACGTCAGTATTGACACTCCCTCTATTGATTCCGTTCATGTGGTACGTGACTTTGTTGATGTATTTCCAGCTGATCTCCCGGGCATGTCGCCCGACAGAGATATTGATTTTGCCATTGATTTGTTGCCGGGCACTCAGCCCATTTCTATTCCACCGTACCGTATGGCTCCTCCTGAATTAAAGGAGTTGAAGGATCAGTTACAGGAGTTATTGGGCAAGGGTTTTATTCGACCCGGTGTTTCGCCTTGGGGTGCTCCTGTATTGTTTGTGAAGAAAAAGGACGGTTCTATGCGTATGTGTATTGACTATCGTCAGCTGAACAAGGTTACAGTGGAGAACCGGTATCCTTTGCCCCGTATTGATGATTTATTTGACCAGCTACATGGCGCACAGGTGTTTTCTAAGATTGATTTGCGCTCTGGGTATCACCAGCTGAAGATTCGGGAGCCAGATATCCCGAAGACTGCCTTCAGGACCCGGTATGGTCACTATGAGTTTCTCGTGATGTCTTTTGGGTTGACTAATGCCCCAGCAGCATTTATGCATTTGATGCACAGTGTGTTCAGGCCTTATCTGGACTCGTTCGTGATTGTCTTCATTGATGATATTCTAGTATATTCCCGGAGCCGGGAAGAGCACGAGCAACATTTGAGGATAGTGCTTCAGATTCTGAGGGAGAAGCAGCTTTATGCCAAGTTCTCTAAATGTGAATTCTGGTTGAGTTCGGTGGCATTTTTGGGCCACGTGGTGTCGAGTGATGGTATTCGAGTAGATCCGAGGAAGGTGGAGGCCGTGCAGAGTTGGCCCAGACCCTCCTCAGCTACTGAGATTCGCAGTTTCCTTGGTTTGGCGGGCTATTACCGTCGTTTCGTAGAGGGTTCTCTTCGATTGCTGCACCTATGACTAGATTGACCCAAAAGGGTGCGCCTTTCTAGTGGACAGACGAGTGTGAGGCGAGCTTTCAGAAGCTCAAGACAGCTTTGACTTCGGCCCCTATATTGATGTTGCCTACAGGTACGGGGTCCTATACCGTATATTGTGATGCCTGACGAGTTGGACTCGGCGCGGTATTGATGCAAGACGGTAGGGTGATTGCCTACGCGTCGAAACAGCTGAAGGTGCATGAGAAGAATTACCCTGTTCATGATTTGGAGCTAGCTGCCATTGTTGACGCCTTGAAAATTTGGCGTCATTATTTATATGGAGTTCCTTGTGAGATCTACATGGATCATCGGAGCTTGCAGCACTTGCTTAAGCAGAAGGACCTGAATATGCGCCAGAGGAGATGGTTGGAGCTACTGAAGGACTATGATATTACTATTCTCTATCATCCGGGCAAGGCTAATGTGGTTGCCGATGCCTTGAGTCGTCGGGCAGGGAGTTTGGGGAGTTTGGCATATCTACCAGCTTCGGAGAGGCCTATGGCGATGGATGTTCAGGCTTTGGCCAGGCAGTTTGTTAGACTGGATCTTTCGGAGCCCGGCCGGGTTCTAGCTTGTGTGGTTTCTCGGTCTTCTCTATTTGACCGCATCAGGGAGCGTCAGTTCCATGACCCTCATTTGCTTGTCCTTCAGGATAGAGTTCGGCGTGGTGATGCTCGAGATGTTACCATCGGAGATGATGGAGTAATGAGGATGCAGGGGCGCATCTGTGTGCCCAATGTAGATGATCTTCGAGAGCTGATTCTAGGAGAGGCCCATAGCTCGCGGTATTCCATCCATCCGGGAGCCGCGAAGATGTATCAGGACTTGAAACATCATTACCGGTGGAGGCGGATGGAGAGGGATATAGTTGATTATGTTTCTAGATGCCTCAACTGCCAGCAGGTGAAGTATGAGCATCAGCGTCCGGGTGGATTGATGCAGCAGATTGAGATTCCCGAGTGGAAATGGGAGCGCATTACCATGGACTTTGTATCCGGACTTCCACGGACGGTTAGGAAGTTTGATTCCATTTGGGTCATTGTGGATCGGCTGACCAAGTCCGCCCATTTTATACCGGTGAGAACTACATATTCATCGGAGCGACTGGCGGAGATCTATATCAGGGAGGTAGTTCGACTGCATGGTATTCCAGTTTCCATCATTTCGGATAGAGGCACTTAGTTCACTTCACGGTTCTGGAGAGCTGTACAGCGAGAGTTAGGTACTCGGGTGGAGTTGAGCACAGCATTTCACCCCCAGACTGATGGGCAGTCCGAGCGCACTATTCAGATTTTGGAGGATATGCTCCGTGCGTGCGTGATCGAGTTTGGAGGTTCATGGGATCACTTCTTGCCACTGGCGGAGTTTGCTTATAACAACAGCTACCAGTCTAGTATTCGGATGGCACCGTACGAGGCCCTATATGGTAGGAGGTGCAGGTCTCCCGTGGGTTGGTTTGAGCCGGGCGAGGCCGGGTTGCTAGGTACTGATATGGTTCAGGATGCTATGGACAAGGTCAAGGTAATTCAGGACAGACTTCGTGCAGCCTAGTCTAGAGAGAAGAGTTATGCGGACAAGAAGGTTCGCGATGTGGCTTTTATGGTTGGCGAGCGGGTTCTACTTCGAGTCTCGCCCATGAAGGGCGTTATGAGGTTTGGGAAGAAAGGAAAGCCGAGTCCTAGGTTTATTGGCCCTTTTGAGATTTTGAGGCGTGTTGGGGAGGTTGCTTATGAGTTGGCCTTACCTCCCAGTCTAGCCGGAGTTCACCTCGTATTTCATGTCTCCATGCTCCGGAGATACCATGGTGACCCGTCGCATGTGTTGGATTTCACTTCTGTTCAGCTAGATAAGGATTTGTCTTATGTTGAGGAGCCGGTAGCCATTCTAGACAGGCAGGTCAGAAAGCTAAGGTCAAAGAACATCGCTTCGGTAAAGGTTCGGTGGCGGGGCCAGCCGGTCGAGGAGGCGACTTGGGAGACCGAGCAGGATATGCGCAGCCAGTACCCTCATCTTTTCACTACTCCGGGTATGTTTTCTATGCTCGTTCGAGGACGAACGAATCTTTTAAGGGTGGGAAGATGTAACGACCCGGCCGGTCTTTTTAGAAAATTTTGCCCCAATCCCTAATTTAACTGTTTCCCTAAGTACATTTCTACTATTGTGGTTTGCCGGGAGAGTCGACCCTGAATTTGAAGTATTTTGGGACACTTAGTCCCTAAATGAGAGCTTTAAAGATAGAAAATGGTCCGTAACCAGAATAGTGTTAAGACGATCTCGGAATGGAAATCCGATGGTTCCATTAGCTCCGTTGGGTGATTTCGGGGTTGGGAGCGCGTTCGGAATGTATTTTGGAGGTCCTTAGCTCAATTAGGCTTGAAATGCCGAAGGTTGAAATTTTGGTGAATCCGAACGATAGGTGAGATTTTGATCCGGGGGTCGGAATGGAATTCCGACAATTTTTGTAGCTTCGTTATGTGATTTTGGATATGTCAGCAAATTTTCAGGTCATTTGAACGTCGTTTAGCCGGGTTTTGGATTGAATGTCAGTTTTGAAAGTTTTGAAGAAACTTAGGCTTGAATCGATGTGAATTATGGGTTTTGATGTTGTTAGACGTATTTTTATGATTTGAATGAGTTCATATCATGTTTTGGAGTATGTTGGTGGTTTTCGTTGGGGTCCCGGGAGCCTCGGGATGAATTCGGGGGTCCAAACGGACCAATTTGGAAATACAAAATAGTATGCGATCGCGTAGGGAGTATGCGTGAGGGAGTATGCGATCGCGTAGGGTAGTTTGGGGAGCCGGACGAGTTTGTTCTTCGCGATCGCGTTAGTACGTTTGCGATCGCATAGGGTTGCTGAGTTGTTCACTGCGATCGCGTCCAGGTTCACGCGATCGCGTAGAGGAAAATTAGGCCGCCCATATTTTGTGCATCGCGATCACAAGCCTAGTGCTGCGATCGCGTAGAGTAAAATTGCCTGGCAGTGACTATAAGTCCAGGACATTTCAGTCGCGGCCTAACACACCAAAACCGCCATTGTTGAGCTCCAAGAGAGGATTTTGAAGGGGAAACGCTGGGATATCATCGGGAAATCATCGGGGGTAAGTTTCTTGACCTTAATTCGTTGGTTTATCATGAAATCCGTGATTATTTCACCGAAATTGGAAGATTAAAGGTGGGTTTGAGCCCTAGGCCTAAATGTTAGAAAATCTCCTGATTTGAGTGGGCAAATGGAGTCCTATTTTGGTAAATTTTATATGCCTAGACTCGTATTGAGATAAGGAACCCGAATATATAATTTTCGTGATTTTTCGATAAGCGTACCGAAAGTCGGGTTTTGGCAACTTGTGGGTTTTGGTGTATTTTGAGTTATTTTGATTGGGTAATGCCCAATTAGTCTATTTTGATGTGATTCTATTGATTTTTATCAGATTCTACACTTGTGGAGGCCGACATTCGCGGCAAGACGAGTTGTTTCATAGCGGTTTTGTACCGGAGTCGAGGTAAGTGGCTTGTCTAACCTCGTGTGGGGGAATTTTCACCCCTAGGATATTATGTGATAGTTTAAATGCCTTGTACGCGAGGTGACGGGCGTGTACATGCGTTGGTTGTTGAATACGTACTTTATTTAAAATGTTCGATGAGTGATATTCCTGTCTTTAGCTGTTAATTTGATATTTTACCCAGTAGTGGTTAGAAAAGCATGATTAGGTAGTACTTAACTGTTTAGTTGCCTAATTGCCTTATTGAACTTCTTGATAATTATTGGCACTATTTTTTTCGGTGAAGTTATAGTTAAGCATAATTATTCTCTCTATGAATTCCTTTATTTGTTGTGCTTGTGGACTGCGGGTTCGATTCCCGGAGACCCAGGGCTGTGGGTTCAATTTTCGAGATCCTAAGTTATTGGTAGGGACTACGGGTTCGATTCCCGAGATCCCGAGTTATTGGTAGGGACTGCGGGTTCGATTCCCGGAGATCCCGAGTTATTGAGATATTTTTGAGACATGGGCTGTGGGTTCGATTCCCGGAGACCCAGAGGTACTGTCAATGGGACTGTGGGTTCGATTCCCATAGGTCCTGGACTTGTTTTATTGAGTTGGTTATTTGTTGTTAGCTTAAATTGTAGACGATTGCAGTAATCATCTTATTGTTGTTATTTCAGAAATTATTATTCATTTAAACTGCTTATTATTGTTATTACCATTGAATTATTGTTTCTCAGTAGGGCCCTGACCTTCCTCGTCACTACTCCATCGAGGTTAGGCTTGGCACTTACCGAGTACCGCCGTGGTGTACTCATGCTACTCTTCTGCACACTTTTGTTGTGCAGATCCAGGTACATCAGGACAGGCTCACACCAGGTGATTCAAGCAGCGCTTTGGGAGACCTCGAGGTATGATCTACTACGTCCGCGGATCCGGAGGCCTTCCTTCTATTCTAGTGCTAGTAGATGTCTTTCCTTCATTCCGTTGTTAGATACTCCTTTTACATAGAGCTACAATTGTATGATCTCTTTTAGTCTGTGTTACCCGTGGGATTCCGGGTCTTGGTAGTGTTTTAAACAGTGTATTTGACTGGTGTATGTGCCAAGCGGAACGGATTACATTCCTTTCATCTTATTTTTCCACTAATTCTTATTAAATGTTCATAAACCGGTATATTCCGCAACGTGTTAGGCTTACCTAGTCATGGGGACTGGGTGCCATCACGACATGTCCAGGATTGGTGGACTAGGGTCGTGACAAAAGGATTGCCCGATACTTGCAAGCGATATATCCAATGTAAGTAGAAAAGGGGGAAAGTTTACCTCAAATACATGAAGGTTGAGGCAAAAGCATCACGCACCCATACCTTGGTATTTCGCTCCCCACCTAACGTGGAGCACAACTCGCCACCGACGCTCATCGCAGGACGAATGGATCACCAGCCTCTAGACCCAGCAGGGCAGATTTGAGACTTCATCGTACATCCATGAAATTGCTACAACAAGGTAAAAGTACCATTATTTAACTAACTTTTGCTATAGGAACAACCTAAAAATTCACAACAACACTCCACTCATGTGCGTAATTCCACCCTTCGGGGAATAACAAAAGCTCTGAGCGGATGATGTCAACCGTTCAGGATCAAACAAACGAACCGGCCCATTCTCGACCACCCTCATCTTCATCATTAATAGCTAAAGGCGAGGATGAATGACACTTCAGGTTTAACAGGCCCTGGTGATGAAAGGGCCGATACAACCGAATAAGGTGATTGAGCGTAAATTCGAGATCGGACTTCTCCACAAAGAATCTCATCATCAGCACCACCCACCAAAATGACAGATATATCTACGCCAAAGTAACCCGATACATCAAATAAAATCAAGCACGACCCTATTGAGGGGGACAAACGCGAAAGGATACAGGTATACACTCAAAAGTACGTTAGCAGAATCCTTAACGTTCTCTCCCGAAGGAAGCACCTGCAGCGTTACCCCCTCGCTCCATCCGCAGTATTTTCTCACCATCTCCAAGTTCTCCCCTCTTATCAAAGAAACCATCATCAGAACGAAATCGCTCAGCTCCAGAGTGTCGGAAACAACACTCTCTACCCTATGCCATGTCGCTCCTAAAGTGGTTTCCATGACTATGGTAATGCTAAACAAAGCAAAGCAAGGGCGCGTACCAACACTATTTTCACCTAAGGAAATGAGGAACCCTATGTCAAAGCGGGAGCACAACTACCTCAAAATAGGGAAGTCCTGCAAAGAAGCCGAAGTCGCCCCACTTATATGATAAGAAATGACAACATTTTGCCTGTCCAGAGTCAGTTCCGGGGAGAATATGTCATCGACATAGTCCAATGGGATGATATCTGACCCTGAAAGTATCTTTTGATAAGAACCCGAGACTCGAGGAATTGTCCGCATCATCTTCGAGCTCAAGATAGCACCCCACCTTGAGGATCCCCACCAAAAAGAAACAATAATTTGTGAAACCTTTCATTCCGTCACTTAATGCAAGGTAATTTCATATTCCGTGATTCCCTTCCTAACCTCAAAATAGGGGAAAGATAAATTCAAGAAGCTCCAATAGCAAAGGCTCCGCAAAAGTTTTAAGAAGTGCCTGAGTGTAGGCAACCGCTCAGCAAAAATCTATCTACTACATATCTAAAGGAAACTATCCACGTTGGAAATCAATGGGGACCCCCGATACCCAAAGCTGACCTTCGCCCAGGATAATATCCTCGAAGGCCCAGAAGTTCGACATATTATCTCCATGTGATTCAGAAGGCCTAGGCGGCCTAGACCTAACCGGTCAACCCAGGGTTGCCTCGAGGTACAACATTGGCCTCGAAAGAGAGCCACATCGATCAGAAGAACTGAATGAATGCTCGCACTCCGACCAAACACCAGCGGTCGAGAAGCAAAAAAGAGGTATTCTAAAAAGCCTCAAGGGGTATGAACACGTGCAATTACTAGGCAAAATGAAAAGGCGAAAATCAAAGGCAAAGATCAGAAGGATATATTCATATTCATAAAAGTTCATGTACAATAGCCCCCGAAGGGTCATAGCTTACGTTTACAAAAGCTTACAAAGGGTCCCCACACAGAAGCAAAAGGGGAATTGTCACGACCCTAGTTCACCAATCATGAACATGTCGTGATGGCACCCAGTCTCCAGGACTAGGTAAGCCTAACACGTTGCGGAATACACAAGCTATGAACACTTAAATAAGAAACAGCGGAAAAATAGCATAAAAAGGTATGTAATCCGTGCCGCTTGGCACATACATTCATCACCACACTGAATAAAACGTTAGCAAGATCCGGAATCCCACGGCAACACAGACTAAAGGAGAATATACAATTGTGGCTCTATGTGTAAAGAGTATCTAACAACGAAATGAAGAAAAATGTCAACTAGTACTATTAGAATAGAAGGAAAAGCCTCCGGATCTGCGGACGTAGCAGATCATACCTCAAGTCTCCTGAAATAGCTCCGCGATCACCGGTAGTGTGCCTGATCAGACGTACCGGGATCCGCACAACAAAAGTGTGCAGAAGAGTAGCATGAGTACACCACGGCGGTACTCTGTAAGTGCCAAGCCTAACCTCGATGGAGTAGTGACGAGGAAGGTCAGGGCCCTACCTAGAAGCAATAATATAGTGATAATAACAATAATAAACAGTTTAAATGATAATAATTTCCGCAATAACAACAATAAAATGATTACTGCAACCGTCTACAATTTAGCTAACAACAAATAACCAACTCAATAAAAACAAGTCCAGGACATGTGGGAATTGAACCCACAGTTCCATTAACAACCCCTGGGTCTCCGGGAATCGAACCCGCGACCCATGTCTCAATAATATCTCAATAGCTCAGGATCTCCGGGAATCGAAACCGCAGTCTCTACCAATAACTCAGGATCTCGGGAATCGAACCCGTAGTCCCTACCTCCGGGAATCGAACCCGCAGTCCACATTTCAATAAATCTCAGGATCTCCGGGAATCGAACCCGTAGTCCACATTTCAATAAATCTCAGGATCTCCGGGAATCGAACCCGCAGTCCACATTTCAATAAATCTCAGGATCTCCGGGAATCGAACCCGCAGTCCACATTTCAATAAATCTCAGGATCTCCGGGAATCGAACCCGCAATCCACATTTCAATAAATCTCAGGATCTCCGGGAATCGAACCCGCAGTCCACAACCACAGCAAGTAAAGGAATACACAGAGAGAAGTATAATATGCTTAACGATAACTTCGCCGATAAACAGCGCCAGCTATTACCAAGAAAACTCAAGTAAGACAATTAGGCAACTAGACAGTTAAATACTATCTAATCATGATTTTCTAACTACTACCGGGTAGGAATATCGAATTTAACAACTAAGAACAGGAATATCACTCATTGAACATTTTGAGTAAAGTATGTGTTCAACAACCGGCGCATGTACACGCCCGTCACCTCGCGTACAAGGCATTTAAAGTATCACAATAATATCCTAGGGGTGAAAGTCCCCCTCACGAGGTTAGACAAGCCACTTACCTTAAATCCGGTACAAAACCACTAAGAAATAACCCTCTTGCCGCGAATGTCGGCCTCCACAAGTGTAGTATCTGATCAAAATCAATAGAATCACATCAAAATAGGCCAATTGGGCATTACCCAATCAAAATAACTCAAAATACACCAAAACCCACAAGTTAACAAAACCCGACTTTCGGTACGCCTCTCAAAAAATTACGAAAGTTATATTTTCGGAACCCTTGTCTCAATACGAGTCTAAGCATATAAAGTTTATCAAATTCGGACTCCATTTGCCCACTCAAAACCTTGATTTTCTAAAGTTCAAGCCTATGGTTAAATCTTCCATGAATCACCCCAAATTCCTCCATTTTCATGATATAATTTCAGAATATTATCAATACTAATTATAGTTTAAGTCCTCACTTGATTACCTGATGATTCCCTTTGAATTTCTCTTCAAAATCGCCCAAATCGCCTCTTAAGCCGAGACCCCAAATGTTGGAATGTTTCTGAAATTTTCTAACTTCTGATACAATTAACTCTCTGCGATTTCCGCTTCTGCGCACAAAATTCCGCTCCTGCGAGCCCGTATCTGCGACCAACTGGTCACTTCTGCGATCCCAGGCCTAACTGGCCAATCCCGCTTCCGCGAGAAAAGGACCGCTTCCGCGTGTCCGCTTCCGCGATTGGACAACCGCTCCTGCGAGAATTTCCGCTTCTGCGCACCAGATTCCGTTTCTGCGGACCCGCCGAGGCGATAAATCCTTCGCTCCTGCGGATCCCCCTAATCTGCCTCTAGACCGCTTCTGCGTAACACCTTTCGCACCTGCGACACCGCCTCAGCGGAACAATACCTGCTTCGGTGAGCACAAGCGCTTCTGCACTGCTCAGTCCGCTTCCGCGGGCTCGCCTCGACGCCCATATTTCCGCAGGGGCGAAAATGACAGAACCAGAATACTTCAACCTGCAATTTCCATACTTTCTCCCGTTTAACCATCCGAAAACACCCCAAGGCCCCCGAGACCCCAACGAAAACCACCAACATACTCCAAAACATGATACGAACTTATTCCAATCATAAAACACGTCTAACAACATCAAAACCCATAATTCACATCGAATTCAAGCCTAAATTTCTTAAAACTTTCCGAATTGCACATTCAATCTAAAACCCGACCAAACGACGTCCGAATGACCTGAAAATTTGCGAACATATCCAAATTCACATAACGAAGCTACAGAAATTGTCGGAATTTCGTTTCCGACCTCCGGATCTAAATCTCACCTATCGTTCGGATTCGCCAAAATTTCAACCTTCGGCATTTCAAGCCTAATTGAGCTAAGGACCTCCAAAATACATTCCGAACGCGCTCCCAACCCCGAAATCACCCAACGGAGCTAATGGAACCATCGGATTTCCGTTCCGAGATCGTCTTAACACCGTTCCGGTTACGGACCATTTTCTATCTTTAAAGTTCTCATTTAGGGACTAAGTGTCCCAAAATACTTCAAATTTTAGGGCCGACTCTCCCGACAAACCACAATAGCAGAAAAGTACTTAGGGAAACAGTTAAATTAGGGATTGGGGCATAGTTTTCTAAAACAACCGGCCGGGTCGTTACATCTTCCCACCCTTAAAAGATTCGTTCGTCCTCGAACGAGCATAGAAAACATACCCGGAGTAGTGAAAAGATGAGGGTACTGGCTGCGCATATCCTGCTCGGTCTCCCAAGTCGCCTCCTCGACCGGCTGGCCCCGCCACTGAACCTTTACCGAAGCGATGTTCTTTGACCTTAGCTTTCTGACTTGCCTGTCTAGAATGGCTACTGGCTCCTCAACATAAGACAGATCCTTGTCTAGCTGAACGGATGTGAAATCCAACACATGCGACGGGTCACCATGGTATCTCCGGAGCATGGAGACATGAAATACGGGGTGAACTCCGGCTAGGCTGGGAGGTAAGGCCAACTCATAAGTCTCCCAAGTCGCCTCCTCGACCGGCTGGCCCCGCCACTGAACCTTTACCGAAGCGATATTCTTTGACCTTAGCTTTCTGACCTGTCTGTCTAGAATGGCTATTGGCTCCTCAACATAAGACAGATCCTTGTCTAGTTGAACAGATGTGAAATCCAACACATGCGACGGGTCACCATGGTACCTCCGGAGCATGGAGACATGAAATACGGGGTGAACTCCAGCTAGACTAGGAGGTAAGGCTAACTCATAGGCGACCTCCCCAATACGCCTCAAAATCTTAAAAGGACCAATAAATCTGGGACTCAGCTTCCCTTTCTTCCCAAATCTCATAACGCCCTTCATGGGCGAGACTCGAAGCAGAACCCGCTCACCAACCATAAAAGCCACATCGCGAACCTTCTTGTCCGCATAACGCTTCTGTCTAGACTGGGCTGCACGAAGTCTGTTCTGAATCACCTTGACCTTGTCCATAGCCTCCTGAACCATATCAGTACCTAGCAACCTGGCCTCGCCCGGCTCAAACCAACCCACGGGAGACCTGCACCTCCTACCATATAGGGCCTCGTACGGTGCCATTTGAATACTAGACTGGTAGCTCTTGTTATAAGCAAACTCCGCTAGTGGCAAGAAGTGATCCCACGAACCTCCAAACTCAATCACGCACGCACGGAGCATATCCTCCAAAATCTAAATAGTGCGCTCGGATTGTCCATTCATCTGGGGGTGAAATGCCGTGCTCGGCTCCACCCGAGTACCTAACTCCTACTGCACGGCTCTCCAGAACCGTGAAGTGAACTGAGTGCCTCTATCTGAAATGATGGAAACTGGAATACCATGCAGCCGAACTATCTCCTTGATATAGATCTCCGCCAGTCGCTCCGATGAAAAAGTAGTGCTCACCGGTATAAAATGGGCGGACTTGGTGACCGATCCACAATGACCCAAATGGAATCAAACTTCCTAACCGTCCGTGGAAGTCCAGATACAAAGTCCATGGTAATGCGCTCCCATTTCCACTCGGGAATCTCAATCTGCTGCATTAATCCACCCGGACGCTGATGCTCATACTTCACCTGCTGGCAGTTGAGGCATCTAGAAAGATAATCAACTATATCCCTCTTCATCCGCCTCCACCAGTAATGCTGTTTCAAGTCCTGATACATCTTCGCGGCTCTCGGATGAATGGAATACCGCGAGCTATGGGCCTCTGCTAGAATTAGCTCTCGAAGATCATCCACATTAGGCACACAGATACGCCCCTGCATCCTTATAACTCCATTATCCCCGATGGTAACATCTCGAGAATCACCACGCCGAACTCTATCCTGAAGGACAAGCAAATGAGGGTCGTCGAATTGACGCTCCCCGATGCGGTCAAATAGAGAAGACCGAGAAACCACACAAGCCAGAACCCGGCTGGGCTCCGAAAGATCCAGTCTAACAAACTGCCTGGCCAAATCCTGAACATCCATCGCCATAGGCCTCTCCGAAATTGGTAGATATGCTAAACTCCCCAAACTCTCTGCCCGACGACTCAAGGCATCAGCAACCACATTCGCCTTGCCCGGGTGATAGAGAATAGTAATGTCATAGTCCTTCAGTAGCTCCAACCATCTCCTCTGACGCATATTCAGGTCCTTCTGCTTAAGCAAGTGCTGCAAGCTCCGATGATCAGTGTAGATTTCACAAGGAACCCCATATAAATAATGACGCCAAATTTTCAAGGTGTGAACAATGGCAGCTAGCTCCAAATCATGAACAGGGTAATTCTTCTCATGCACCTTCAGCTATCTCGACGCGTAGGCAATCACCCTACCGTCCTGCATTAATACCGCGCCGAGTCCAAATTGTGAGGCATCATAATATACGGTATAGGACCCCATACCTGTAGGCACCATCAATATAGGGGCCGAAGTCAAAGCTGTCTTGAGCTTCTGAAAGCTCGCCTCACACTCGTCTGTCCACTGAAAAGGGGCACCCTTTTGGGTCAATCTAGTCATAGGTGCCGCAATCGAAGAGAACCCCTCTACGAAACGACGGTAATAGCCCGCCAAACCAAGGAAACTGCGAATCTCAGTAGCGGAGGAGGGTCTGGGCCAACTCTGCACGGCCTCCACCTTCCTCGGATCTACTCGAATACCATCACTCGACACCACGTGGCCCAAAAATGCCACCGAACTCAACCAGAATTCACATTTAGAGAACTTGGCATAAAGCTGCTTCTCCCTCAGAATCTGAAGCACTATCCTCAAATGCTGCTCGTGCTCTTCCCGGCTCCGAGAATATACTAGAATATCATCAATGAAGACAATCACGAACGAGTCCAGATAAGGCCTGAACACACTGTGCATCAAATGCATAAAGGCTGCTGGGGCATTAGTCGGCCCAAAAGACATCACGAGGAACTCATAGTGACCATACCGGGTCCTGAAGGCAGTCTTCGGGATATCTGGCTCCCGAATCTTCAGCTGGTGATACCCAAAGCGCAAATCAATCTTAGAAAACACCTGTGCGCCCTGTAGCTGGTCAAATAAATCATCAATACGGGGCAAAGGATACCGGTTCTTCACTGTAACCTTGTTCAGCCGACGATAGTCAATACACATACGCATAGAACCGTCCTTTTTCTTCACAAACAATACAGGAGCACCCCAAGGCGAAACACTGGGTCGAATAAAACCCTTGCCCAATAACTCCTGTAATTGATCCTTCAACTCCTTCAACTCGGGAGGAGCCATACGGTACGGTAGAATAGAAATGGGCTGAGTGCCCGGCAACAAGTCAATAGCAAAGTCAATATCTCTGTCGGGCGGCATGCCCGGAAGATCAGCTGGAAATACATCAGCAAAGTCACGTACCACATGAACGGAATCAATAGAGGGAGTGTCAATACCGACGTCCCGCACATAGGCTAGATAAGCAGCACATCCCTTCTCAACCATACGCTGAGCTCTGAGAAAAGAAATAACACGGCTAGGGGTGTGATCTAGAGTACCACTCCACTCAATACGTGGAATGCCCGGCATAGCCAGCGTCACGGTCTTGGCGTGACAATCAAGAATAGCATAATGGGGCGACAACCAGTCCATGCCCAGAATAATATCAAAATCAACCATCCCGAGCAACAATAGATCCGCTCTGGTCTCAAAATCACAAATGGTAACCAAACACGACCGATACACACGGTCCACAATCAAGGAATCACCCACCGGAGTGGAAACATAAATGGGGCACTCAAAGAATCCCGAGGCACACCCGGATGAGAAGCAAAATAAGAAGACACATATGAGAAAGTGGAACTATGGTCGAATAGAACCGACGCCTCCCTGTGACTAACCAGAATAATACATGTGAAAACAAAATCAGATGTAACAGCCGCAGCGCGATCAGGAATAGCATAGAATCTGGCCTATCCCCCCTCTCGAGGGCGGCCTCTGGAACTCTGACCCCCGCCCCTAGCTGGCTGGGCAGGTAGAGTGGCAGCTGGGGCTGGAATGATAGCCTGCTGGCCCTGAGAACCACGCAGATGCTGTGAAGACTGATAAGCAGCTCCTCTCCTGCGTCTGGGGCACTCCCTAACCAGGTGGCGAGTATCCCCGCACTCAAAACAAGCTTTGGGAAGACGCGGTGGCTGTGACTGACCGGCCTCACCCCCACTAGTCTGACCCTTGGAAGGACCCCGCGTAGGAGGTGCACTGGAAATTGGGGGAGCATAATAAGGCTCCTGAGGTGCTGGAAGACCTGGAGTACTACCGGCTGCGGGCAATGCTGAATGAACTGG
This sequence comes from Nicotiana noctiflora, assembly GCA_032618575.1. Classification (NCBI taxonomy): domain Eukaryota; kingdom Viridiplantae; phylum Streptophyta; class Magnoliopsida; order Solanales; family Solanaceae; genus Nicotiana; species Nicotiana noctiflora. The sequence goes on from JASVEL010004557.1 coordinate 251,744, forward strand.
TCGGCCGGAATAACCCCTGCCAAAACGACCGGCTGATGAAGTGCGGGCACCAGAGAAATGGCCCGACTCACGAGACCTCTTGGGCTCTCTCTCTCTCTCCGCTCTCTAGGGAGCATACTCTCGATCCTCTTGGCAATGCTAATTGCCTGCTGATAAGATATATCTATCTCCAGCTCTCTGGCCATGCTGGATCAGATAGGCGGAACAAGGCCCTCAATAAATCTCCGCACTCTCTCCCGAACCGTGGCTACCAAAGCCGGTGCATGCCTGGCTAGACGGGTGAAACCGATAGCATACTCCGATACTGACATGGAGCCCTGTCGCAACCGCTCAAACTCCGAGCGCCAAGAATCCCTAAGGCTCTGTGGAACAAACTCCCTCAAAAACAAATCTGAAAACTGCGTCCAAGTCAATGAAGCGGACTCCTCTGGACTATCCAACTCATACGTGCGCCACCAATCATAAGCGGCCCCACGAAACTGAAAAGCAGTGAAGGAAACCCCGCCGGTCTCCACAATCCCCATAGTACGAAGAATACGATGACACTCCTCTAGAAAACCCAATGCATCATCTGAAGCCAAACCACTAAACACTTGGAGGGTCATATTTCTTGAACCTCTCCAATCTACGCTGCTCGTCCTCGGAGGCAGCTGGCTCACCTCCGGGCTGTGCTGGGGCGGCAGGAGGCATAACCATAATCTCTGGAACCTCTCCTACTGGCACTCGCTGCTCAGGTGTAACGGCTGCAGGAGTCTGGGCCCCTCCCCCAGCCTGAGATGTAGCTGCGACGAGAGGAAGCAATCCTGCCCGAGCTAAAGTGGTATACATACTCATGAACTGGGCCAGGGTCTCCTGTAGTGCTGGAGTAGTAGCAGCTGTAGTCGGTGTACCAGGTGCCTACGCTCCAACCTGGTCTACCTATGGCACCTCAGTGGCAGCGCGCGCGGGTGCCGTGGCTGCACCTCGGGCGCATCCTCGTCCTCTACCTCGGCCCCGGCCTCTGACGGCGGCAACAAGGGGCGCGGGTACCTGATCATCGCGAGTAGATCGTGTCATCACCATCTGTAAGAGAATAGAAAGCACTAGTTTAGATTTTTGATGTCAAAAATGTCGCACGACAAGGAATCCAAAAGAAATGAAGAGTTTCCTAAACAGTTACATAGCCCCTCGTAAATAAATACAGACGTCTCCGTATCGATCAACGAGAATCTAAGTAATCGGTCTGTGTCCCGTGACTCCTATGAACCTAGAGCTCTGATACCAACTTGTCATGACCCTAGTTCACCAATCATGAACATGTCGTGATGGCACCCAGTCTCCACGACTAGGTAAGCCTAACACGTTGCGGAATACACAAGCTATGAACACTTAAATAAGAAACAGCGGAAAAATAGCATAAAAAGGTATGTAATCCGTGCCGCTTGGCACATACATTCGTCACCACACTGAATAAAACGTTACCAAGATCTGGAATCCCACGGCAACACAGACTAAAGGAGAATATACAACTGTGGCTCTATGTGTCAAGAGTATCTAACAACGAAATGAAGAAAAATGTCAACTAGTACTATTAGAATAGAAGGAAAAGCCTCCGGATCTGCGGACGTAACAGATCATACCTCGAGGTCTTCCAATATGCTGCTGAATCATCTAATATGAGCCTGTCCCGATGTACCTGGATCCGCACAACAAAAGTGTGCAGAAGAGTAGCATGAGTACACCACGGCGGTACTCAGTAAGTGCCAAGCCTAACCTCGATGGAGTAGTGACGAGGAAGGTCAGGGCCCTACTGAGAAGCAATAATATAGTGATAATAACAATAATAAATAGTTCAAATGATAATAATTTCCGCAATAACAACAATAGAATGATTACTACAACCGTCTACAATTTAGCTAACAACAAATAACCAACTCAATAAAAACAAGTCCGGGACCTGTGGGAATTGAACCCACAGTCCCATTAACAGCACCCCTGGGTCTCCGGGAATCGAACCCGCTGCCCATGTTTCAATAATATCTCAATAACTCAGGATCTCCGGGAATCGAACCCGCAGTCCTTACCAATAATTCAGGATCTCGGGAATCTAACCTGTAGTCCACATTTCAATAATCTCAGGATCTCGGGAATCGAACCCGTAGTCCACATTTCAATAAATCTCAGGATCTCCGGGAATCGAACCCGCAGTCCACATTTCAATAAATCTCAGGATCTCCGGGAATCGAACCCGCAGTCCACATTTCAATAAATCTCAGGATCTCCGGGAATCGAACCCGCAGTCCACATTTCAATAAATCTCAGGATCTCCGGGAATCGAACCCGCAGTCCATATTTCAATAAATCTCAGGATCTCCGGGAATCGAACCCGCAGTCCACAACCACAGCAAGTAAAGGAATACACAGAGAGAAGTATAATATGCTTAACGATAACTTCGCCGATAAACAACGCCAGCGATTACCAAGAAAACTCAAGTAAGACAATTAGGCAACTGGACAGTTAAATACTATCTAATCATGCTTTTCTAACTACTACCGGGCAGGAATATCGAATTTAACAGCTAAAAACAGGAATATCACTCATTGAACATTTTGAGTAAAATATGTGTTCAACAACCAGCGCATGTACACGCCCGTCACCTCGCGTACAAGGCATTTAAAGTATCACAATACTATCCTAGGGGTGAAAGTCCCCCACACGAGGTTAGACAAGCCACTTACCTCAAATCCGGTACAAAACCGCTAAGAAATAACCCTCTTGCCGCGAATGTCGGCCTCCACAAGTGTAGTATCTGATAAAAATCAATATAATCACATCAAAATAGGCCAATTGGGCATTACCCAATCAAAATAACTCAAAATACACCAAAACCCACAAGTTGCCAAAACCCGACTTTCGGTACGCCTCCCGAAAAATTACGAAAGTTATATTTTCGGAACCCTTGTCTCAATACGAGTCTAAGCATATAAAGTTTATCAAATTCGGACTCCATTTGCCCACTCAAAACCTTGATTTTCTAAAGTTCAAGCCTAGGGTTTTCCATGAATCACCCCAAATTCCTCCATTTTTCATGATATAATTGCATAATATTATCAATACTAATTATAGTTTAAGTCCTTAGTTGATTACCTGATGATTCCCTTTGAATTTCTCTTCAAAATCGCCCAAATCGCCTCTTAAGCCGAGACCCCAAATGTTGGAATGTTTCTAAAATTTTCTAACTTCTGATACAATTAACTCTCTGCGATTTCCGCTTCTGCGGACAAAATTCCGCTCCCTGCGAGCCCGTATCTGCGACCAACTGGTCGCTTCTGCGATCCCAGGCCTAACCGGCCAATCCCGCTTCTGCGAGAAAAGGACCGCTTCCGCGCGTCCGCTTCCGCGATTGGACAACCGCTCCTGCGAGAATTTCCGCTTCTGCGCACCAGATTCCGTTTCTGCGGACCCGCCGAGGCGATAAATCCTCCGCTCCTGCGGATCCCCCTAATCCGCCTCTAGACCGCTTCTGCGTAACACCTTTCGCACCAGCGACACCGCCTCAGCGGAACAATACCCGCTTCGGCGAGCACAAGCGCTTCTGCGCTCCTCAGTCCGCTTCCGCGGGCTCGCCTCCACGCCCATATTTCCGCAGGGGCGAAAATGACAGAACCAGAATACTTCAACCTGCAATTTCCATACTTTCTCCCGTTTAACCATCCGAAAACACCCCAAGGCCCCCGAGACCCCAACGAAAACCACCAACATACTCCAAAACATGATACGAACTTATTCCAATCATAAAAACACGTCTAACAACATCAAAACCCATAATTCACATCGAATTCAAGCCTAAATTTCTTAAAACTTTCCGAATTGCACATTCGATCTAAAACCCGACCAAACGACATCCGAATGACTTGAAACTTTGCGGACATATCCAAATTCACATAACGAAGCTACAGAAATTGTCGGAATTCCATTCCGACCCCGGATCAAAATCTCACCTATCGTTCGGATTCGCCAAAATTTCAACCTTCGGCATTTCAAGCCTAATTGAGCTAAGGACCTCCAAAATACATTCCGAACGCGCTCCCAACCCCGAAATCACCTAATGGAGCTAATGGAACCATTGAATTTCCGTTCCGAGATCGTCTTAACACTGTTCCGGTTACGGACCATTTTCTATCTTTAAAGTTCTCATTTAGGGACTAAGTGTCCCAAAATACTTCAAATTTCAGGGCCGACTCTCCCGGCAAACCACAATAGCAGAAAAGTACTTAGGGAAACAGTTAAATTAGGGATTAGGGTGTAATTTTCTAAAACGACCGGCCGGGTCGTTACAGGAATACATGAAGAAAAGGCCTAAAACCTATTCTACCCTCGAAGGCATACCTCCGGTGATTGAATCTTCAAGCATCGCATCGTCGAATGGACGCCTTCAACAACCTCACCCCAGTCCCTCAAAGTAGCACATCATAGAAGAAGACAACAAAGAAGGTGGAAGGAGCAGGAAGGGATGAAAAAATACAATAGCTCTCCGAAGTTCGAGGACACTCTTTGGCAAAGGGAGCCTTGGAGAGACAGCGGACCAAACAACCCTGAATCCCGCTTGAACGGCTATTTCAAATGCACCTCTTTAGCATCAATCCATGTAAGCTCCCAGCTCGGGGCAGAATTGCATGATAAGCCGGGGTACAGAGGTGAACAGCGGTGTATAATCTGAACCCCCTTCTGAGCAGCGGTGTATAATCCGAATGACTATCTATATAAGAGAAAGGTCAATTCCCCATCCATCGCCACCTTGCACCAACGACAGGAGCAAACATCAACATACCAATGACCATAGTGGTACAATGCAATTATGCTCAACAAAGGGACGACCCGATGAAAGGCCATATCAGAACTTAAGGGAACTCTTCCTAACGGTCTTGAGGCTATAAATCCACAAGCATGATGTTCAAAGATAGAAGACGATGACAAGAAGGAATAGGAAAAGCATGTTGATGAAAATACTGGGATAGGAAAAACAATGCCAAGGAACCCCATTTATAGGGGACAACAAAACGTTCGTCGAGGCTCTCGAAAACTGACCGACGGAAGCAATTATTGCATCCTTGAAAAACCAAATCAATGACAACACTTTTTCCTTGAATAAAGGAAGTGGAAGAGTATTGAGAAGGAGTCCATGAGATATGTCATCTATCACAAAAGATTTCGCCACGACACGGATCTCCAATGTACTATTGCTATGAGGAGTTTGAGGAGTTAATGGTCATAACCGATTCCCATTGCTTCATTTTGAGAAACATGGAGACTATCTCTACGCGGTGAAATAAGAGGGCCCAATTTCCTACCATCAAGCTATATCAAGGGGAGGTACCTCAAGACCCTGAGGACATGACGCCATCTCGAAAAGATATCTCGAGACCTCGAGGATATGAAGTCACAACTTAGTCCTCTCCTTCTAGGTTTGTCAAGGTCTGATTTGAGGCCGAGATAAAGACTATGGGGGGAAGCTCCCAAAGCATGCAATTAAGTCTGACAGGGCGGTCTATCCCTAGCCTATGCTGGGGTGTTGAGTCAAGCCATCACATCTTCATATTTCATGAATTTCGAGTTTTCCCTCCTATATAAAGGGGACTTTCCCTACTTTGTAAGGAACTGAAGCTGCTCCCACAATTCTACAAAGTGCAATAATCTCTCTCTCTCTCTCTCTCTCTCTCTCTCTCTCCTCTCCCTCTCTCTCTCTCTCTCTCTCTCTCTCTCTCTCTCGTTTCTTACTAAAGCTTATTGGTAATCATTGATACCGAGGATACCTCGATATCTTTTGCCTCTATATATGTTCTTCATTTTATATGTGTTCTTCATCGTACAAACTCAAATTCCATTATAAGTAGCTTTGTTTGACTATATCTCTAGCTATTAGACTGCTCCCGAGCATCCCTGACAACCCGAGCTTGACCTTGAAGTTCCAATCGACCGAGCTTATGCCCGTTTAGCAGACCCTTTGGTTTGCTCGTCACCTTGTTTATCTCTCGTCACATCATGAAAATTCATAATACTAGCATCATCTGCTCCAACAAACTATCTTGGGAATAGATCATATATTTTTAGAGTCCCATTTAACAAATTTAATTGTAGTTACCATTTTCACGGTAAATAAACTTAATTAAAGCATATTTAAAAGACTAAAAAGAGGGGATTTTTACCTAGCTATTGTCACGATCCGAATTTCCTACCATCGGGAGTCATGATGGCGCCTACTAATGGAGCTAGGCCAGCACAACTTTAACATTCTATGATAAATCTCAACAATATAATAAATAAAAATCAAAAAAATGAGTGCGGAAGACTTTAAACTTAAATAAAATGAAACCAAAAATTTGCGAAAGTTTGAAACATGCCTCTACCCAGAACCTGGTGTCACTCTTCACTAACTTCTAAGAATACTAAATACAGCCGTCTGAAAGAAATTATAATAGTCTATTTCAATAAAAAAAACTAACAAACTGAATAGAGATAGAAGAAACTCCGGACTCGCGGACGACTGCGAGGCTACCTCAAGAGTCTCTGGACTGAAGGCCTGCTCCCGGTCTAGTACTGCTGCAGTCTGAAAGCTTCATCTTGATTTGTGCAAAAGAAATGTACAGAGTGTAGCATCAGCACAACCGACCCCATGTGCTGATAAGTGCCTGGCCTAACCCCGGCGAGGTAGTGACGAGGCTAGACAGGACCTACGACAAATAACCTGTACAGATATATGTGCAATAACACGAAATATACCAATCTAAGCGGCAAAAAAAGGGAGGGACATGCTGGAGGGAATACTACAGTCAAACTATAGAAATTATCCGTAAAGAAACGAAACTGAACAATAACACCGATAAGGGAAACACAGGAAGTCTCTACATACGACCACAATACACACAGTATATACTCTGTTACGGCGTGCAACCCGATCCTCAACAGATATCATCGTTGCGGCGTGCAACCCGATCCTCAACAATCAATACCGTTACCGCGCGCAACCCGATCCTTAATATTCATCAATAATCAATACTGTTGCGGCGTGTAACCCGATCCTCAACATTTAATATCAAGAACTCATCCAGACAACAACCGTAACTCAAGTGCGAGGGGAGTAACAACAATCAATAGAAAGTCCCGGCAAGGGAATACAATTATCAATTCAAACATCCCGGCAAGGGAGAATACAATAATTACTTACGTCCTGACAATGGACTAATCGCTACGTGATCCATTTTTAGTCACCTATACCTCGAGTAACAATTCCTTGTCCGAGCCAATGCTCCAAAAGCCAAAACCAATCACAAACCTTCCTCAACTATTCACATTATTTATACTCATCAACCCAAGCAAGAAAAATGTACCATTAAATCCGAAGCCAACACATATAAGACCCACGGTCATGCCAGACTTTGGTGCATAGATAACTGTCACCATGCCTATACACCGTACTCCATATTTAGCATATAGAAATTAACATCCTAATCCTAATCTCTCAAGTTGAAGTTGGAATAAACACTTACCTCGATCCGAAAATAGCAATCAAGGGTCTAAAACCGCTTTTCCTATTGAATCCAACTATGAAAAAATAATATCTAGGTACAATTCGATTCAATAGTATCAATAAGAGCTCAAAAATATAATCTCATTTTCTAGAAATGAAATTCCCATCATTCTTCCAAAGATAGTAAAATCCGACACCGGACCCACATAGTCAACTCGGGGCTCGAACCAATTCCAATCACCCATAACCCTTCCGTGTTCGCATGGTTTTACCTCAAAAGCCCCAAAAATTTCCCCTACGCGATTACATTTGTCCGTTTGCGATCGTAGAGCATTGTTCCCACTACTCTATGCGATCGCACTCCTTGCCCCGCGATCGCATAGAGCATTTTTGCCCAGTGTTTTAAATACCCAAAACAGTGTCATTATGGGAATTTTCATAAAATTTTACACGAGCTCCTCCCTCAAATCCTCCATAGACAAAATTCAAGCTCTCCTTCCCCCATAACTCTTTGGGTAAGTAATCCGGGCCGTGACATCTATACTATAGTAAAAATCTATTTACCATATTTGTTTAGGTTCCTTATTAATTACTTTATATATCTATATTTACAAGTTATATACAAAACTATTAAAAGAAAAAGTTCAAGATCCCTTAATTTTAGCTTGTTAGTTATAACTCATTTTCAATAACTCCCCCTACATTTAAAATTACGTTCCTTTTTTCTCTCTTTCTTCATAATTACCAAAAAAAATTCTTTTATTTTCATATACTCCCCCCCCCCCCCAAATTTCTAATTCTTTTTCTTTTCCAAAAATTTTCAAACATAGTTTTTCTCTTTCTTCCTAATCACCTTCTTATTGATACAATGTAGACGAAATTTGAAATATTGCTATGGAATCAAGTTCTCAGTAAGTTTTGAATCTTGTTTTTTTCTCCTATAATTTTTATTGTAGACTTGTATATGATACATCAATACCCAAAATAATACTCGATAAAATACTAATACAATTTTAATACGAGTATATTAAAGTTTTAGTGTAGAGTTGTGATTGAAACTTCAATAAGATGAAGATCCTAATTATCTCACAAATTTTAAAAATTAATGTATCGCGGTTGTATAGTTGTATATCTATCATAATTGTTGCAGGAATTGTATTACAAATGTATGCTAATTGTCTATTCATTGTACATTGTTACGAGCAGTTGTGAGTTCATGACACATTTTATAGTTTGTATCACAAGTACGATAATTGTATATTAATTTATTAGCGTTGTATCATGTATTATTTTAGGTATTAATGTACTATATACAAGTTAGATACAAGTATGATACAATTATGTATTGGCCATTGATGTATCTAATACAATTCAAATACAATTATGATACATTTATCATACAAATTTTTGAATAGTTTTTAATAATATAAATCTATCGGCAATGGTGAGAAGAGAGAAGATGGAGATTTTTGTGTAAATTAAGAGATTTTGATGTAAGAAAAAGGAGAGAGAAGAGAGATGAAAAAAAATGATGTAATTGAATCCCTTAATTCAAGACATTAATATGGACTGAGCGCCTTTTAAGGAGTAATATATATAATTGGTAAGAAAAACCTAAATATTTATTAAAAACTACAAAACATAAAAAATATACGTAAATAAATTTTTAATATAGTATAACTAGGTAAAAGTCCCTAAAAAGAGCTTAAGTTCTATTCATTGCCCATGTAAATAATTATACAATTAGATCAGTTATTGTTATAAATAGAATTCTATTTATGGTGAATGTCCATATTTATAGAGATTCTAGGGTTTATTACTTAGTGGCTAAGTCAACCTCTCCCTATAAATAGAGGGTTCTATTACATTGTAGTTAATCCCAGACTTGAATATGAATTCCCTCTCTCTCTTTACCTGCAATATTGTTCTTCTTCTTTTATTATTTTATAACACGTTATCAGCACGAGACTCTAACCAATTGAGTAGAAACTTTGGGATTGAGCATAATGATTGTCAATTGTTTCATGAACTTCCTTCATGAGTAAAATTCTGGATTTAAGGTAAGTATTTTACTTTTCTCTTTCAAATTCTTGAAATTCTATAATTTGATTTATATACAAGTAAAAACAACAAAGTTTGATTATAACTCTAATGGGGTTTGTAAGAAATTACACCCACTTGAAGTGGTAAAATTTCTATGTCTTGCCATGATTAAATTCATGTATAATTGTGGGCAAAGAATTGAAAATCCGTCCCATTAAATTTGTTCCATTCTCATTCCCTTTAGAGAATGTGATAGCAGTATGTAATAAGTCTAAAAGAAGACAAAATTATTACCATGAATAATTAATGGATATGGATGTGGCAATAGACGAAATTATATCTTCATCATTGTGGTAATGAGCACTAAGTATTCTCAAAATAATCATTCACTCTGTGAAAGTAATAATTGTCATCGATTTGACATGAGAATTTATAAAGCACATATAGATGATTATGGTCCATTCATGATGTGAATGTGACAACATCTTACTTATGAACACATCTTCATTCTTCAAAGAATATGAACGTGCTAGTTGTAGTAAATATACCACACTCACCTCTATAAGAAGGTTTGAGATGATACCATAAATAATGTCATTATTATGGCATGGATGGTCATTGGTCACGTACCTATTGTACGCCATATTTTAGCATTGTGATTATTAAAAGACAACGGTAATGCATGAAATAGATCTTGCATATAATTTTGACCATACACATAATGGTATAACTTTCTCTTAAAAGAAATATTCACCACATGGATGTTGATGAATCTGTGGTAGTATAAAATTAATTGAGAGCTCTGGAAGAGCCAATTATTACTATTTTGGAGAAACACAATTAACTACCAATAAGGTATTGTGTTGTAGTACGTCTCAAAGAAACTTTTCAGTTTCCAAAGTATTCGCGAAAGCGGTTGATTACATTGAGACTATAAATAAAGGAAAGATTTAATATCTTCTATTACTATAACTTGTAGCGGGGTAATATATATGTAAAAAGCTACCCACTTTATCTCCAATTTATACTACATAAACAAAGAATACCACAATGAAGTGGATATTGATATAAAACTCATATCATAATAAACTTGGAGTTTATTCATAATTGCACACATCATGGTGTAAATCTGAAGTTTATCAATATTAATAATTTATTCATTTGGCATAATTGATTTAGTCATATCAATTTAAGTATGATGTGCAAAAAATGAAAGAGAATTCACGTGGGTAAATATTAAAGAACTTGAAAGTTCTTTACGAATTCTCTTACATTGCTTGTTCTCATTAATTAGTAGACCAATTAAAGGTGAGATGGTTACATGCGCGATTATTATTAACCCACAACATGGTGTTTGCAAGGTAACTTGTTCAATAATTTGATTTAGAGCATAATTTCCAGATTTTTTATTCAAGACAGTTCATCTTGATAAGTTGGTCTATATCTCAGCTGGTTTAGCAAAATGATTTATTGAGTGTCTCCACTTAATAGCTAAATTATTGCTTATGAGAACAAAGATATATATATCAATTTGATTTACGAAAGTTTATTATTTCTCCCCTTACAAGTGGTTCAGGGTGAGGAACCAAATAATGCCATCTTATCATTATTGATGTGCGGTGTATATTTTGATTAACACCATAACACACAAAGATGGGTTCTCAAAGTTGAGGAAACAATTTAGTTTTTCTGTCATGAGGGGGAGACATGAAATACAATTGAGATAAAGTTACGAGGAATGAATTATCGTTTCTATATCTAGATCCTGAATAAGGTAATATGAACTTGAAGTTCATAAAAGGATAATGCATGTGTAATTTATTGAAAAGTATGACAGACGCATTTTCTGACTCAACGAAAGTAACTGTATTCTCACTGCAAATGTTCAAATTATAATACGTCCGAGAAGGACAAAGTCTATGGTAAGCATAAAGCGTATAGACAATTCGGTTTCAAATAAATTTCTTGATAAAGAAGATGAGCAAATGATCATAATACAGGAGGCAAGTGATCTAGAAGATCACATGACATAACACTTCATAATATCTCATAAGAGATTCAGGTACCTGAATATATGAATGAAGAGATCTCTATGTTATGTCGTTATGAAAATATATCGAAACTAATATAAAATCCTTGTCGACGTCAACCTTCAAGAAGCTAGTGCAAAGATATGTGAAAGCTCAAGGATGTGAATTGACGCTATCATCAGGGGGAGTTAATGCGCGTTGCACTCTTATTTTCCTTGCAAGGTTTTATCCCACTGAATTTTCCTTGCAAGGTTTTTAACGAAGCAACCAAAAGGCGTATGTTAGATATGTGCACTCTTTTTCCCTTTCTAGAATTTTTTTTCCCACTGGATTTTATTTTAGTTAATATTTTAACGAGGCACATTATATGTTGAATAGACATTCAGGGAGAGTGTTATAAATAGAATTCTATTCATAGTGAATGTCCATATTTAGAGAGATTCTAGGGTTTATTACTTGGTGGTTAAGTCAACCTCTCCCTATAAATAGAGTGTTATATACCATTGTAGTTAATCTGAGACTTCAATAAGAATTCACTCTCTCTCTTACTCTGTAATATTGTTCTTCTTCTTTTATTATTTTATAACAGTTATGAAATAATTATAAATAAATATTTAAAGGCTTAATACATCATTTATCCCCTAATTTGTACCAAAATTCCTTTTACATGCTCCCAAAAGTCTTTTATATACCAAATTTTTTCTGAATTATATCTGATAAACACCAAATTTTCTTTTGTTTTGTTTTTTCCTTTTCTCGATCTTTCACCGAGGGTCGATTGGAAACAGCCTCTCTGTCCTATCGGGTAGGGGTAAGGCCTGCGTACATATTACCCTCCCCAGACCCCACAATGTGGGATTACACTGGGTAGCTGTTGTTGTTATATCTGATAAACAGCACTTTAACTACGTGGCAAGCTCGTGTTAAACAAAAAAAAAAAAAGTTGCGTGTTTACTTTGTAAAAGTTTATCAAATCATTATTTAAGTACACGTATCAGAATTGTATATTTTGTTCTTTTTTAGAAAAAAATAAATTGTTACCCAACCCTCATCTTCTCGGAGTTTTCTGATTGGCTTTTCAATAAGACGAGAAGTCGATAACAATCTATTATCTGATATTTTAACTCTTTAAATAACACTCTATTATGTTCTTTTTTATTTGTCTTTAAAACTGGCAGGTACTTTTTATAAAAAAATAACATTATCTCAAATATTTGATGGATAAGGTAATAGATATAGTATAAAATAAGTATATATTTTACTTGAAAAATTCTACTAAATGACTAGTGGTAGCCTGAAAGATCAAATAATTATATGTTTATTATCATCTCAGAGACGAGAAGCATTAATGCAATAATACTGTTGACGATTTTATTACACTGAAAGTCAAAACTAATATTGTTTGAAAATAATTGAGGAAAAAGGATTTATTTAATTTTATTCATTTTTCACTTTTCTTTTGTCAAAAGTCAACTAGCAACGTTATAATAATTCGCAATAATAACGTCCAATGCGTCGGCGGTTGAAAAAAAAAAAAGACATAAAAGCTCAAAACTTCAAACGTCCAAATTCAACTAGACAATGCATGCATGTGGTGATTGTTATATTAATTATTATAATACGTTATAATTTTGTAGTTAATAATAACTAGCTATAGTGATCATCTTTCTAACACCAAAAATTATAGTGGTATAAATATAAGAATTTCTCCAACCTTAATTAGAAATGTTGATCGGGTTCGAGTACATAAAAAATGAAAATAATCCTGATATGGAACGTATTCTCCTTTAATGGTTTTATGCAAAAAACATATTATAGGGAGAGGGGTTACTGACACCCGAAAACTTCAGTAAAAAATTTATTTATATTTACAAATATTTTTAAGAAATGATCAGATATTAGCATATAAAACTTTTATACCAATTTTTGTGACCAATGATAAATTTATATTAAATACCGTGATACCTCGTGACCATCGAATTTTGATTCCGCTTATGGACTTACGCGATATAAATTTAAACTAATCAAGGCCCCACTACAAACACAAAACACCGGATTAGAAACCGAAAGGAAATCATCCTAGATTCCTTCTCCTTAGTTCTTTAAACTTTTCTATTGCTTATGATAGAAGGCTTAGGAAAAAACTACCAACTCCTATGCACTTTAGTTTCTTCTGGATTTGTCCACCTGATTGTTTTATGATTACTTTTAAAACAAAATGCCTTGGTCGGTTTGAGATTACGGCGTAATCTAGCTACCAATAATACGTCTTGTTTGGCAAGAAAATAATATTCTAGCACTATAAAAAATAGTTCTTAAAATATTGAATTGAAAAAGCAAACAAAGGATAATAATAGTGAGAATTCATGTAATTGTCACGATCCGGATTTCCCACCATCGGAATCGTGATGGTTCCTACTCGTGGTAGCTAGACAAGCCAACTTACTTACCGTTTTCATTAGTAAAACCATTATGTTGACAATTTATAACACCGGTAATAATAACAACAATAACTGCGAAAGTCTAATTTATAAATCTGAATAAATACGGAATGCTCAACAATATCCTCTACCCAATATTTGGTGTCACATACTCACGAACCACTAAGAATAAACTAAATACAAGGGTCTGAAAGAAATATAACAGTTGTCTGTCTCGAAAACAATGATGCAATAGTAAAAATGAAAACATAAGAAGAGACGTTAGGCCTGCGGATGCCCGCAAGGCTACCTCAATCTCGTGATAATAAAACCCTGCTCTCGAACTACTGCTGCTGCTGAAAATCTGGACCTGTATAAAAATGCATAGAAGTGTAGTATCAGCACAACCAACCCCATGTGCTGGTAAGTGTCTAGCCTAACCCCGGCGAAGTAGTGACGGGGCTAGACTGGACACCACATAAACCTGTGCAGTTATAAATATACAGCAGAAATCGAATACCAAGTAATTAACCACATGGGAGGGGGAACATGCTATGGGGAAATACAATTAACAATAATCCAGAGTAACAACCCACTAAGCTTAAAATCCATAATGAAATAATAAACCAATATTCAGATATAAATACAGGATATCAACAAGTGTTGCGGCGTGCAACCCACTCCATAACTACCATTGTTGCGGCGTGCAACCTGCTCCACAATTTTCATTGTTGCGGCATGCAACCCGCTCCAAAAATACCACTCTTGCGTCGTGCAACCCGACACATATCATTGTTGCGGCGTGCAGCCCAATCCTCAATATTATTATTGTGGCGTGCAATCCGCTCCTCAATATCATTTAACAGAGTAATTTCTCAAACAATAGTCACAGTTAAGAGACATGAGAATAAGTAATTATTTGACAAACATCTCGGCAAGGAAGTAAAACACTAACAACAGAATCAACATAACGTCCCGGCAAGGGAATGATCAGTAACTCTTTCTCTTTCTTTCTTTTCTTACTCTACGATACCACTGGAGCCCAAGCTCCACGAAATTCTTATGTCATATTCCATCACAAATAACAATATAACGGCATCCCAGTGAGTATTATCTCAATTATCCCGGCAAGGGGATTACCATAACCACATTAGTTCCAACATCTAACTACCATATTAATTCCAACATCTAACCACCTTAGCTATAACCAACCTATTACCACACTTAACCACCTTAGCTACATCTAACCGACTACCACACCCAACCACTCTATCTATAACTAACCTGTTATAATACTTAATCACCACAACTATAACCATAAGCTTTACCTAACACAAGGAAACAACACCCTAAGAATCCGTAATATTAATTTAAGAACACAACACCAGGGAACCACAACTTAACCATAGCCCGCCAAGAGGGCAACATAATGATCTCTCATCTTTCTCACGATGAAGGAAAAGGTAAGGCTATGCGATCGCGATTGAAGTGATGTGATCGCAATGAAGGGCGACGCTGAAGCTTTGCGAACGCGTAAGTACTAGTGCGAATGCGATGAGTAAAATCACTCGGCACATGTTTGTACATTTTCTGCAATACTTTCTAACTCCAAACCACTCCGAACACCCCCAAAAACACCCGCGAGCCCTCGGGGCTCTTAACCAATCATACACACTAACTCAAATACATCCTACGAACTTACTCGAGCGACAAATCGCCAAAATAACATCAAAATCATTGAATCAAGCCTCAAGATCATCATTTTCATTTCAAAATTCATAAACTTCTAACTTTAGACATTTTGGTATGAAACACGTCAAACGACGTCCAATTTCGACCAAACTTTATAGCAAACGCTTAAACAATATATAAGACTTGTACCGAACATTGGAACCAAAATACGAGCCAGATACCGTAGTCTCTTAATCAATTTTTATTTCCATTTTTCTTAATAATTTTATAAAAACAATTTAACAGAAAAATTATTTCACTCAAGTTTTAGACCTCGGATTTCGACTACGGGCGCATACCCGAGTCCTATATTTTTCTATGGACCTTCTGGGACCGTCCAATCTCAGGTCCGGGTCCGTTTACCAAAAATATTGACCAAAGTCAACCTAATCATATTATATCAAAATTCTTCAAATTTTTCACATAATTTACATATTTCAACATGAAACTTTTCCGGCTACTTGCCCAGACTGCACACGCAAATCGAGATGATAGAAAATAAGATTTTCAATGCCTCAAAAGCATGTAACATATGAAAAAACAGGTGATGACCCTTTGGGTCTTCACAATAATAAACCTTTACTTACTTGAAATTGAGACGTTATTATTGTAATTGAAAGATCGACATTGTAATATATAGAATTTAAGAGTCCATCAAACTATATAGAGAACCATGTTCTCTATTAGTCCCCACAGTAAGCAAGAGACTATAAAATCAAACAGTATAGGGAACCTGGTTCTCTATCTGTTCCCACAATAAATCTGTAGTATATAAGGAACACAATAGAATTTTACGTGAAAAACTCCTAGCTCACGAGATTAAAAACCACAACCTACCCTTGTAGGATTTCAACTTCATTACTGAGAATACTTTAAATTATAACCTATAATAACCTAGGAATTAACCTCTTAATCACTCATTAACTTGTAAAAACTCTATTACAGAAATTTATTATGAAGATTTTACAATTCGACTAACTCTATCCAAGACACAAACACAAGGGTTTATGATTTATAAAGGGTTTCCTACGCAATGCTTCTAACTTAACTAAGTAGGAGTTACAAATGAAGAACAAATGTCAAAGGCTCAACAAACCTAAGGACTTAAGATATCTTCAATCTATGGATTTGGTCCTTGAGTTGCAGTAGCATTGTTCTTGATAGTGGTTGTAGCTAACACTTGAGAGAATATTATCTTTTGATTTGAAAGTCTTAGAGAGATGAAATCCATTGCCTCATATTGGTAATATGTGTGTGTGTGATGTCATCAAGGGTGATGTAATAAAGCATTCTTTAGTTTGGCCTTATCAAGCTACAATTGTGTTGGGTGTACTACTGTCATGACCCAAACTCCAGTCGTGATGGCGCTAACACCTTATTAGGCAAGCCCGACCATTTGAACATTTCCAACCTAATTAATAACTTAAAACACCAATTAAGCATAAACTCCTAGTTTGATAATAATAGAAAACAATGCGGAAATATCAATAATAGTAAGAACAACCCATAACAGATCTGGCGTCACAAGTTAGAGCCTCTAGATACAACTGAATATCATCCTAAACATAAGGAAGTCTAAGTGCGGGAGTAAAAGATATGACAAGAGGAGAAACCGGGTCCTGCCGTCGGCGGCAGCTACCTCGATGACTCCGATACTAAACTGAGCTGCAGCAAATAATCTCAGCTAGACCTCCGGGATCCCTGTATCTGCACACAGGGTGTAGGAAGTAAAGTGAGTACTCCAACTCAATGAGTAATAGCAATAAATAACAACTGAAAGCAAGGAATCCTGTAAGAACACTACACAGTTCTATAAATAACAGTAAAGGTAGTAACATTTGCTAAATAGGGAAATCGGGTAATAATATCCTACAGTCCGATAATTCACCAACACTGCTGCGCCACGCAGCCTGTTACTGCTGCGGCGTGCAGCCCGATCCAATATAATATATATTATTTTGCAGTGCGCAACCTGATCTGATAAATATAGTCGACTGCGCTCACTAGGGTGTGTGCAGACTCCGGGGGGGCTCCTTAGCCCAAGCGTAATAATACTGCGGCGTGGAGTCTGATCCATATAATATATATCACTGCAGCGTACGGTCCGATCCATATCATATATCACTGCGGTATGTCGTCCGATCCATATATAATATACTACCGCGGCATGCAGTCCGATCCAATACATGTCTATGTATATACTGTTGCGGTATGCAGCTCGATCCGGTATATATCAAATACCGTCACTACGGGGTCCTTGACCCCTCTCAGTCAATATAGACTTGGCCTCTCGGGCCCACTCAATTAAGACAGGGTATTCAACCCTAGGTATTTGTCATTCAGAGTGAAATTTACTAATACCGGTTCATATTACATTTTACAGTTAAGGACATGACTGAGAGTATGTGTTCAATAGGTAAAGTGTGGTCAATTAGCTCAATAGGCTCCCGTAAAGGTTCTACAGATAGGCAAAAGGCCACAAACATGGAAACTAGCCAAAAGTATACGGATATATGCTCAGGCTCAGTCAAAAAATACAGTAGAGTCATCAATCGGGATGGACCAAGTCCAAATCCCTAATAGTAACATCACCACGCTCATCACACGGCACATATTTCATCTCAACACAGCACCACATAGTGCAAATACGGGGTTTCAAACCCTCAGTACATCATTCATAACTATTACTTACCTTAAAACGGCCAAAATCCTAGCTCTCCTTGTGCTTTCCCAGCAAATCGACCTCCTCGAGTGTAGAATTTGACCAAAACCACAAGGAATAGGTTATAATAAGCTAATGGGACATAACCCAATTGAAAGAACTCGAAAAACTCCCAAAAATACGAAGTTAGCAAAGTCCGAGCCTCGGGCACGCTTCTCAAAAAATTACAAAATTTACATCACCGGATTCCTCGTCCTTCCAGGAATCCGTACATATAAAGTTCATCAAAATCGGAGTTTAAATATGCCATCAAATCTCAAATTTACATTTCAAAAACCAAGTCCTAACTTCTTCAATTTTTACCCAAATTTCAGAGAATTAAAGGATGAATTTTCATTTAAATGGTGTTTCTAGGCCACGAGACTTACCTCCAATCACTTCCCATCAAAATCCCCTTCAAAATCTACAAACAAGCTCTCAAGGTGGTGCAAAAATGGAGGAAAAATAAGATAGGTCATGGATGAAATTTCATTAAAAAGCCTTCTATCGCCAAGTTATTTCCTCTATACGATCGCAGCCCTAGGCATGCGATCACGATGAACAATTTTCCACATTCCATTTCTTACTTTATGCGATCGCGTAACACCTAATGCGAATTGCGTAGCAATCCCTAACCCTCTTATGCGAATGCATCACCAAGCATGTGAACGCAATGAAAAATCTAAGCTGGCCCCAAACTCCTTCTATGCGAACGCGAGGTCCCAACCGCGATCGCAATGACCGACGACCTTAAGCCTATGCGAACACGGCATGTGCCTTGCTATCGCAAAGGCCAAAATTGGCCTGCAACCGCTGATGAAAAAAATCTGCAACTCTCCAAGTCAAAAATCTTCCGTTTGAGCACCGAGAATCACCCCGAGGCCCATGGGACCTCAACCTAAAACACCAACCTACACCAAAACATCATACAAAATTGTTCCAATCATCAAACTACATCCAACAACACAACAATCATCAATTCATTATGGATTCAAGCCTAAGTTAAACTAAAACTTCCGAAACTCATTCGATCAAAAACCAGACCAAACGATGTCCGAATGACCTAAAAGGTTGCCATATCCAAAATCACTTGACGAATCCACCGTAATTGTCGGAATTCCATTCCGACCCTCGAATCAAAATCTCACCTATCAATCGGAATTTGGTAAAATTCAAACTTCGCCAATTCAAGCATAATTCTACACCGGACCTCCAAATTTAATCTTGATCGCTATCTTAAGTCACAATTCATCCCCCGAAGCTAACAGAACCACCGAAACTCATATCCGATCCCTCTAACTACATAGTCAACATTCGATTAACTTTTCCACAACAAGCTTCCTTCCAAAAGGCTAATTGCCTCATTTCCAACTAAAACCAATCCAACTCTATATGATCAAATCAAATACTGATATTAACTCATAGGGAAACAAAATATGGGAGAAACGGGGCGGTAACTCACGTGACGGTGGGCCGGGTTGCCACATCCTTCCTAACTAAAACAAATGCTCGTCCTCGAGTGGGATCAAGGAACATAGCTGGAGTCTCAAAGAGGTGGGAATATCTACTCCGCATCTCCTGCTCAGTCTCCCAAGTAGCCTCCTCCATGGGCCGACCTCTCCACTGCACCTTCACTGAAGCAATATCCTTGGACCTCAACTTTTGAACTTGTCGACCTAGAATAGCTATCGGCTCCTCATCATATGATAAATCATCATCCAGCTGAACCGTGCTGAAATCCAACACATGAGACGGGTCCCCAACTAACTTCCGGAGCATAGACACATGGAATACTGGATGCACAATAGACAAACTAGGAGGCAAAGCAAGCTCATATGCCACCTCTCCAATCCTCCTGAGTATCTCAAAAGGCCTAATGAACCTCGGGCTCAGGTTCCCTTTCTTCCCAAACCATATAACAACCTTCATGGGCGAAACCTTCAACAAGACCTTCTCGCCTACCATATAAGACACATCACGAACCCTCAGGTCAGCATAATTCTTCTGGCGCGACTGTGTTGTACAAAGCCTCTCTTGAATCAACTTCACCCTCTCTAAAGTATCCTAAACCATCTCAGTCCCCAATAATCTAGCCTCGCCGGGCTCGAACCATCCAACAGGAGATCTACATCGCCTACCATACAATGCCTCATACAAGGCCATCTAAATACTCGACTGACAACTGTTGTTGTAGGAAAACTCTGCAAGTGGCAAAAACTCATCCCATGAACCTCCAAAATCAATAGAACATGCACGCAACATGTCCTCCAAAATCTAAATAATGTACCCAGACTGTCCGTCCGTCGGAGGATGGAATGGTGTGCTCAATTCCACTATGTACCCAGCTCCTGCTGAAATACCCTCCAAAAGTGAGAAGTGAACTGAGTACCTCTGTCTGATATAATAAACACTGGAACCCCATATAACCTGACAATCTCTCGAATAAAGATCCCAGCCACTCCGATGAGTAAGTAGTACATACTGGAATGAACTGCGCGGACTTGGTCAGCCGATCCATAAACTCCCAAACTAAATCAAACTTCCTCGAAGTCCGAGGGAGGCCACTCATGAAATCTATAGTAATCCTCTATCATTTCCACTCAGGAATAACCATACGCTGAAGAACACTGCCCGATCTCTAACGCTCATACTTGACCTGCTGACATTTGAGACATCGAGCTACATAACTCACAATATCCTTCTTCATCCTCCTCCACCAGTAATGTTGTCTCATGTCCTAATACATCTTCGCGGCACCCGCATGAATGGGGTACCGCGAGCTGTGAGCCTCCTCTAGTATCAACTCCCAAAGTCCATCTATATTGGGCACGCAAATTCGGCCCAACATCCTCAACACACAATCACTATCAATAGTTACATCCCTAGCATCATTATGCTGAACTCTGTCCTTAAAGACAAGCAAATGTGGATCATCATACTGATGCTCTCTTATGCGATCATACAAGGAGGACCGAGAAATAATACAAGCCAACACCCGACTCGGCTCTAAAATATCTAATCTCACCATCCGATTGGCCAATGCCTGAACATCCACTACAAAGAGCCTCTCCCCAACTGGAATATACGCCAAGCTGCCCATACTATACCGCCTTCCGTCTCAAAGCATCGGCCACTACATTGGCCTTCCCCGGATGATATAATATGGAAATGTCATAATCCTTAAGCAACTCAAGCCACCTACGATATGTCAAATTAAGATCTTTTTATTTGAACAAATACTTAAGGCTGCAATGATCAGTATACACCTCACAAGAAACACCATACAAGTAGTGCCTCCAAATCTTCAGAGCATGGACTATAGTTGCCAACTCCAAATCGTGCACAGAGTAGTTCTTCTCATGGGGCTTCAACTTACGAGAAGCATATGCAATAACTCTACCCTCCTGCATCAGCACACATCCGATGCCAACTCTTGAGGCATCATAATACACGATGTAGGAACCTGAAGTTGATGGCAATATTAATACTAGACCCGTGGTCGAAGTTGTCTTGAACTTCTGAAAACTCTCCTCACACTCCTCGGACCACACAAATGGAGCACCCTTCTGAGTCAACTTGGTCAAGGGTGACACAATAGAATAAAATCCCTGAACAAACCGGTGATGATACCCTGCAAACCCAAAGAAGCTACGAATCTCAGTGGCTGAGGTCGGTCTAGGTCAACTCTAGACCGTCTCTATCTTTTTCGGATCAACCTGTATACCATCACTGGACACCACGTGTCCCTGAAAAGCCACAGATCCGAGCCAGAGCTCACACTTGGAGAACTTTGCATAAAGCTTCTCCTCTCTCAATCTTTGCAATACTACTCTCAAATGCTGAGCATGCTCCTCCTGGCTACGCGAGTACACAAGGATGTCATCAATAAACACAATCATAAAGGAATCCAGATACGACCGGAACACGTTTTTCATTAATACATGAATGCGGCTGGGGCATTATTCATCCCAAAAGACATAATTAGAAACTCATAATGCCCATATCTCATCCTGAAAGTTGTCTTCATAACATCAGAATCCCTAATCTTCAGCTAGTGATAGCCTGAACGAAGATCAATCTTTGAGAATACTCTCACTCTCTGGAGCTGATCAAATAAATCATCAATGCATGGCAGGGGATACTTGTTCTTCACTATTACTTTGTTCAACTGCCTATAATCAATACACATCCTCATTGAGCCATCTTTCTTCTTGACAAACAAGATCGGTGCACCCCACGGTGACACACTCGGTTGAATGAACCGCTTATCTAGGAGTTCCTGAAGCCGCTCCTTCAATTCCTTCAACTCAGCTGGTACCATATGATAGGGAGGAATAGAGATAGGTTGAGTGTCCGACATCAAGTCAATACCGAAATCAATATCCCTATCCGGCGGCATGCCCGGCAGGTCCGATGAAAACACATCTAGAAAATCCCTTACAACGGGAATATAATTAAGGCTGGGAGTCTCAGATCCAACATCTCTCACAAATGCCAAATATGATAAATATCCCTTTCCAATCATCCGTTGGGCCTTTAAGAAAGAAATTACCCTGCTGGGTACATAATCAGTCGTACTATGCCACTCGATCCTCGGGATACCCGGCATAGCCAATGTGACTGTCTTGGCATGACAGTCTACAATAGAATAGCACGAAGATAGCCAATCCATGCCCAGAATAACATCAAAATCTACCGTGATAGCAGAAAGTTAACACGGGTTTCCAGACCCCTAATAGTAACAAGATAGGACCAATATACGTGGTCCATAATAATAGTATCACCCACCGGGATAGATACATGCACAGGTAAAGCAAGACACCCTCGGGTCGTACCCAAATGATGAGCAAAGTATGAAGATACATAGGAATAAGTAGAACCAGGATCAAATAAAACTGAGGCATCCCTGCGGCAGACTGAAATAATACCTATGATAACGGCATCCGCAACAATAGCATCTGATCAGCCCTGAAGAGCATAGAATTGAGCCTGACCACCACCCAATTGGCCTCACCCTCTGGGGCGACCCCTAGCTACCTGACCCTCATGCCTAGCTAGCGGGGCGGGTGCTGAAGATACTAGGCTAGAAGATGAGGGCTGGCCCCCCTGCTGAGATGAATTGGATGCACAATGGGGACACTCCCTCCGCATATGCCCAAACGCCCCACACTCATAGCAACTCCTGGGTGTTGGGGGCTAAGACTGAAGGGAACCCCTCTCGCCAGAGTGGCTAGCTGAAGAACTCGGTCAGGATGAACCCTAAACAGATGGGGCATGAGATGAACTCTACACTGGAAGTGCACTAAGAGATGGCTGACTCTACTGAGAGCCCTGATAACCCCGACCAGAAGATGACCCAAGGTACTCTGAGCGAGATAGCTATAGAGCTATGATGAACCTGGCCCCTAGATGGAGCACCACTGAAGTTACCCGATCCTTGAGGCCTCTTGGCCTCCCTCTCCCCTCTCTCCTGACGGCGAGCCGTCTTAATGTCACGAGCAATATCCACTGCATCCTCAAAGGTATGGCTCAGGATCCTCTCTCGAGTCATCAGAATACGGATGGGATAAATGCATCCATCCACAAATCGTCTAATCCTCTCCTGATCAGTCAGAACCATCCATAGAGCATAATAAGCTAACTCTAAGAATCTTACCTCATATTGTGTCACAGACATATCTCCCTGACGGAGCCACTCAAACTGCCTACGCAGCTCCTGCCTCTACGATCGTAGTACCCACTTCTCCAGAAAGATAGTGGAGAACTTCTTCCATAACGACGGTGATGAACCGGCCGGCCTACGGTGCTCATATGCCTCCCACCATGTAAAGGATGCTCCTGAGAACTGAAAAGTGGTAAATGATACCCCATTCGACTCTAAGATCCCTGTTGTATGAAGCATACATTGACACTTGCCGAGAAAACCCTGGGCATCCTCTCCCGGAATACCACGAAAAGTGGGAGGTGAGAGCCTGCTGAACCTCTCAAGACGACGGTGCTCATCATCTAGCATCACTGGAATCTTATCGCCTTGAACCGGGACAACTAGCTGAACTGGGCGACTGGCTGAACTGGGGTAACCTGCTGAACTGGTGGCGACTCTAGTGTTTGCAAACCCTACACTACCTGCTCAGGAGTGCGAGTTGCGGGGGTCTGATGACCACCCTCGGTCTGAGATATAGCTGCGGCAGTAGTGGCCGAGACTGCCTGAGCCAGACCAGTGCAAACAGATAAAATTGAGCTAGGGCCTCCTGAAGATCGGAACCACAATAAGCACAGCCGGTGCCTGAGTAGGTGCTGCTGGAGTCTCTACAGCTGGAGGTTGATCCTGAATGAGGGCAACTGGTGGGTCAACTGGTGTTGCCCCGACTGCTCTGCCTCGACCACGACCGCGTCCACAACCTCTAGTGGGTGACAATGGTGGTTGTCTGCCATGTCTTGTAGTACATGTTCAAGCCATCTGCAAGAGAATAGAATATAGAAGTTTAGTTCTCGGATCAACAAAGTCGCACAACAAGAATTTCAAGAATATGAAGTTTTTCTTAAAGGTTCTGCAGCCTCACGAGGATAAGTACAAACATCTTTGTACCGATCCGCGAGACTCTACTAAACTGGCTCATGACTCGCAAGACTTGGTAACCTAGGCTATGATACCAACTTGTCACGACCCAAACCCCGGTCGTGATGGCGCCTAACATCTTGTTAGGAAAGCCCGACCATTTGAACATTTCAAACCCAATTAATAACTTAAAACACCAATAAACATAAACACTCAATTTGATAATAATAGAAAACAGTGTGAAAATATCAATAATAGTAATAACAACTTATAACAGATCTGGAGTCCCAAGTCAGAGCCTCTAGATACAACTGAATATCATCCTAAACATAAGGAAGTCTAAGTGCGAGAGTAAAAGAAATGACAGGAGGAGAAATCTGGTCCTGCGGACGCCGACAGCTACCTTGATGACTCCTATACTGAACTGAGCAGCAGCAAATAATCTCAGCTAGACCTCTGGGATCCCTGTATCTGCACACAGGGTGCAGGGAGTAAAGTGAGTACTCCAACTCAGTGAGTAATAGCAATAAATAACAACTTAAAGCAAGGAATCCTATAAGAAACTACATAGTTCTATAAATAACAGTAAAGGCAGTAACATTTGCTAAACAGGGAAATCTAGTAACAATCTCTTACAGTCTGACAATTCACCAACACTGATGTGGTGCACAACCCAATCCATACCTAATACTGTTGCGGCGTGCAGCCCGATCCAATATAATACATAATGCTGCAGCGTGAAGCCCGATCCAATAAATATAGTCGACTGCACTCATTGGGGTGTTGACAGACTCCGAAAGGGGTCCTTTAGCCCAAACGCTATAATACTGTGGCGTGCAGTTGGATCCATATCATATATATCATTGCGGCGTGCAGTCCGATCCATATCATATATCACTGCGGCATGCAATCCGATCCATATATAATATACTATTGTGGCGTGCTGTCCGATCCATATATAATATACTACTGCGGCATACAGTATGATCCAATACATGTCTATGTGTTCAGCCTGATCCGGTATATATCAAATACCCTCACTACGGGGTTCTTGACCCCTCTCATTCAATATCTACTTGGCCTATCGGGCCTACTCAGCTAAGACAGGGTATTCAACCCTAGGTATTTCTCATTTAGAGTGCAATTTTCTAATACTAACTCATATTATGTTTTACAGTTAAGGACATAACTGAGAGTATGTTTTCAACATGTAAAGTATGGTCAATTAGCTCAACAGGCTCCCCTAAGGGTTTTACAGATCAGCACAAGGCCCCAAACATGACAACTAGCCCAAAATATACGGATATAAGCTTAGTCTCAATCAAAAAGTACAGTAGAGTCATCAATCGGGATGGATCGAGTCCAAATACCTAACAGTAACATCACCACGCTCATTACACGGCACGTATTTCATCTCAACATAGCACCACATCGTGCAAATACAGGGTTTCAAAACTTCAATGCTTCATTCATAACTATTACTCACCTCAAACCAGCCAAAATCCTAGCTCGCCTTGAGCTTTCCCCGCAAATCAACCTCCTCGAGTGTAGAATCAGACCAAAACCACAAGGAATAGGTTATAATAAGCTAATGCGACATAACCCAATTGAAAGAACTCGAAAAACTCTCAAAAATATGAAGTTGGCAAAATTCGAGCCATGGGCCCCCTTCTCAAAAAATTACAAAATTTACATCACCGGATTCTTCATCCTGCCACGAGTTCATACATATAAAGTTCATCAAAATCAGAGTTCAAATGGGCAATCAAATCCCAAACTTACATTTAAATAAACCAAGCCTTAGCTTCTTCAATTTTTACCCAAATTTCAGAGAATTAAAGGATGAATTTTCAATTAAATGGTGTTTCTAGGCCACGAAACTTACCTCCAATCACTTTCCGTCAAAATCCCGTTCAAAATCTACTAACAAGCTCTCAAGGTGGTGCAAAAATGGAGGAAAAATGAGATAGGTCGCGGATGAATTTCATTAAAAAGTCTTCTGTCGCCCAGTTATTTCCTCTATGTGATCGCAGCCCTAGGCATGCGATCGCGATAAATAATTTTTCACAGGCCATTTCTTACTCTATGTGATCGCGTAACACCTGATGCGAACATGTAGCACTCCCTGACCCTCTTATGCGAACGCATCACCAAGCATATGAACGCAATGAACAAACTAAGTTGGCCCCAAACTCCTTCTATGCAAACGCGAGATCCCAACCGCGAGCGCAATGACCAACGACCTTAAGCCTATGCGAACGCGGCCTATGCCTTACGATTGCAAAGGCCAAAATTGGCCTGCAACAGCTGATGAAAAAAATATGCAACTCTCCAAGTCAAAAATCTTTCATTTGAGCACCCGGAATCACCCTGAGGCCCCCGGGACCTCAACCAAAAATACCAACCTACTCCAAAATATCATAAAAACTTGTTCCAATCATCAAAATACGTCCAACAACACAAAAATCATCAATTCACTATGGATTCAAGCCTAAGTTAAACTAAAACTTCTGAAACTCACATTCGATCAAAAACTCGACCAAACAACGTCCAAATGACCTATAAGTTTGCACACATATCCAAAATCACTTAACAAAGCCACTACAGCTGTCGGAATTCCATTCTGACCCACGAATCAAAATCTCACCTATAAAACGAAATTCACCAAAATTCAAACTTCGCCAATTCAAGCCTAATTCTACACCGGACCTCCAAATTCAATCTCGATCACTCTTCTAAGTCAAAAATCATTTTCCGAAGCTAACCGAAACACTGAAACTCACATCAGAGCCCTCTAACTATATAGTCAATATTCGATTGACTTTTACACAACAAGATTCCTTCCTAGAGGCTAATTGCCTCATTTCCAACTAAAACCAATCCAACTCTATCCGATAGACTCAAATACTGATATTAACTCATAGGGAAACAAAATATGGGGAAAACGGGGAGGTAACTCATGTAACGATGGACCGGGTCATCACAACTGCTGCTAGACGGTTCAGTGCAGCAGCCTGCCAAACGATACAATGCAACAATTTTTACAGCTATAGAGTTTACTATACGACGACCAGGAGAACTGCTCCATTTATGTTCTCTCTGTTGTTCCCTTATCTGATTTCATTGAGAATTGAACTAGCCATCTGAATAGTTATCTGAATGCAAGAGAACTAATTGTATCAGGTTCATTATCTAGTTCTCTCATGAAGTTTGTCAAATCACCAAAACAAAAGACACATAACTTATCAATAACATATGATTTTCCTATGCGTTATATTATTTGTTTTTTTTCTTTTTTGCATTTCTCTAATACACTCAATCGATAAATTCAAAGTATATGTAATCCGTTATTCAAATTCATAAATTCCAAACAATCACATGCCACCTTATTATTAGAACAAATTGTTGCGTTATTTCTTTAAAGGGGTTGAATGGAAAATGGAAGATGTACCTTTTGGATTGCACCTTTCTATCTCACTCTTCCTTTACCGATAAATTTAGATGCTTAGCCTCATTTTTGAGATATGAAAAATCTAAAATTTGCTCCCCTATTTTCTACATTATTGCATTATTCTCTAAATAAATATAAGTGTCAAGTGTGATTTACTCCGTTTGTTGAGTTCGTTAAAGTTTTGTGATTTGAACTGCCGCTATCACAGAATAGTTATTCCGTTCTATCCTGGGAGAAATTAATCTGTACACCTTGAACAACAGGGAGAGGATTATAAGGATACATTGTTCATTCAGTGGGCTCAGATTATATTACAACATATTTATTGAACTAACATTTGTTTGCGTCTCTTATTTTTTGGGTTTGAACATAGTATTACCAACACAACCAAATATATGCACACAAAGTTTTTATCTAATAAATTTGTTTTTTTCTGAATATCCTTTGCTTAATTGAGGCTTGTATATTGGCAACAATTTTTTATGCGTACATTCGGAGCTTTCTATAACAGTCATTTTCTATAACAATACTTCATTATAACGGCCACGTCTGTTTTTGGAACTAACTTTTTATTTTATATTATTATATGTTCTCTATTACAGTACTTCACTGTAGTAGCCAAAAAAGGCTGTTAAAGAGATTAAAGAGATGTTTGATTGTATACATATATAAATGCAAAGGAAATTTTGAATTGTAAACATGCAACCACTAATGTTTCTACTCCAAAAAAATACCTTTGTCTCAATCATGGTCGATTGAAGCGAATACAATAAAAGAATGCAAGGAAGGGTTCCCCCAGCAAATGCATCTCGACTGCTTCCAAAATCATGTCATCGACCAATAATGTGACTTGTAAAAGACTCCCTACCTATACCTAGCGGAGTTGGCACTAAACTAATAAGGAGAGCACAAAGCAGCTAGCCGCCATCAGGAGATCCACGACTTTAAATTAAGATCCACTTATTCTTTGAGATGACAAAGCTCCCCACTAGATGCAAATTGTCGAATCAACACCAGGCAGCATAGGAGTCCTTTCTTTAATGGTTCTTCCGCAGACCAGAACTGAAAGGACATACCAGCCCCCGAAGGATTATTAGTATTCCTTCATGTCGGGAGGAGTTAGCGGTTGGATGAAAAGATAAGGACAACTTTCTTTCTTCCATTCCTCTCTTGCTCCAATCCCAATACGATAATAGAGCTAGCACTTGCTATAAGGGCTTCTGACTCGCTAACTGGCTGCAAGGAAACTAAAAATATTTTCTTTATTTTAATATAAAAGAAATATCTGCTCCACCCCTCTTCTCTGTTGAGTTCATCTCGTAGAGGGGAGTTATAGTTCAATAGCATAGGTATACAATTTAAAGAAATGAAGAATTTGGCTAATACGCTTATTAATTCTTTGGTATAAAGTTATCTCAGCGGATTAATGTATGTGATATTTGCACCTCCAAGGTACCATAGTAATTAAAGGAACCAGTTCAATGTCCTGCGGAATATGCCTCCTAGAGAGGTCAATTAGATTAAGTATACAATCTTCACTTAGTTATATGATACTCTTAATTAAGTACTAAGTAATAAGGTATTACCTGGTTTTGTATATGATTTTTGAACCTCCAATATATCATAGTAAAGAAATAATGAGTGGCGGAGCCATAAATTTTATAAAAGGGATTTAAAATATAAAAAAATAAACACACAAAGAAGCCAAGAGTATTTAACAAACAACAACAAGCCTAGTGTAAATCCACAAGTGAGGTCTGCGGAGAATCGCTCGCGTGTACGAAGACCTTACCCCTACCTTGTGAAGGTAGAGAGATTGTTTCCGATAGACCCTCAGCTCAAGGAACAATAAAATAAAGTAACAAACAGTGCAACAACAATGCAACGGCTACTTGTCAACCTTTCACCCTATTTCTCGATCTCCATCCTTTCCTATCGAGGTTCATGTCCTCAGTAAGTTGGAGCAATACCTGCGCTGCCTAATCAGCTTACCTCAATATTTCTTTGGCCTGCCCCTACCTTTCCTTAGAGTCGCCATGGTCAACATCTCATACCTCTTAGACAGGGACATGTATGCCTCTCTACCTAAAGGATTCAATATCTACTAAATATTCATAAAATAATCTAATTTTATATATACAGTTTAATTTTCAAACGAAGGGAATTCTCCGCCCCTAAAATAAGTAATAAAACGTTCGAATAATTTGAATCAACTTGAAAAAGGAATTTAATTATTCTTAAATTATTCAATTATTGTCTAATTGAATAATTTCATGTTTTCCCTTTCATATTTGATATTGATTAGCTCACCAATCAATACGTAATGGAACTCACTTCGCTTTTCTGATTGATAGATAAAATAATAGAATTAGGAAATCCTCTATTTACTGAATAATAACTTTTTTGTTGACAAAAGAGTAAACATTATATGCTTGTGATAAGTAGGATAAATCAAAAAACAATATGTGAATTTTTCTTACTAATATTATAATGTGACTTTTTTATAGTCGAAATAAAGTGAATTTTTTTTTATTATTAATTGTTTCTTGATTTATTTCATTATTGAAAATGTATTTATCAATCAATTTGTTTGTTGATTCAAGAAAGAGTTGTGTATTAATTCTGGGAATATTAATGATAGATAAAAATAGATCGATGTATAATCATAATGGGTTGTTCAAAAGGATTCCCCGTCCTTCCATCAAATATTCTGCTTTTTCCTGGATATTCGGGTTCAAATACCCATGGATTCGCTGTTTGCTTACTGGCTTCATATAATTCGGAAAACACAAGTTTTCTCGAAGCTTCTTGTTCATATCTCTCATCAAAAGGTGCTATTCGATAATGTCTGTCTAGCAGACTCCCTGCTAACCCTAGTGAACATTCAAATATCTGTCCTACATTCATTCGTGAAGGTATATGTAACACGTTGGGATTATTTAGCTACTATGTTCACATAAGCAATGACCATAAATGGACCCGAACAATTAGGCAATATTCAAGTACCTAAAAGGGCTAGCTATATCAGAGTCATTATGTTGGAGTTGAGTCGGATAGCTTCTCATTTGTTATGGCTAGGACCTTTTATGGCGGATATCGGTGCGCAGACCCCTTTCTTCTATATTTTTCGAGAAAGAGAATTGATATATGATTTGGTTCTAGTAGTTACTTTACTAGATTTTTTTTCTTTCTATAGTGGAGATAGTCGCACGTAATAACAGATCACGGCCATATTATTAAAAGCTTGTGGTAAGAATGTGTTTCGTTCTAGTGCTCAAAAATAATATTCCAAAGTTTTTGTATGTTCTCCATTACTTGTGTGGATAAGCCCTATATTATAGAGTACGGGAAAGCTCATGATGTTCATATCGATCTATTATGCGCCTCTGCATCTAGCATTGGGTAGACCTCATACAATAATTGTCCTAGCTCTACCATATCTTTTGTTTCATTTCTTCTGGAACAATCACAAACATTTTTTTGATTATGGATCTACTATCAGAAATTCAATGCGTAGTCTCAGCATTCAATGTGTATTCTACCTCCTATTTTTTATGAAGAGAATGAATCTTTTTCTCGAAGGATCAGAAAAAAATGGGTCCTGATCTCCTAAAATAACCTCAATGTCCTGTGGAATATACCCCTAGAGAGGTCAATTAGATTGACTTAATCTCCTCTTAGTTTGCTTATATTCAAAAAATATTAAGTAATAAGGGTATCATTAATTTGAGTGTTTATTATTCTAATTAAAGATGTTAACAATTGGTCCGACCAGTCACATGATCTTAATTACTTGTCATATTAATGGAATATTCTAGTAGTCAAGAGACTTCGATATAAAATATATCAGTTGTCTCTCGAACATTATTTGTTGTCCAATTAAACTATCATTTCAAATATTTTTGTCAAATGTGTGCCACAAAATAAGAGGAAAAAAATAAGAAAAGACAGATGCATTCCTTTGTTTAATCTTCAAACACTTGTTGTGTGGTGTCCATGATACTTTATTATATTCTTTTTGCCTTTTAAATTTCATGGTTCTTAATTAAATTGGAGCAAAATTTAAGGGAATGGAATAATAATGTTAATAACGATACGTACGAAGAAAATTGTAGTACTAATTTAGTTTGGATCATAATCATCTTTTTGTCTCATGGCATAAATTAAAGATATTGATCACTACTTTAGTAGCTTATACGCTACCTTAGATAATAAAATCAGTTTAAGTAATTAAAACTTTGTGTTGTGTGAATTCCATAATTCTTTAAGTAATATGAGAATCTCTAAGAAAGGATTAACGTACGTATTATAAGACTCATTGGATTTTTGTCTTAATCATATAGCTATTGCGAGATCCGGATTTCCCACCTTTGAGAGGATGTTGCCTACTAGAAAAACTAAGCAAGTCCACTATTTCAACTATTTATCTTTTTCTCATTTTCAATCCTTTAGCAGTTATGAATCGACATCATATAATTAGTGGAATTAAATAAGCGGAAGAACAAATTATATTACCAATACAATTCCTTAAACATAGACTATCCAGATATGGTGTCACAATTTCACAGGATGTCTAACAATACTACAAATAAGGGTCCGAAAGATAAATACAAAATGTTTCAGAAATACATAGAAGAAACAATAGAGAAAGATAGAAGGAGACGAAGGCCTACGGACGTTTGCAGGACTACTTTCGGGTCACCTGAATGGACTAAAGACAATACCTTCACTACGGTCCAAACGCTCCGGTATCAGTATTTGCACACAATGCATAGTGTAGTATCAGCGCAACTAACCACATGTATTGGTAAGTTCCTAGCCTAACCTCAGTGAAGTAGCGACGAGGCTAGGGCCAAACTACCAAATAAACCTGTGCAGTTAAATCATCTACAGCGAAAAATAAAAGCAGATATTCACAGTTAAAGATGGGGAGGGGATGACATGCATCGGTAATATATAAATGGGTTGCACGCCTGCAATGGTAATATATGAAATGGGAGCGGGTTACACGCCTGCAGCGGTAATATATGAAATGGGAGCCGGTCCTAGCCTCGTCACTACTTCGCCGAAGTTAGGCTAGGCACTTACCAGCACATGTGGTCGGTTGTGCTAATACTACATTCTGCATTGTGTGCAGATACTGATACCAGAGCGATTGGACCGCAGTAAGGGTGTTGTCTTCAGTCCATTTAGGCGACCAGATGTAGTCTTGCAGGTGTCCGCAGGCCTTGGCGTCTCCTTCTATCTTTCTCTATTGTTTCTTCTATGTATTTCTGAAACAGTTTGTATTTATCTTTCAGATCCTTATTTATAGTATTCTTAAACAGTATGTGAAATTGTGTCACCAGTTTTAGGTAGCCTATGTTTAATGAATTATATTGGTAATATTTTAATGGTTATAATTTGCCCTTCCGTTTGTTTAATTCGCTGATTATACGATGTTGATTCATAACTATTAAAGGATTAAAAATGAGTAAAAGATAAATAGTTAAGATAATTGGCTTAACTAGCTTTCACTGGTAGGTGTCATCACGAGTCTCGAGGGTGAAAAATCTGGATCATGACAAGTTGGTATCAGAACTCTAGGTTACTTAGGTCTCATAATTCACGGACAAGTTTAGTAGAGTCTGAGGTATCAGTATGGAGACGTCTATATTTATCTCCGAGAGGCTACGGAGTTAGGATAAACTTCACATCTATTATTTTATGTCGTGCGACTTGAATTCTCAATGCTAGTTGAACTCCCACTCTTGTTCCTTCGCGAATGGCGAGGTCCCGAACCGCTTTTTTAGCCGAGCAACAACACAGACTGGTGATGGAGCAGTTATTTCTGCTGATGCATTGTGGAGATTGGACAGGTTCACCAAGCTCTTCACTACCACTTTCAGCGATGCATATTCTACCCAGGATTATTTAGATAGTCTGTGAAATTGTGACACCGGATCCGGGTAGCTTTTAGTTATGGTATTGTGTTGGAAATATTTAAAGCGTTACATTTCTTTTCTTCCGCTTATTTAATTCCGATGTTTATATGATGTTGTTCACCATTGTCGAAGGATTAAGTAATTGGAACAATTGGCTTGCCTAGCTTCCATTAGTAGGTACCATTACAATCCCCGAGAGTAAAAAATTCGGATCGTAATAGCTACGTTAGAAAAATATATAAAATAAAAAGAAAGACCTCATTTTTTTCTCTTTTGCCTAAGTTATTTGAAAATTATAAGTCCATAGGCTTTTCCATGAATATTTTCTTATTGACTTAATCAGAAATTTCAGATTCGAACTAGAAGAATGG
The DNA here is from genome assembly GCA_032618575.1 of Nicotiana noctiflora. Taxonomy (NCBI): domain Eukaryota; kingdom Viridiplantae; phylum Streptophyta; class Magnoliopsida; order Solanales; family Solanaceae; genus Nicotiana; species Nicotiana noctiflora. The sequence continues at coordinate 286,482 of JASVEL010004557.1, forward strand.
TGTTGCCTTTGATTGGGAAACATGCTTTATTTCCTTAATTAGATTTTTAGCGTGTTTCGAATAAATCGGACTTCAAAATAAATATCATACAATGAATAAAAAAAAAGAGGATGAGAAGTTAATAAATTTTTTTTTTTTGTTGGAAGTGAAAAAGAAGAAAACCAGGGGAAGGAGAGGGTTGAGGGAGACAAATAGAACATATCTGATATGGGGAAATTGGTATTTTAATTCCTTAATTTATTAATTTCCTCGAGGTATATATTTTAACTCCTTAGATAACAGTCTACTATTTTTCCATTTTCCATTTTTACTTCTTTTTATAACTGACTTATTTTAATCGAATAAATAACATTATCCCATTCCATCGAATTTGTAACATTATCTCAGGTATTTTCATGGATATGGTAATAGATATACAAAATAAGTATTACTCGAGAAATTCTATCGAGTGACTTGCTTGATCCAGTAGCCTCGTTGACCAAACAATTATTATTTATTCTTAGATATGAGAGGCAATAATACAACAATAAATTTGTCGATTTCACTTTCTGAAAATCAAAACTAAATCTGTTTGAAAAATAATAGACAAAATTAAAAAAGAATTATTTTTCATAAATCAATCTCATTTCGTCCGTTTTTCGTTTGTGATAAGTCAACGGGAACACAAGATAATAATTCGTAACAATAACGTCCAATGTGTCGGCAGTTAAGCCATGCGCCGAGGGTCGATTGGAAACAGCCTCTCCTCTCTGCCCTCTCGGGTAGAGGTAAGACCTGTCTACATATTACCCTCCCCATACCCCACCCTGTGGGAATATACTGGGTTGTTGTTGTTGTTGTTGTTGTTGTTTGTGTCGGCAGTTAAGGTGATAAATACATAAAGGCTCAAACTCAAAATCCAAATCCAAATATAGATATGTATGAGATTAGAGAAGGATTAGAATTTAAATTTTATTGGTTTAACTTTTAAAACTTCTAGTATTGAACTCATTAGATTTTAAAATTATGTGTTGAGATTTACTATTTTATTACAATTTTGGTAAATATTACACATAAATTTATGCTCCGCATTGATAATTACTGATCCCCTTAAACCAGAACCCGTCACCCATACACTACTTACGGCCCTGCATATGGTGATTGTTAACTATAAATTATAATTACACCACCAACGATTGTGGTAGGATAATGGGTTAATTTCACGTATGGTCATCCAACTTATCATTTATTTCACAAAACTAATTTAACTATTTTTTATCACTTAAAAGTCACTCAACTTTATATTTGTAACTTAAAAGTCATTTTAGTTCAAAATCTATAAAATATCCTATAAAAATATGACATGGCATTAAATTTAATTTAAAAAATATTGCCGAATAAGCTTATATGGACCACACTCAATTTAGACCCATTTCATTTACAATCGATTTGACTCATAACCCAAATGAGTTTTATTATTTTGACAACTAGAAGGAAAATAAGAGAACAATTATTTTGTGCTAAAAATATCTTACTTATTTGTTACGTAATAACCTTAATACCACCATCTATAATTTCACTATATGAACAGAACTAGCACATAACCAGCTTTTGCATCCTTCATATCATTTTATAATTTTTCATGAAGTTAAAATACTACCAATCAATCTCCAATAACAATTAAATGTATCGCTAACAGACAAGAACAACAAGTTAACAAGAACCTATTTTTACAAACTACTATTCCTTTAAAGTCAATATATTGCTTATTAAGCAATATTAACAGACAAAAATATTGCTCCGTAAGAAACACCCACGAAAAAATTATATAGTAGAAATTGTCAAATATACACCGCAATCGTAGACGACTTATAACGATAATATGGACAAAAGAAAGAGACAATGTATAGTGTCATCGACCGTAAATGTACAACCAAGACCTAAAGATAAATTCAAAGACCTAATTTTTCTTAAATTTCTTAGACTTGTTCGTCTACAAATTAACCACAAAATCAAAGTGCTAGTCCAGTTAATTGTTCAAATATTGATAATCGATTTTGGTTATAGGCCAAATCATGCTGTGGAAGAAATTGGTCTAGCTTAGATATTATCTATTTAAACTTATGTGGCATTATTGTTAGTTTTTTAATTAAATTTAATGTCATATCATATTTTTATTGGATATTTTGTAGGTTTTGAATTAGAATAATTTTAAAGTTATAAAAATAAAATTGAGTGACTTTTAGGTGATAAAAAATATAATTAAGTAACTTAATTAAAATAAATTATAAGTTGGATGACCACCAATAAAATTAACCATAAGATAATAAATGTAGGTACCTCTTCTTCCTTAAAAGGAAATTGGGGCTATAGTTGGGGCTGAACAATGAAATTTTTTTTGTCGGCTTGGTTATATTACAACTAGGCATTCCAACTAAAAGACTTCCTCTTCCAAGTTCACCCTTGTATTTATCCTATATTACTTTATCTAGTAATAGGTATTGTCCATAAATGAAGTCACTTTCAAGCCTTTTTGGTAAGACATCATAGCCCCTTAGACAAACTTTTACAAGTAACGTGATAGTACTATACTTCTTCATAAGCCTCCTGTTTACTCCTACTATATTTTTTATTGTTATTACTTAGTTCACACTTCTATTTTGGTAAATTAAAAAATGTCAAGGTCATTTTAAAATATTTTTAGTTTTTGCCGAAATATAAATGATCTCTTTAAATTGTCAACAACGATCAAATAGACACTTTAACTTCGTCCTTATAGACACCCCTCTCAACATGTATACCATATTTTATTACATAATATGGATACGAGTGGGCAAAAAATAAATATGGTAATTTTAAAGATCTCCACTATATTTACCGTTATAACACTTATCAACCTTGTTATTTGTGATGTTATATACCTTCCATATTATGATTTTTTGTAACAATATAAATGTCAATATTTTTAAGTTTTACCCTTTTATAATTTCATTGTTATTTTCAAGGTTCTCAACTCTTAAATAAAGAAGAAGATAATGTTGCTATATTACACTATTTGGCTAGAGTTACAGATCTCTATTATATTTATTGTAAAAGCATTGGAAGCAAAAAAAATCAAGGACAAAAAAATAAAATCTATAATTTACGAGCCATGTGCAATAAACATCCAATATAAATATAAAATGTTCTTACCAAAAATAATAACGAATACTTAAAAGTATATAATCAAAATAATATTACTTGATAGCACAAAAATATAAAATTATTTCTATGAAGTAAAAGATTGTCCAACAAAAAGAAAATTAACGATAAATTGCGTCTTAAAGTAATAGAGATAAAAGGCAATATTGAGGTAAAATTAAAGACAAGCATATGCTTCACTATATATTAACAAATTTACATCCTAAATCTACATAGACTTTCGCTACAAAATTTCAAATGCAAAGCTGTGAAGCTTTCTTTTATTTTTCTTAATCTCGTAAATAATCAATTTTTATGTCTTTTAAAGATTTGAAAGATTAGTCAAATAATACAATACAGTATCCTTTTCTATTTTATAAAAAAGATATTTATGTAACGAAACTTATAAACTAATATCCCCTCTGTTTTATATTAAATGATGTACTTTTCTTTTTAGCCTGTTTTAAAATAAAAGACACAATAATTTTTAAATTTAAAAATAATTCAACTTTAAACTCTTTCATTTTACCCGTTTGCCAGTAATGAGAAGCTTTTATAGCCATGAAAATGTCATGACCCAACAAACTTTTTACCCCTTAAGTTTTTAAGATCACAAGTTTCAAAACTCTTCTTCTTTTTTTTGTTAAACTCCATGTCGAGTCAAACTAGCTCATATAATATAAAACCGAGGGAATAATTAAAGGTGGGGAAGGTAATTACGAAATATTATAGCAATATATATTACTTGAAATCAGTTTCTTAACAAGAAAATAGAAACAAAATAAGTAATTATAGTATTTAAACCATATGAGAGGTAATTAATATTACTAAAGAAAACCAAGAAAGTTTTGAAATTGTGTCTATAAATAATCAGAAGAATTAACTTAAATTACCGTTCACCCAATTGCTTAAACTAAAATGACCAACAAATATATAATATATACTTGATATATTTATAGCTGTATACAATCTATTTATAATCTTTTTATCCGTAAATGGTAAATTCGATGATTATCCATTTTATGTTTAGTATTAGGCTTTTCCGGAATATATATATATATATTTTTCTAATTAGCTTTTCCAAATACTTAATTATTTATTTTCATCAATAAAATATACTCCCTCCGTTTCAATTTATGTGAACCTATTTCCTTTTTAGTCCGTGCCAAAAAGAATGACCACTTTCCTTATTTGGAAATAATTTACCTTTATGCAATGATTTATAGCCACACAAAATAAAGGTACCTCATTTTACACCACAAGATCAAAAGTCTTCTCTCTTTTCTTAAACTTCGTGCCCAGTCAAAAGGGTTCACATAAATTGAAACGGAGGGAGTATATATATTATAAAAATATTTTTATTTAAATAATAACTTTTATATTAAGTGCATGGAATATATTTTACAACCTTTATTTTTTTATTTTGAATGGTGTAAAGAAATTTTGAATTTTTGTTGTGAGTACTAAAATTATTATTACTAACAAATTATTCTAATTAATTTTATTTACTATACTCATTATTTTGTTATTTCGGCATTATATATGCTTAAATACTTTCTATTTTTTAATTTATAAATAATATTCCATAATATAAATTAAAAAGGGAAATTCTTAATATTAAAAAATTTTAAAAAAATATTAAGAAGACAAATGTTTATAATTTAAAGGGCAAAATAGGTATTTAGCAATCCAAAATCTGGAAAATCCAGTTAAGTGACCTTCTGAGTGCAATAGGCATAGTTTAGTGACTTTGTTGTTACAAACGTGTTTACCTCAAAAATACGAGTAACAATTAAATTTGATTTTTGGATTTAAAGATTTGTGATTTAGTTGCATACCAATTAATAATCAAGAAGTGTAAAGTATATATGAAAGAAATGAATGAGTCAAACCAGTGTTGCCAAACAGTATCGGCCTCGAGCTTAGTGTTCTCGAGATGAACCAAGAACAATAAAGTAAGCAGTAAAGAGAAAAGACAAGTCTTACGAACAATACGCCAAAAAAGTAAGATAGTATATTATTTATCAATGATTGGATGATCTTACAAATGATTGGGGACCCTTTATATAATAGGGGAGCCCTAAATAAGGTACATTTCTACTTTTAGTAAGAAATCTAATTGGACAGCTATCTAACCGCCTAGTATGAGTTCGTACAAATCCGTTCCGAAATTAACACCTTGATTCTTGGGCCATTGCAGGAATCTCACCTTTTCTGTTACAAGACCACAACAACATTACTCGAGGGTGGTCATGCTCGCCTTGATATTTATCAAATACTCTAATCTTCGAAGTTCGAACTCTACTATCGGGCTCGGACCTAGTCTATTTTAGACTCGCTCTTGACGTGATCCTCGAGCCTACAAAATCAGGTAGCCCCAATTTCTATTGTATACAGATAGTCCACTTATTTTTTGGAGTATAACGACAAGAAACAAATTGAGTCCTTGATCCTTGCCCCGATTTGCCACGACATCATCGTCGTGACGTAAGAGACTAAGGAAACAAAAGCTGGGAAGCTGGCCTTTCCCGAGGAAGACTTTGAGAACTCTAGCGAGTCCGGTAGTGGAGAAGATTCTTAAGGTAAAAAAACTTCTATCGACAAGGATCATGCTGCTTAGGCTTCGTGTTCTTCGTAATTTTTCGCTTTTGAGGCTGATTGGCCCTTCGAGGAATCCTTGATCGTGACCTATAGTCTTTGTAAAAAGGTTCATACAAAGCTTTCTTCCTTCTGTGGCTTCTGAATGTGCTACCCTTTTGTGCAAATCAAAGCGCCTTAGTATAAAATTCCTTTTGAATGTCCAAAGTCTGAGATGGTAGTGACCGACAATAAGTACTTCTTTTGAACATCTCTGTTCAATGGACCCTGTATGACCAGTTGAACTTGAGTTTGAGTAGCTCTTAGGATCAACAGTCGATGAGGTAATGTAGCATTTGGGGTTTATAGTCGAGTGAAGATTTACTCGAACTCGAAGTAAATTTATCCCTTAGGCTATATAGATAGTCCCCAAGTGAGAGTTAGCTCGAACTTGGGTTAAGGTAGCCCTTGGGCTTTTATGATCGAGTGAGGATTTTCTCGAACATGAAATAAAGTTAGCCCTTAGGATCTTTTAGGTCGGCCCTTAGGCTCTTTGATTTGGGCCAATTCGGTCTCTAAAAACGGCTATAATTTTTCCCTCTTTTACTCTAAAATATTTAGTGAAACTTTTTCTATGCCTTAGCATATGTTTTTTTTACCCGTTGGGCTTTTTGAAGGTTTGACTGACTGGAACCTTATTTGTAGTTCGTTTGTGTAACGATAATCAAATACCTCTTGAGGCTTTTTCGACGGATGATGTTATCGAAGCCTTTAAATTATTCGAGTGATGATTTTATCGAAGCCCTTTATCATTTTCTTTTGCCGAGGTAGCCTGATTTAACTGTTTTTTCAAAGTGTTTGAAGGCCTTTATTTTATGGCAGAAGTTGGACGTCTCTAAATCGTATTATTCCATCCGTAGCCTTTTATATTACCGTGTTCTTCGGTATAGCCGTAGCCTTCGAGTATGTCTCTTGGACTTGTTTTCCGATAACATTTCGAACTTGATCTGTATATCGGGGGTTCCTCTTTGAGGTCTTATTATTTAGATAGCTCAAGTAGGTAGTCCTCGAGTATTCGAGATATGTTTCCACTTGGGTTAATATAGCTCTTGGGATTTTGTGATCAAGTGAGATTCGCTAGAACTTAAAGTAAAGTTATCCCTTAAGCTTCATAGATAGTGCCCGAATGAGAGTTTGCTCGAACTCGGGTTACAATAGCCCTTGGGATTTTGTATTTGTTATGGATTTCGAGCGACTCCGACCTGCATTAATTTGGATGTAGCCTTTTTAGTTCAGAACTTGCCATTTGAGCTTATCTTCTGTTTCACTTTGAGCTTTCCCGAAGTGTCATCCCTCAAGTAGGGTGGTCTTGGCCTGTAAAGTCGAGGGTTGCCTTTAAGGTCTTATGATTTCGAAATGTTAGTAGTTTGATTCTGTTTGTTTTTGGGACGACAGTCCTCAAGCATGGGGTCAATTGTTTGAATTTCCGTCGTGATCGGCCCTTAAGCCTGTTTATACAATAGATCAAGAGTATAAAATAAGAAATTTCTCTAAAGGCAGGGGATATCGGCAAGGAAAAATACTTTTCTCAATAGATGATTGTACATGCGCGCACATTTGATGTTAGGGTCCAACTAACCTATACGGGCATGGTTCATCAGACCGTTTGGACCTCATAACATTTTTCTATCGAGACCATGCTGCCACGAAGCGATTTCCTTGCTATAAAGTAGACATTCATGGGTAATGCCTCTAGTACTCGAGGCTTATTGTAGGGAACCTCGGATACTATTGAATTGCTCTCAGTTAGCATGACCAATGGTTGCCTTGTTAAAAACCTCACCGGAAAAACCCATTTAGGATCAAAACTGGTCTAAGGGAAAAAAGAATGCAACATGTTCTTTAAGATCCAATGCTTCGTGCAGATCCTTATCGATAGCCTACAAGTGTTAGTAAAAAACATAGAAAGGATTGGACTGGGGTCGTACCTTTATTCGGACTTTGGATACTTAATTTGATCTTCCTGGGAATCAAGCTCCCGTGAATTTTGTCCTCGATCATTTCTCCTCTTATTTCGTGTGAAGCTTGACCAGAACTGCTGCCTCCGTTGTACGTTTGATATCCATCTCCATTAGACCTAGGCTCTTGATCGATATCCCTTTTGATCCTATCCATGGTCCCTCTAGGATAAACGGACCCCGAAAGACTCCCCAGTTGATCATCCTCGACACTAATCTTTGACCGATACCGATTATGTATGTCGGCCCAAGTGACATCCGGATACTCGATTAAACTTTGCTCAACCATTGTGAAGCTATGGAACTCCGAGTGTTGAGACCTTGAGTGAAAGCTTGAACAACCTAGTCATCGATGACCGGAGGCAAATCCATTCTCTCCACTTGGAACCGAGATACGAATTCCCTGAGCATTCGTAATTTTTCTACCTTACTTAAAAAAGGTATGACTTCTTTGTTGCCATTTTAATGGCTTCGGTGTGTGCCTTTACAAAAGAATCTGCAAGTATAGCAAGTGAATCAATAGAATTAGGGTGTAAGTTAGGATACCATATTAGTTCACCCTTCGATAGAGTCTCCCCAAACCTTTTTAGAAGTACAGACTCAATTACACCGTTTTCCAAGTCATTTCCCTTTATGGTACACATGTAAGAAGTAACATGTTCATTTGGGTTAGAGGTTCCGTTATATTTAGGATATCGGGCATACAAAACTTCTTTGGGATGGGCTTCGGAGCCGGAATCAGAGGGAACGACTTTTTGCAAATTTCTTGGTATCCAATACCTTCAAGATCGGGGGAGCTCCTGGTATTTGATTGATAGAGGAGTTATAAGTCTCCACTTTTTTGTCATTCTCCTCAATCCTTTTTTCCCTGGACTCGATCCTCTTGGTGAGCTCTCCGAGCATCTTCATAATTGTAGGGTCAGTCCCTGAGCCATTTTCATTTGACCTCTATGGCGCTGGTTTAGTACGTCGAGTGTTTTCTGGTTGGGCTATATTCTGAGTTTTATTATGACATTGAAGTTGAGTGATGGCAATTTGTTGAGCTTGCAACATATTGAATATAACTTGGAGGCTGACTCCCCCATCTCTTATACCCTGTGTTCCTTGGCCCCCAGATCGCGCTTCGCTGCGTACACTTCCTCCAAAGCCTGTTCTGAAACCTTCATTCAAAGCAATGTGTGAATTGACATAAAATGGTTCCATATTTGACACTTCCATAGGGTTTATCGATGGTACACTGACCCCTAAATTGTTGTTTTCCCCATGAAATACAACACCTTCATTGTCGTGAACATGTGCATTTTGCGAGTTTGACATGTTTAATCTTGAGAAAAAAAAAATTGACAAGAAAAAGTGTGAAAATAATGTGTTTTATTAGAATATGTACTAAAATAATCACTGTTATACTTAGACCCATGATGGTGCCAAACTGTATACCTCGAAAATACGAGTAACTATTAAATTTGATTTGTGGTTTTAAAGATATGTGATTTAGTTCAATACTAATTAATTATCAAGAAGTATAATGTTACTTTATATGAGTCCACCAAACTATGGAGTACCTGATCCTCTATGAGTTCCTCTCAGAATACTAATGAAACACTAAGTAAATGAGACACGAGATTTTTGTGGAAAAATCTCAACTCAAGGGAACAAAAACCATGACCTATACTTGCAAGCTTTCAATTTCACTACTTGCAATCACACTATTAAAAGCCACTTTGTAATGACGCTATTACAAAGACTTCAACTCAACTAACTTGTGATACACTTACCATAAGCCACATTGTCACTCACTAGTTATAAAGACTTTAACTTATGACTAATTCTAGTCACAACATAAACTCAGAAGGTTTATGATTTTGAGTTTCCTAAAACAAGGCTTCTAAGAAAGAAAGATAGGAGTTATAATGAAGAACAAACAACAAGATTACAACTCAACTACGGACACACATAGACTCATTGTGGAACTAATCCTTAGTGGAAGTCTTCTTGTTCTTGACATACCAATTACTTCAATGCTAGATAAAAATTTTAAGGCTTGAGAGAATATCACCGCATGCTCAAGTGATTATCTTGTTTCTTGCACCATGTTGTTATACTACCAAAGATATCCCAAAGATGATGTCAAGTCTTGGTAGGTATACACCTCTTCCCAATGGGAAGTGACTGTTGTGTGTACAATTGCAGGCAGTTACTTTTTGCAGTTGCTTTTCAGTTGTATAGTTCACTTGTACTTCTATTACAGAACACCCAGGGATTAGGTCCCTGTCTTGTTCCTCTTTTCTCTTTATTTAAAGCAGTTCACATTGGATGGAGTTCAGACTGGACTTCGTTCATTTGTAATGTGTACCAAGTATGTTAGGTTCCCTATCTGGTTCTTGACAGTAAGTTTGTTAGATCATCAAAACATAAGGCAAAGACATTGAAACCCCATCATTTTCTCCATTTTTGATGATGACAAACTTATACATTGGTAACATATATTTAGAGCAGAATTAACCAGATAAGGCAACATGAACTTCACAAGTTCCCAGGAACTTCACAAGTTCCCCCTGACTTTATGCTTCCTTAATGCTTATTTCACAAGTTTCCCCTGACATTATGCATCCTCAATGCTTCCCCCTTAATCAGATCCGTTTTAATAATATTCCCTCTTTTGGCATCATAACAAAAATAAAAGAATGCAAAAAATATAGAGAACTCAAATATAGCTAACTCATGCCACATATGTGCACACAACATGACAGAAAGAAAATTAAAGGAAAATAGCATTGTACAAACAAAAGAAAGGATGTTTCATTGATATGAAAATGGACCAATTAAACAGGATTAGTAACAGTGAAATCCAACATGCCATCACAAAAAGATAAACAAAATGAAAACAACAACCACAAAATATATTAACGAAGACAATTGGTCATTGAGAGGTTCCTAAGGGGGCACTAGAAGAGGGAGACTTGGAGAAGGAGGCATCAAAGGTTTTGAGAACCAGGTTCACACGAGCATTTGCAGACAACTGTTCTTCAAGCAACTGTGTGCGAAGCTCAGAATTTTCCTTGGTCAAGCGAGAAACTTCTTCATGGGAAGAACTAACATAACTAGGTGCCCGAGCAGCTTGAATAAGCTGAATTTCCAGTGTAGCATTTTGAGCCCTTAACCTCCTAATCTCTTCGGCAACATTATTTGGCCATTGATCAATTAAGAGATAGCCAAGGTGCTTCAACCAACCTTTTCTACACACTCACACTCTTCCAAATTGGTTTTAGAGAAGGTTTGCTTAGGTGTACCCACTTTAGGATTGACCCAATGAACCTTGTAGAACTGAAACACTCGAGTGAGAAGGAAGCCATAAGGGAGCCCATGATTGCTACCTTTAAAACTTTTATACCTTTTTATGTGTTCTATCATGATTGCTGGCAGATTGGTCGGGGCAAACTCATCAAGAGCCTACATTAAGATAAAATTAGACTTGGAAGTAATAGACCGCCTCTCAACACAAGGTAAGAGTACCTTATTAAACAACTTAAAGAGAAGTTGATTCTCAGAAAGTAGTGCCTTCTTATGTACCCATTCCCCCTGCGAATAGCTTGCTCTTTCATAATAGCTCTCCCAAAGTTAGCTCCACAAACACCCTTAACTGTGGACATCCCTTCACATGGAACTTGAAGAACTTACCCCAAAGCTGAACCATCAAGCACAATGTCTATTCCATTTATAAGCACACAAATATAGTCCCCATCAACAGTAAAGAGAGATGCATAGAAATTTTGTACCGCATCTTCATACACATTAGGTACATCCTCTTGAAACAGAAGCTCCCTTTGCTGAAATTCCACCATCTCCAAGACTTGCCTCATACCTGCCATCTCTGAGATGACTGGGTCAAACATACAACCCCTCAAGACTTTCTGAGCTCTCAATTTCTCTTGCCAAAGACCACTGTCAGTGGGTATGGTCTTCATGGAATCAGGTCCCCCCCACAGAATCCCTTTTTAATTATCTAGATCCTTTAACATATTTCCTTTTTCGGCTTGCCAGCCCCACAGTTTCTTTTTCAGACACATCTTAATCAACCATAACTTTATTGGAGTTCCCTCTAAGGCTTGCAACCCCTACAATATATTCATTAGACATAGCTTTCTCAACTACAACCTTCTTAGACTTACTGCTAACCTTTACAGATGACCCACGTTGCTTTTCAATAGAATCATTGGAAGCTCCACTTACAAACTTCTGGATTTTTATAGATTTGTTTCCTAAGGAACTAGGTTCCTCTACAACATCTTAATCAATCTCAACCATTTGAATACTTTTGTCATTCACAAACTCCCCTTGTTTCATCAACCTCATTTTCTTTTTTCTTGATACTTCTTCTTCTTCCTTAACGCAGACTCGAAAACCTCTTTCTATTGCAACCTGGTAGTGGGACACTTGGAAGAGGATTTAGGAGTCATTGTTGGTTTGCGTATCTTAAACCTTGCACTAAGATCCATATCATCTTCAGCAACAGGGAACTCACTAGGTAGAATAGATTCCAAAGGTTCAGGATAAACAAGAGGTTCCTGGTTTGTTTCAACTAGAAGAGAATCAAGTTCTCCAACGGGTTTTTCTGTGACCTCGTCACGAACCAAGGACTCAAAGAGTACCAAAGTTCTTTCATCCCCTAGGAATGGAGTTTCTTCCCCATAAGACTCATACACAAGGAAGGCTCCTTCATTTAGAAGACTCTCAACAGCAATAGCTGTGATATTGTATGTTGTTTCCTTTTCTAGTGACTCCATGGAGTTAAATGGAGGAGTTCAAATATTGATTAGTATCATCCTCAGAGACTTCTGATACCTGAGGTGTAACACTTTCTAAGCGTTCTTTGGTGTAGTTGTTATAGTATTGACAAAGAAGGAAATGTGATAGGAGATCAAGAGGAAACATGTGTAGGTGCTATAGTATTTCGAATAATGGAGGAGTCTATTTCGGGGGTATCGTTAAGGAAGATATAGAGGTGTGAGTGGTGTTGATCGCAAGAGAAGGAAGAGATAATTTATAAGCCATTGTAGGGGGGATTTGGTAAAGAGATTTTAAAGTGAGAGAAAGAAGAGGGAATCACAGATATACAGAGGGAATGAAGGTTCAGTACTGCGCACGAGAGAGAGAGAGAGAGAGAGAGAGAGAGAGAGAGAGAGAGAGAGAGAGAGAGAGAGAGAGAGAGAGAGAGAGAGAGAGAGAGAGAGAGAGAGAGAGAGAGAGAGAGAGAGAGAGAGAGAGAGAGACTTTTATGGGAAGAAGGGCTAATAATGAGAGGGAAGCGGAATGAGATCTGAAGGATTTTGAACGGTGGTAGGTTTGTGGGAATACGTAACATGCAGATAAGGTGAAAGGATTTGAAAGACAAGACGTGACATTTAGATCTAAAAAGGTCGGATGATGTGGCGGTTGAATTAATTTTGTCAGCCTTTTGAAAAAGCATGTGAAAAATACATTACTACTAACATGCGGTACATGAACCTGGTTCCTGACCCATTTTTGTAGAAGATTTTTGCAGCTCTTTTTTGCATTTTAACATTGTATCTTTAGTTTCTATGATCGTCATGCGTGTTCACCTGCAACGGTATAGATGTGAGTTAGGCCTGGTCAAAAAATTCTTTAGCCAATTTTACCTGAATGAGACTTTCATGATCATGTGAGCATAACCAGGTTTTCATATAGGCTTATATAACCCAAGTACCATCCCATTTCTCTCAAAGTGTTCCCTCCTCACAACTTTTGTGAAGGTGACTATGATTTGATCTTCTGTGCAGCAAATTTTCACATAAATGAGTCTCTTTTCCCACATTATTCCTGAAAGAATGGTATCTGACATCAATGTGTTTGGTTTTATTGTGCTTACCGAGTTCTTTTCCAAGTTAAGAGCGTATGTTTCAGTTGTTGAGGGAATCACTGGGTTGTCTTTTCCTTGTAGCCCGTGAGATTAAGCACAATCCAATTGAATGAGCCATTCTAGATGAGCTCTTCTTGACTGCCAGATTAACTTGTTTCTTTTAAATTGATGCAGTTCCTCTCGCATTGTTGTAATCCAGTTAGCATCCTTCAAGGCTTCCTTGATATTCTTGGGTTCTATCTGGAATAGAAACACAAGACTAGGGAATTTCTGGATTTTGATTTTGTTTGAATACAGCCTCAAGGGGATGGTTATGTTATCAAGTGGATGGGAGATTTTGTGTTTTTATTTATGGACTGAAGTTTGATTAGTAAAGGGAACTGAGTAAATTAAGTCGATTTCTCTATACTCCTTGTTCTGCTATTTTTGGAGTAACTTGTGGTGCATCCCCAACTCTTCCTTCAGCTTCACTGGTAGTAATTGGTGTACCAAGTTCCTATTGAGAAGTGGAAGAGGATGATGCATTTTCTTCACCTATCTACTTCATTTGACGCATCATATCGCCTTGCCATTTAAAATATCAGATACTTCCCCAGGAACAAAAAATGCTTCATTATCTAGAGAAACAATATTTCCTCCCTTGTTAGAGGAGAGTGTCTCGTTGAATAGCACATGAACACTTTCTTTCATACATTGTATCCTTTTATTTTAAGCATTGTAGACTTTTCCTTGAGAGGAATATCCCAAAAGGATTCCTTCATCGCTTTTTGCATAAAACTTCTCAAGATGGTCCTTCCAGTTGTAGAGAACATAGTAACTGCATCCAAAGATTTTCAGGTATCTTTGCTTTTCTTCCATTGAGCAACTCATAGGAGGTTTTGTTTAGGAGTGGCCTGATCATACACATGTTCACCAAGTAGCAAGCAATGTTTATTGCTTCTAACATAGACTTTTGGTGATTCCACTATCAATGAGCATTGTCCATGCCATGTTTTCTAGAGTTTAGTTCTTTCTTTCACAAACACCATTTTTTTGTGGAGTCCTCGGCACTGAGAAGTTGTGAGTGATTCCATTTTCATTACAGAGCTTATCAAATCTGGCATTGTCAAATTTTGTCCCATGGTTAGATTTGATGCGTGCTACCTTCAATTTTATCCGTGGATCTTATCGACAAAGACAAAAATACCTCGAAAGTCTCACCCTATGTTCTAAGAAATAGTGACCAGGTGAATCTTGAATTTGGCAGACCACGAACCAGGTCCTTCTAAATTAATTTATTAGAGGTGAGAAGTTTGCATGCCCCAATCTTCTATGCCAAAGTTCTGCATCATTAACAACTGCCTTCAAGCAGCTCATATCACCCGCTTGAAGAGATTCAAAGTCAGCAATGCAGATGTTATTGTATCTTTTGGATACTATGACCACTTTTCTAGTTACCAAATTGGTAACTGTTATACCCCATTTTAACACGGGTCAAATTAGAGTATAACATACTGGTAATTCTGAAGGTTTAATTAATTAATTAAAAAAAAGAGTCGCCACCTAATTATTTTAAAGGTGAATTAGGACACCCATTTACTAAATAATGCTTCAAGTTAACTCTGTTTTATGGTCTACTTAACATTAAAGATTACGGGTAAGAGTTCTAATTAATCATATAGAGAAGGTTATTAAGGCACCCTATATGATCCGTTAATTACGGTTAACCGGTCAAACTTAGGTGAATTAAAAAATATTAAAAATTAAAATAAGTGCTCAATCAAAAAATAAGTAAATATAGGTTTGCCTGATTACTACATAAGTACAACTAGATTAGTAGCTGCTTTTCATCAGTAAAATTTACAATTTGATTTAAAGTTTGAAAACACTACGTTAAGTTTAAAGAGTTCCATTTGAACCAAAAAGTAACACAAGGGCATCATGACTTTGAAATGACTTAAAAAAAAACCCTCTTTTGACGATATTCATAAACCTTGGTTGAAACTTAAAACTGTTGAAGTTTACCTTACTTCAGAGAGACTTTCGGACGGAAGAATTTTTTTTTAAAAACTAAAGTCACTTGGACTCAAAAATTCTAATTTGATAACAACTTTAGTCTATTCAACTTAAAATATAAAAAATAGCTAAGATAGGGAGTATTACTAATTATTTAAGAGTCCATAACACCGATGCCCTACTCTATAAGAGCTTTGCTGACCAATGGAGTAAAAAACTGACTGTCAAATATCCTTTCTAGTCTCAGATATGGTTTTGATTTATACAGTCCCAAACTGAGACAAATAAACAAATAACACAGAATAAGCATGAATGACAGAAAGAAAAGAATAGTAAAGACGCCATAGTCGCCCCAAGCGTTTCGCTTGTTTATTTTGCCATTCGGTTCTCTAAGGAAAATGGTATGCAATAACTCCCTGTGGTAGGTGGTAGCATTGAGTCCCTATATGACTCCGCTGCGAGAGTCTCAAATTAAGACTTTTGTGTTGCAGTGAACTAGGGCAAGGAGGCTTAGATATTTCAGACCCTGACTCGGTTCCACTACCTCGGATAAATGTCAATCAATGGGATAAGCTAATAATATTGTAGTGAAGGTCAATAGAGACAGAGAGAAGAAATAGCTAAGTTTGTGAAAATCAAGCAATGAGCTTCTCTGGAGGTAAAAAAAACCCTGGTATTTATAGATGGAGCGGGATTTCAAAATCCAAATCATCAAAGAGCCGTTTTTTTCAAAATGCAACAGAGAAATTGACCATTTGTATAGGCATATCTCTGGAAAATATTAGAGAAGGGCTTCACGTGATCTGCTTCAGAAAATATCATAATTATTTGGCTTATGTGTTGACCAAATCTCGTTGCAGTCGAGAGAGAAGAAAAAGTCATGGGTTTTGAAAGGAAAATGGAGAGAGACGAACACTTACTCAAAATTGGAGGGGCAAGCTTCTGCCATTGTCAAAAGCAAGTTAAACTTTAATATAGAAGAGGCAAGAAGCGTTGAAAAGGGGGTGGTAGGAAGAGAAGGGGATTTAAAAAAATCTAATTTTTTATCTCTAGGGTGAGATATTTGGGATTGCAGGTTTGGTCTTTGATTGATTGGGCTTGGACTTGGGCTGGTAGGAAGCTTAATTATTGGGCTAATTTAGCCGAAATTTTGGGCTGGAAATAGTCCTGAAATTTCTTTCTTCTAGTATTTCTTTAGGCTCCTAAATTTAATTTTAATTAGCTCCCAAATGTATTTATATTAATATTAAGTAAATAAATATTATAATAATATTAAGAATATTAAATGATACTACAATTTTAATTAGCGTAAAACAATCTAAATCCATGCGTGGACTTTTGATGTTGACACGAAGTGCAATTTTCTCTTAGTTGACATGTCGACAATTATTTATATTTCAATAAATCAGAGGTCTTCTCATATAATAATTAAAAAACCTTTTCTTATTTGTTTAATTAGAGTATATCAAAGTCTACACTTGCACTACTTTATTACACCATCTAATATTGATAATAATATTAACAATAACAATTAGTAATACTAATAATTTTAGCGACAACAATAGTAATTGTAATAGTAATCTTAGTAGTCAATAATAGTAGTAATAATAGTAATATTAATAATACTAGTAATAGTGTTATTAAGTAGATAATAATAATAATAATTAGGTCTAGTTTGTGCAAAAAATGATAAAATAACTATTCGTACATTATTAGTGATATTAGAAGTTTAAAGAAACAGTTTGGAAGAAAGTAGGGACAAAATTGGATGTCAACAGCTGCCCCTCTTTGGCCGGAGACGATGAAAGAGTTTTCGGGCAAAGAATATTGACTTAGTAGCCAATTTTGCCTCGACCATCAAGATTGGAATGGGACACATGAGACATAAAAAAATATTGCGGCCGAACTCCGGTTTCGAGTTACCTATATATCTCGGGTTTCACGAGAATTAGGCTATATGTAGTTCAGACTTATGGTACCCTGGAGTGGTACTCAACTATTGATGTAAATATTAAAATGTTGCCCCAGTGTTGAATTATAGAGACACTGGGTACCATGATTAAAAGAAAAATATTTGAAATAAGGATTTGGTTCGGAATTTTGAGAGTCAAGCCGAGCGGAGTTTGAAGTAGATCCTTGACCTTTGTTGGAGAGTTTGGTATTCCTCTCTAACAAACTGCCCTAGTTCACTGCTAAGATATAGTTCCACGTTATGCTATTTTTCCTACAAAGCTTGGCATACTAGATAATTCGTTAGGAAACAAGATGTAATGTGCCATAAAAATAATCGTATGAAAATAATATTTAGACGTCAATTCATAAGAAATGCGAATTTATTGGGTAAACAAATAAAAAATAATAATTTAATGGTGATATATTTCATGATCGCAATGCCATATGAAAATTTATCTTATGAAAATAAATGTGTTTGGCAATGATTTATGAAAGATATGTTTTGGCAATGTTTATGCAAGCAGGACCATTCGGGTCAAAATAACATTAAAAATCCTTTTGAGGAAGAATTAACTTCAATATCCTATTTGATGGCGAAAAGACCCGATATATCCTATTTGAGGGCGGATAGACCTGATATATCCTATTTTATGGCGGATGGGCCTGATATATCCTATTTGAGGGCGGATAAACCCGACATGTCCTATTTGAAGGTGGACAAGCCCGACATGTCCTATTTGAAGGTGGACAAGCCTGATATGTAGTGCTTTATTTTTAATTATAAAGATTGATATGATGCAGTGCTAAGAGATTGATATGGTACATAAAACTTGATCCGATGCTAGAGTTATAATAACACTATTTAGGGAGCGATGCAAAAAGCTTGGTGCAACAGCGAATATCCTTAGT
Source organism: Nicotiana noctiflora (assembly GCA_032618575.1). Classification (NCBI taxonomy): domain Eukaryota; kingdom Viridiplantae; phylum Streptophyta; class Magnoliopsida; order Solanales; family Solanaceae; genus Nicotiana; species Nicotiana noctiflora. Next base: position 304,971 of record JASVEL010004557.1, read on the forward strand.
GCGGAGAGCTTGATGCAGTGCATTTACAAGGAGCGGTGGCAATAATTTAAAAATTTACATGCTAAAGTTTAATATTAGTAAATTTTGCACTCAAAGAAAACTATGAGATTTAAAATATAATTTGCGATAGCTCGGCTTGATCGTTATGTTGTACTATATTTCCTGCAGGACAAATTCATCAGTATAGTAGATATTGAAATGCGATATGCTGTAAAATAATCTTATGAAAACGACACATTTTGGACGTTTACCTATACAATACGGCCTAGTCGGCCAAAATGATTTGATAAAAATGTAGCTTTATCCCAATAATAATTTTCAACAATAACATGCAGTTGATAAATGTGCTTTGCAATGATTTATGATAATAGTGCATTTCTAAAATAACATTAAAAGCATGACCGTCAAGGTGAAAATAAATTAATAAAAAACATGCGAATATGTGCTAAAGTGTCCTGTTGTTCAGGCGGACAACCTATATATCATAAAGCGTGCTTAAAAAATCCAAGTAAAGGCGGATAAGCATAAAATTTAATGCATAAATGCCCTGTTGAAGGCGGACAAGCCTAAATGTTTAATGCATAAATATCCTATTAAAGGCGGACAAGCATAAATATTATATAATCAAGTGTGCTGAAAATTCAATTAAATGCGGATAAGCCTGAATGCATAAATGTCCTATTGAAGGCGGACAAGCCTAAATATCATATTAAAGGCAAGCGTGCTTAAAAGTCAAATTAAGGCGGATAAACATGAATATTAATGCATACATATCCTATTATTAGGCGGACGACCTCATGTCCAATTAATTAGGTGGACTATCTCATGTCCTATTATTAGGCGGACAATCTTATGTCCTATTAATCCGGCGGACGACCTCTTGTCCTATTAATTAGGCGGACTACCTTATGTCCTATTGTCAGGCGGACTACCTTATGTCCTATTGTCAGGCGGACTACCTTATGTCCTATTATCAGGCGGACTACCTCATGTCCTATTATCGGGCGGACTACCTCATGTCCTATTATCAGGCGGACAACCTCATGTCCTATTAATTAGGCGGACTACCTTATGTCCAATTATCAGGCGGACTACCTCATGTCCTTATTATCAGGCGGACTACCTCATGTCCTATTATCAGGCGGACTACCTCATATCCTATTAATTAGGCGGACGACCTTGTGTCCTATTAATCAGGTGGACAACCTTATGTCCTATTATCAGGCGGACGACCTCATCCCATTATCAGGTGGACGGCCTTTTTGTCCTATTATTAGGTGGACAAACCTAGATACATGGTGCTTGATTTACAGTTTTGACATTTGTGCGGTGCAGAAGCTTGGTGTGATGCTTGATTTGTAATTGTATAATGCGGTGCAAAGAGCTTGGCATGGTTACTTCGAAGTAACATATATTGATGGTGCAATGCGGAGAGCTTGGTGCAATGATTTTGTAATAGTAAATGGCGCGATGCAGAGAGCTTGATGAAATTCCTTTGTAGTAGTTATTATTCCTAGTGTAATACTAACAATCGTTGGATCTTCATGATGAAGCTTTGCTATTAATAAATCCTGCACTCAAAGAAAAATTGTAAGTTTCAAAGTTTGGTTTGCGCTTGCTTGGTGTTATCCTTTGCTTTGCATGAACTTTGCGGCTTTTGACTCGATGCTGAGCTTTGCGATCGCATGTAATGTTCGAGAATAACTAAAATATGCCCCTGCATTACTCAAAGAAAATTCGTTAGTATAAAATAAAGCGGTTGCCTTGCATTGAACGTCAAAGTTTGGCTTTGAATATGCAACTTGTTTCCATGGCATTCTGGAAATTTATTGTTGCTCTTGTAACAACTATGTAGCTTAAAATTTCATTTTCTGCTTTGCCGATTGATGAGCATCCTTCTGCAAAATCTGTCCCGGTTTTGGCTTTTTGGGGTAAATAGAAATTTTATTATGATGAGACCGAACCCATAAGGCTGCCTACGTATCCCCTCTTAAACGGGAATCAGGTCTGAACGTAGTTCATTACAAGAGCGAGGCATGATTTCAAAAAAGAAAATAGCAACTCATAGAGTGATAGCAGCAAAATTATAATGCCAACAAGGTAGGGAAAACTAGTCTTGTCATTTGTTTAGGCGGCGTTTCTTCTTTGGATGCCCAACCATACTTGGTGTATTGCTTGTGCTGCAGCTAGTTGCGTTTGAGATGTTTGTTCCAATTGATAGGTGTATTTGCAATTTGTTAGCATCAATCATATTCTGAATCTTATGCTTTAATGCTAGGCATTCTTTTGTATCATGACCTTCAGCATTTGAATGGTAGGCACAATACTTAGAATGATCAAATAATGGATGTGACGGGTTGAAATTCCTTCCTTTTCTTGGTTGCATAATTACCATGGCATTTAATCGAGCGAATATGCTAGAGATTGATTCAGTCAAAGGTGTGAAGTTGCGTGGCTTCCTTTTCTTTAATTGACGAGAAGCGGCTTGTGCTTGATGATGTTGATGTTGAATGCTTTGTTGGCGGGGAGGCTGGAGATGCATATTGCTGGCATTAGAGATTGCATGATTTTGCAAGGGCTGGTGATCATGATGGCATTGCGGTTGATGCATAGTCATGGCAACTGAGGCATTTTCTTTCTCTTTACCTTTCAACTTTTCTGGCATCTCTGGTTGTAAAGCATGATTGATGGTCTGCATGTTAATCTTTCCTTGTTTGATTCCTCTTTCTAGGAAGTCCCCGACTCTAATCAAGTTTGAGAAATTACACACGTTCGCAGTAGCCATCTTTTCATAATATATGCCATTTTGAATGTCAATGAAGATTGAGATCAACTCTTTCTCGGATAGCGAGGGGTGCACCTTTGAAGCTTCAACTCTCCACCGGATTGCATAATCCTGAAAAGATTCATGTGGTATTTTTCTGTTTTGTACAGGCTATGCATGTCTAGATCGACTCCAAGGTTGAACTCATATTGCTTTACAAAATCATGAGCCATATCATCCCACGTGTGCCATTTACTAAAATCTTGTTTTGTGTACCAAACAAGTGCAGGCCCCGATAAGCTTTGGATAAATAACTTCATTCGAATGACCTCATTGTGCCCAATACCAAGTAATCTGCTACAGTAGTCCTTTAAATGAGCAATGGGATTTCCCTTTCCATCGAAAGTATTAAGCTTTGGCACTTGGTATCCTGGTGGGAGTTCTACATCCGGCTGCAGGCATAAGTCTTCATATCTTAGACTTTGATGATTTCTTGATTGCAATTCTTTTCCAATGGCTTTTTTCAAATCACGGAGTTCTTTTTCCAAATTTTCACGGCCAATCTGTTGGGTTGATTTTTCAAGTCTCTTATACGAACATACAACTAGTTGGTTTGGCTTGTCCTTCTTAAATGGAGTTGTGACTATAGGAAGTTCAGTATAAGGAATCATCGTGACTTGATTGGGATTGCGGGTTATTGGCATTTGTGGAGAGATTGTATAAGAAGGAGTTGGGTAAGGAGATACGGTAATGCAAATATTTTGGTTTGAGCTAGAAGTGGAGGTTGTATTTGGAAGAAGGTTAAAAGTGCTTCCCAGATTAACCAACATGTTCCTTTGCACCACATTTGCTTTGGTTCCATCATTTCGTGCTTGCAATAGTCCCATACCAGTATTGAATTCTTCAAAACAGTCTGCCATTATAGCCCGTCCTTTATGCAGATTCGCAGCCAAAACAGTGTTCAATGCTAGGCAACCTTTAAAGGAAAAATAAAACTCTTCAAAATAAAAGTAAAGTGTTAGCATATTTATCATAATCAAATAAATGCATAAAGTAATGGAGTGCATAATTAGTTTGATTAATTCATTATATGGTTAAGTAGGAGCCCTAAACTAGAAATGATGGCCCATGTTGCAAAATGGATGGACGAGAATGAATTGTTATCTAGAGGGCTCTAACGCTCGAGTCTTGTTGACATGGAAGCGAAATAATTTTAAGTTTTGTAAAGGGATAACTTATGTTGAACATCAAAGCTTTAGCTCTAGCACAAGTTTTTTTTTCCTTGCATAACTCAGATTTTTTTTCAAAAAATTGCCCCAATCTTTAGAAAGTTTTTGATTATTACTTCATGAGATGATATTCTGCGTGCCAAAAATCTGCCCCAGTTTCTTTCATGAAGGAAAATAAAAAATTTTGCTATAATGAGACTGCGTCTTATATAGACTAGTTTTCAAAGGGGCCACAGACGAATAATTTTGACGTTGAAGATAATATTTGTCTGTTTGAATATCGACAAGATCAAAATCAAGATATGTAATTAGGATATAAGAGCTAATTGGACATGAAATGACTCTATTATTATTTAGCGTTGGCAAGTCACAAAGCTATCGAGGCCCAGAATACGGTATCGACCGTTTTGAAACTTATGGGATAGTATCTCAACTCACATGCCAAGACGTAGAATTAACGGGTGCGTGAAGATTAATCTCGATCACCCGAAATAAGATAATGCAAACGCTTGAATTGAATATGTGAAAATATTAAAAAGAATTTGATGCTAAAAATTAACCAAATCGGCCTTCTATTGTTGGGTAGATGGTGCAAAATTGGACACCTACCTACTTGTATATGAGAATTAATACGAATATTTAAATTCTGAGAGATATGAAGCTATGAGACAAAAATTAGAGGTGCAAGATTGTGCCAGAATTGAATAAAATTAAAAATTTATGTAAGGCACGAGTGGCGATATTTTAAAAAAAAATATGTAACTGTATTTGTAAGAAAAGAACACGAATAAAAATCAACTCATAAAATTATATCGGCAAAATATTCTCATATTATAAAAGATTACGCTAGTTTTTTTTAGAATGCTATCTTGCTTAGGGAGTCAGATGCTCATTGTTGTATAAAGAAAAATTTTAAGGCTAGTTTAAGGCACGAATATTGAGGAATTTCATGACAAACCGAGCCTATTGAAGAGCTTATGGGAAAGACGTCGTACTTTATTAAAATTAGAAGAAACTGAGAGACTAAAGATATCTTAATTAGACTCTAAGAATTGGAGTTGACTTAAAAGAAATTTGAGCTTAAGTAAATGCACAAATGATGCTCTAGAGTCGTTAAAGAGCGCTAAGCGCGAAATGATGGTGATTATTATTATTAATTCAGGAAAATGATATAAAAAATAAGGAACAGAAAAATATATGAACAAATAAAAGATATAAGCAAGTTGAATAGTTAATACTTCATTTTTCTAAAAAAAAACAACAGATAATATTAGTAAAAATAATAAAGTCAAATAAGTAACATAGCAAATAAAAAGTAAGCAAGTAGGCAAGCAAAGCATGTGACACATTCCAAAGAGCAAATAATAGCGCGTCCTAATACGTGAGGGCCTCTTTGTGCCAGAGGTAGGCCTACCGTGTATTTGAAAGATAAGTATGTCATTATGTATCATCTCATTTCTATAAATTAATTAAGTAATTCTATTTTTCTTAAAAGCATAATAAATAGTAAAATATGTCCGCTTAAACATATATATATATATTTTAAAAGATGGTGTATTTTCATCAAAAGAATAAAATATTATAAAATATATTTATTATAATTAATTAAGCAAGTAATTTTATTTTCAAAAGCAAAAAAAAGTACATGAATCGCTTAGGCCATTTATTTATTTTTACGTAAAGAAAATCAAAGAAAGTACAATAAAAGATATTTTTGTCATATATAAACTTCTCGTTGTTCCGCAAGATTATAACATTTGAAAATATTACACAAATTATAAAAAAATAGTCATGTTCCTTTAACTACGATATAATTAATTTAAAGTAAAACATCTACATAATCGGCATGTTTACCCTTCAAATAATGCACATAAATATGATAAGTGTCACTTGGGGTTGAAAACCCACTTGGACATTTAGATAAGGTTAACTAATGGATTTAATACACCTCGGGTATTAGATCACCTAAGGTTAAAATGATGCATGCTCTTAAAAGGGTTTTGGTTTAGCTCTATCTTAGGTTGACTAAGAGTGGGTCTTCTAGACTGGTATGCTCCCAAGTGGACAACTTGAGAGTGAAAAGCCCGTGACTGTCGACTGCACCGCTGATCGACTTACCCATGAACTTTTACCTAAAAGGTATTTTTAGTAGTGCACGACCGCAAACCGCGTAACCGCTAGGTGTATGCTTTGTGTGAATTTTCCAAAAGTGGAGGAAGTGAAATGGGAATGACAATATATAAAGCAATAACAATAGGTGAACAATTCATAAAATACAATTTATCATATAATGACAATTCAAATAAGCATCATAACACCAAAAAACATACAAATTAATTTTTATTATTAACCTAAGTTTGTTGTGGTTTAGAACCTAGAATCCCCAGCAGAGTCGCCAAGTTGTTATACCCCATTTTAACACGGGTCAAACTAGAGTATAACATACTGGTAATTCTGAAGGTTTAATTAATTAATTAAAAAAAAGAGTCGCCACCTAATTATTTTAAAGGTGAATTAGGACACCTATTTACTAAATAATGCTTCAAGTTAACTCTGTTTTATGGTCTACTTAACATTAAAGATTATGGGTAAGAGTTCTAATTAATCATATAGAGAAGGTTATTAAGGCACCCTATATGATCCGTTAATTACGGTTAACCGGTCAAACTTAGGTGAATTAAAAAATATTAAAAATTAAAATAAGTGCTCAATCAAAAAATAAGTAAATATAGGTTTGCCTGATTACTACATAAGTACAACTAGATTAGTAGCTGCTTTTCATCAGTAAAATTTACAATTTGATTTAAAGTTTGAAAGCACTACGTTAAGTTTAAAGAGTTCCATTTGAACCAAAAAGTAACACAAGGGCATCATGACTTTGAAATGACTTAAGGAAAAAACCCTCTTTTGACGATATTTATAAACCTTGGTTGAAACTCAAAACTGTTGAAGTTTACCTTACTTCAGAAGAGACTTTCGGACGGAAGAATTTGTTTTTAAAAACTAAAGTCACTTGGACTCAAAAATTCTAACTTGATAACAACTTTAGTCTATTCAACTTAAAATATAAAAAATAGCTAAGATAGGGAGTATTACTAATTTTTTAAGAGTCCATAACATTGATGCCCTACTCTATAAGAGCTTTGCTGACCAATGGAGTAAAAAACTGAATGTCAAATATCCTTTCTAGTCTCAGATATGGTTTTGATTTATACAGTCCCAAACTGAGACAAATAAACAAATAACACAGAATAAGCATGAATGACAGAAAGAAAAGAATAGTAAAGACGCCATAGTCGCCCCAAGCGTTTCGCTTGTTTATTTTGCCATTCGGTTCTCTAAGGAAAATGGTATGCAATAACTCCATATGGTAGGTGGTAGCGTTGAGTCCCTATATGACTCCGCTGCGAGAGTCTCAAATTAAGACTTTTGTGGTGCAGTGAACTAGGGCAAGGAGGCTTAGATATTTCAGACCCTGACTCGGTTCCACTACCTTAGATAAATGTCAATCAATGGGATAAGTTAATAATATTGTAGTGAAGGTCAATAGAGACAGAGAGAAGAAATAGCTAAGTTAGTGAAAATCAAGCAATGAGCTTATCTGGAGGTAAAAAAAAACCCTGGTATTTATAGATGGAGCGGGATTTCAAAATCTAAATCATCAAAGAGCCGTTTTTTCAAAATGCAACAGAGAAATTGACCATTTGTATAGGCATATCTCTGGCAAATATTAGAGAGGGGCTTCACGTGATCTGCTTCAGAAAATATCAGAATTATTTGGCTTATGTGTTGACCAAATCTCGTTGCAGTCGAGAGAGAAGAAAAAGTCATGGGTTTTTGTGACGACCCGGCCCGTCGTCATGAGAATTACCACCCCGTTATGTTGTAAATACATGTTTTATGATTTTAAATCAGTGTTAGAGTCTATCGGGTAAGTTAGGAGTGAATTGGATTGAAAATGAGGCATGTAGCCTTTTTGAAGGAAACTTGAATAAGGAAAGTCAACCTGGAGTTGACTATTTGGTTAGAGGGCTCGGAATCGGATTCTGATGATTCGGGTAGTTCCGGGAGGTGATTTGTGACTTAGGGGAGCAATCGGAATTGAATTTGGAGGCCCGGTGTAGAAATAGGCTTGAATTGGCTAAGGTTGAACTTTGGCAAAATCCGAACGGTAGGTGAGATTTTGATCCGGGGGTCGGAATGGAATTCCGACAGTTGCAGTAGCTCCGTTAGGTGATTTTGGATATGTCCGCAAAATTTCAGGTCATTCGGACATGGTTTAGTCGGGTTTTCGATTGATTGTGTAATTCGGAATGTTTTAAGGAATTTAGGCTTGAATTCGATGTGAATTATGGGTTTTGATGTTGTTAGACTTGTTTTGAGGATTGGGGCAAGTTCGAATGAGGTATTAGGATGTGTTGGTGTGTTTGGATGAGGTCCCGGGGGCCTCGGGGTATTTTCGGATGGCTAAACGGGAGAAAACATGGAAAATTGCAGGTTTGCGATTCTGTTCTGTTGTTTTTGCTCATGCGGAAATGGGAGCGCAGGAGCGAGTCCGCAAGAGCGAACAAGAGGGCGCAGGGGCGAGTGACTTTGCAGAAGCGGAATCGTCTCCGCTGAAGCGGCGTCGCAGGAGCAAAGATGAGGCCGCAGAAGCGGTCAAGAGAGAAATGGGGGAAAACCGCAGAAGCGGATTTATTGACCGCATAGGCGAGTCCGCAGGAGCGGACTCTTGATCGCAGAGGCGGAGAGGACCGCAGGGGCGGAATGTTATCCGCAGAAGCGGACCCGCAGGAGCGGTCCGTGTATCGCAGGAGCGGAAATGGCCTAATAGGCCTGGGTTCGCAGAAGCGACCAGTTCGTCGCAGAAGCAATTCCGTAGGGGCGGAAAATGGTCCGCAGAAGCGAAAATCGCAGTGAATTAATTGTATCAGAAGTTAGAAATTTCAGAAACATTTCACACATTTGAGTCTCGGCTTTAGGGGCGATTTGGGCGATTTTGAAGATAAACTCAAGGGAAATCATCAGGTAATCAACTATGAACTTAAACTATGATTAGTATTGATAATATTATGCAATTATATCATGAAAATGGAGGAATTTGGGGTGATTCATGGAAGATTTAACCCTAGGCTTGAACTTTAGAAAATCAAGGTTTTGAATGGGTAAATGGAGTCCGAATTTGGTAAAATTGATATGCTTAGACTCGTATTGAGATGAGGGTTCCGAATATGTGACTTTTGTAATTTTTCGACAAGCGTACCGAAAGTCGGGTTTTGACAACTTTGGGAATTTTGATGTAAATTGAGTTGTATTGATTGGGTGTCGTCCCATTGGCCTAATTTGTTGTATTTCTACTGTATTTGATCAGATTCTACGCGTGCGGAGCTTGATTCTCGTTGCAAGGGCATTGCGGAGTAGTCGTCGTGCCCTATTGAGGTGAGTAATAGATGTGGGTGATGACCAGCGGGTTCGAAACCCTGGTATACCACTTTGTGACGCTGTATAGTGGCGAGACACGTATTCCCTTATGAGTGCGGGGTCGATTGTGATTGGGGACTATGGCTTAGTCCGACTTGTTGATACTGTGTTATGACATTGGCTATTCTTGAGCCGTTGAACCTCCTTCTCGGATGGTTGCATATTATATATTGTGATAATGGTCACTCTTGAGCCGAGGAACCCCCTTCTTGGGCGGTTGAGTATACTTGTGGGCCGTGAGCCAGTTATTGGATCCCGCGAGGATCGTTATCATTGTCTTATCATATTGACATGTTAGTTACTACCAGTCCGTAGCTATTTCTGTTATCATGCTATTTCCAATCTCTGGAACTTGGTATTACTGTTTTCCAACTGAAAAATGATAAAAAGGTTTTCAAAACTAGTTTTGAGCCTGCGAGGCTGTATTTGCATATTAGCTGACTGGTATTGGATCGGGCTCCGCGCTGCAGCATTATATATGTTGGATCGGACTGAACGCCGCAGTAATATTGTGCTTGGGCTGTAGGAGCCCCTCCGGAGTCTGAACCCCCACAGTGAGCACGAGTACCCAAATTGGATCGGGCTACGCACCGTAGCGGTCATTTCATGCATTGCATTGCATTTAGCTACATCCGCTAGCTCTTATACTATGTTGTTGATACTTGTTAGTTCTCTGCTATTGATATGAAACTGTTACATGGCATTGGTTACAGCTTTACATAGTGCTTTATTGTGGATTTCTTATCTACGCTGTCTTACCCTTGTTTATTACCACTGAGTCTGGCAGTACTCATTTTACTCCCTGCACCTTGTGTGCGGATCCAGGTACCTCTCAGCAGTGATCCAGTAGCTGTGCGAGGCGACATTTGTGGATATTCGAGGTAGCTGCAGAGTCCGCAGGACCCGACATTCCTTCCTACTGTCTTTTGATTTTGTATTGACATTTCTTTCCGCACTTGGTATCTTGTAAACCTTTATACACTCATGTTCAGTAGAGGCTCATGACTCTTGACCCATCGGTCTATGGGAGTTGATGTATTATGGGACTTGGTTCCCCGTTTTCGTTATATGTATCGTTATTGCTTCGTGATTTGATATGCTTAAATGGGCTAAAGAGAGCTTCTAGCTCCGTTATTGTTATTGATTGGTCGGGCTAGCTTAGCAATGTGCTGGGCGCCATCACGACCGGATTTGGGGTCGTGACAAGTTGGTATCGAGCCTAGGTTTACTAGGCCTCGCGAGTCTTGAGCCGGTTAGTAGAGTCTTGTGGATCGGTACGGGGATGCTTGTACTTATCCTCGGGAGGCCGCGAACCTTTAGGAAACACTTCACTTTTCTTGAACTCTGTCGTGCGATCTTGTTGTTCGAGAACTGAACTTCTATATTCTATTCTCTCGCGGATGGCGAGAACGCGAGCATCGGGACGAGGTGGACGACCTCCATTTCCACCTGTTAGAGGCCGTGGGCGCGGTCGTGCTAGAGGTAGAGGTAGGGCGGCGCGAGGCGGTGCCGGTCGACCCACTGTTGTACCGGTTCGAGAGCGACCGCCGATGGTTGATGCTCCGGCGGCCCCAGTTCAGAGGGCCAGACCGTATCTATTGCTATTCCCGGTCTTCGGGGAGACTCTTGCTCGGATATTATCGGTGTGTTCCGGTTTGGCTCGGGTAGTTTCGGCTACCGCTACTGTAGCGACATCTCAGTCAAGGGGTGGTCGGCGAGGCCCTGCGCGGCTCGCACACCGACCCGGTTGTTCGGGGACTTCGGACGCCAGAGGCGGTCCCCGCTCGGTGGTTGCACCGGTTATTCCTCCGAGCTGCACCGGCTCCAGCTCCGAGCATATGGTTCGGGTTATGCCCGATGACGAGCGGCGTCGTCTTGAGAGATTTGGAAGACTTCGGCCACCCCGTTTCGGTGGCGTTGAGGGCGAGGATGCCCGGGGGTTTCTTGGACAAGTGTCGAGAGGATGTTGCGGACGGCCGGTATTCTTGAGTGCGGCGGAGTTTCATTTACTACCTTTCGGTTCACCGGTCCCGCATTTGATTGGTGGGAAGAGTTTGAGAGGCGTAGGCCTGCGGGAGCAGCACCTCTCACATGGCGGCAGTTCTCTACTCTCTTTCTAGAGAAATATGTACCTCGGTCTCGTCGCGAGGAGCTACGTCGCCGGTTCGAGTGGTTGATTCAGGGCGACATGTCTGTGACCCAGTATGAGCTCAGATTCACAGAGTTGGCTAGGCATGCCACATGGATGATCCCTAATGATAGGGAGAGGATCAGGAGGTTTATTGATGCGCATTCTTATGACCAGAGAGAGTTTTGTCATCATCATTTGAGGAGGTTGTTGATATGGCACGCTCCATTGAGGCGGATCGTCGCCGAGAGAGAGGAGCGGGAGGCCAAGAGGCCTCGTGGTTCTGGCAGTTTCGGTGGTGCTCCATCTAGAGGGCATTCCCGGCAGAGCAGGAGGTCGCTCGTCTAGACCTTCTCATTCGGGCCGCCCGGAGCCAGAGCGGAGGTTCGCATGGTCGTGGTCGACAGGGGTTTCGAGCAGGGTCGGTCATCGCTTAGTGCCCTTCCGGCCCGAGGTGCAGCACCTACTTCGTCGACCCGGGGTTCTTCACGCGGCGAGGGGTTCCCTTCGGTCCCCTTCTCCGGCACCGAGTGCATGTTATGAGTGTGGTGAGTTTGGCCACGTGAGGAGACGGTGCCCTCGACTCCGTAGGGACAGGACTCAGCAGAGGGATCAGCCCTCCTCTTCGGCACCATCTCGGTCTAGTAGAGGTGGAGGTCGGTCTTCTCGTGGTCGCCCGGGGGGCGAGGATCGGGTGGAGGCCAAGCGCGATTCTATGCACTTCCGGACAGGCGTGATGCGGTTACCTCCGATGCGGTGATTACGGGTATCATTTCTGTCTGTCACAGAGATGCCGCTGTTCTATTTGATCCGGGGTCCACATATTCTTATGTGTCCTCTTATTTTGCACATCATTTGGGTGCGACTCGTGGTAGTCTTGATTTACTCGTTCATGTATCCACCCCGTGGGTGATACGATTGTTGTGGATCATGTCTATAGATCCTGTGTTATATCTATTGGGGGTCCGGAGACCCAAGCAGATTTGTTATTGTTGGGGATGGTGGACTTTGATGTTATATTGGGTATGGACTGGTTGTCTCCGTACCATGCTATATTGAACTGTCATGCTAAGACAGAGTTACGTTGGCCATTCCTGGTATTTCTCGGATCGAGTGGCGGGGTTCGACCGATTTCGTCCCTAGCCGTGTTATTTCGTTCTTAAAAGCTCGGAAGATGGTTGAAAAAGGGTGTTTATCGTACTTTTCTTTTGTGAGAGATGTGGGAGCTGAGTCTCCTAGCATTGATTCTGTACCTGTTGTGAGGGACTTCCCGGATGTATTCCCCTCAGACCTGCCGGGCATGCCGCCGGACGGGGATATTGATTTTGGCATTGACTTGGTGCCGGGCACTCAGCCCATATCCGTTCCTCCTTATCGGATGGCACCAACTGAGTTGAAAGAACTGAAAGAGCAACTTCAGGAGCTTCTGGATAAGGGTTTCATCCGCCCTAGTGTGTCCCCGTAGGGTGCGCCGGTATTATTTGTTAAAAAGAAAGATGGTTCCATGCGAATATGTATTGATTATAGGCAATTGAACAAAGTGACAGTGAAGAACAAGTACCCTCTACCGCGCATAGATGATTTGTTTGATCAGTTACAGGGTGCGAGGGTGTTTTCTAAGATCGATCTTCGTTCAGGCTATCATCAGCTGAAGATCAGGGACTCGGATATTATGAAGACTGCATTCGGGACCCGATATGGTCATTATGAGTTTCTTGTGATGTCGTTTGGGCTGACCAACGCCCCAGCAGCATTTATGCATCTGATGAACAGTGTGTTCGGGCCTTATTTGGATTCATTTGTGATTGTGTTCATTGATGACATTCTAGTCTACTCCCGTAGTCGGGAGGAGCATGCTCAGCATTTGAGTATTGTGTTGTAGAGATTGAGGGAGGAGAAGCTATATGCTAAATTCTCCAAGTGTGAGTTTTGGCTCGAGTCCGTAGCATTTCTGGGGCATGTGGTGTCTCGTGATGGTATTCAGGTTGATCCGAAGAAGATAGAGGCGGTGCAGAGTTGGCCTAGACCGTCCTCAGCTACAGAGATTAGGAGTTTTCTTGGCTTGGCGGGATATTATCGCCGGTTTGTTCAGGGATTTTCATCCATTGCTTCTTCATTGACTAAATTGACCCAGAAGAGTGCACCATTCGTGTGGTCGGATGAGTGCGAGGAGAGCTTTCAGAAGCTCAAGACAACTTTGACCATAGCTCCAGTGTTAGTATTGCCATCAGCTTCAGGTTCATATACTGTTTACTATGATGCCTCGAGAGTGGGGATAGGTTGTGTGTTGATGCAGGAAGGTAAGGTGATTGCTTATGCTTCTCGGCAGTTGAAGCCACATGAGAAGAACTATCCTGTTCATGATTTAGAGCTAGCCGCCATTATTCATGCATTGAAGATTTGGAGGCACTATTTGTACGGTGTGTCTTGTGAGGTGTATACCAACCATCGTAGTCTCCAGCACTTGTTCAAATAGAAAGACCTTAATTTGAGACAGCGGAGATGGCTTGAGTTGCTGAAGGATTATGACATTACTATATTATATCATCCGGGAAGGCCAATGTGGTGGCCGATGCTTTGAGCCGGAAGGCGGTCAGTATGGGGAGCTTGGCATATATTCCAGCTGAGGAGAGATCATTTGCTTATGATGTTCAGGTGCTAGCCAATCGGCTAGTGAGGTTAGATATTTCGGAGCCCAGCAGGGTGTTGGCTTGTGTTGTATCTCGGTCATCTCTATATGATCGTATTCGTGAGCGCTAGTATGATGATCCACATTTGGCTGTCCTGAGGGACAGAGTTCAGCATGATGCTGCTAGAGATGTCACCATTGATAGTGACGGCATATTGAGGATGCAGGGGCCGGATATACGTGCCCAATGTTGATGGCCTTCGTGAGTTGATTCTGGAGGAGGCCCATAGCTCGCGCTATTCAATCCATCCAGGAGCCGCGAAGATGTATCAAGATTTGAAATAGCACTATTGGTGGAGAAAGATGAAAATGGACATTGTCGGACATGTAGCACGGTGCCTCAACTGTCAGCAGGTTAAGTACGAGCATCAGAGGCCCGGTGGTGTATTTCGGCGCATTGATATTCCTGAGTGGAAATGGGAGAGGATCACTATGGACTTTGTTACTGGACTCCCTCGGACGGCGAGGAAGTTTGATTCTGTATGGGTGATTGTGGATAGACTGACCAAGTCGGCTCACTTCATTCCAGTTAGTACTACCTACTCATCGGAGCGGTTGGCAGCGATCTTTATTCGAGAGATTGTTCGGTTGCATGGAGTTCCAGTGTCTATCATATCCGACAGGGGTACTCAGTTCACTTCTCAGTTTTGGAGAGCATTTCAGCGAGAGATGGGTACGCGGGTTGAGTTGAGTACTGCATTTCACCCCCAGACAGATGGGCAGTCTGAGCGTACTATTCAGATTCTGAAGGATATGTTGCGAGCGTGTGTGATTGACTTTGGTGGTTCGTGGGATGAGTTCCTACCACTTGCTGAGTTTTCCTACAACAACAGTTATCAGTCGAGTATTCAGATGGCCCCATATGAGGCATTGTATGGCAGGCGGTGTTCATCCCCCGTGGGATGGTTTGAGCCTGGTGAGGTTAGATTGATAGGGATTGAGTTAGTCCAAGATGCTCTGGATAGAGCAAAGTTGATCCAGGAGAGGCTTCGTACAGCACAGTCTCGCCAGAAGAGTTATGCGGACCGTAGAGTTCGAGAGTTGTCTTTCATGGTTGGTGACATAGTATTGTTGAAGGTTTCACCTATGAAGGGTGTCATGAGGTTTGGGAAGAAAGGAAAGTTGAGTCCTAGGTACATTGGTCCTTTTGAGATACTTAGGAGGGTTGGAGAGGTGGCATATGAGTTAGCCTTGCCGCCCAGCTTATCCAGCGTCCATCCAGTATTCCATGTGTCTATGCTCCGGAAGTACATTGGAGATCCGTCTCATGTATTAGACTTCAGTACCATTCAGCTTGATGGTGATCTATCCTATGATGTGGAGCCTATTGCTATTTTGGGTCGTCGGGTGAGAAAATTGAGGTCCAAGGAGATTGCATCGGTTAAGGTTCAGTGGAGAGGTCGACCCGTGGAGGAGGCCACTTGGGAGATCGAGCGGGAGATGCGGAGCAGATACCCTCAGCTATTTGAGACTTCAGGTATGTTTCTTGACCCGCTCGAGGACGAGCGTTTGCTTAAGAGGGGGAGAATGTGATGACCCGGCCCGTCGTCACGAGAATTACCACCCCGTTATGTTGTAAATACATGTTTTATGATTTTAAATCAGTGTTAGAGTCTATCGGGTAAGTTAGGAGTGAATTGGATTGAAAAAGAGGCATGTAGCCTTTTTGAAGGAAACTTGAATAAGGAAAGTCAACCTGGAGTTGACTATTTGGTTAGAGGGCTCGGAATCGGATTCTGATGATTCGGTTAGTTCCGGGAGGTGATTTGTGACTTAGGGGAGCAATCAGAATTGAATTTGGAGGTCCGGTGTAGAAATAGGCTTTAATTGGCTAAGGTTGAACTTTGGCGAAATCCGAACGGTAGGTGATATATTGATCCGGGGGTCGGAATGGAATTCCGACAGTTGCAGTAGCTCCGTTAGGTGATTTTGGATATGTCCGTAAAATTTCAGGTCATTCGGACGTGGTTTAGTCGGGTTTTCGATTGATTGTGTAATTCGGAATGTTTTAAGGAATTTAGGCTTGAATTCGATGTGAATTATGGGTTTTGATGTTGTTAGACGTGTTTTGAGGATTGGAGCAAGTTCGAATGAGGTATTAGGATGTGTTGGTGTGTTTGGATGAGGTCCCGGGGGCCTCGGGGTGTTTTTGGATGGCTAAACGGGAGAAAACATGGAAAATTGCAGGTTTGCGATTCTGTTCTGTTGTTTTCGCTCCTGCGGAAATGGGAGCGCAGGAGCGCAGGAGCGAGTCCGCAGGAGCGGACAAGAGGGCGCAGGGGCGAGTGACTTCGCAGAAGCCGAATCGTCTCCGCTGAAGCGGCGTCGCAAGAGCGAAGATGAGGCCGCAGAAGCGGTCAAGAGAGAAATAGGGGAAAACCGCAGAAGCGGATTTATTGACCACATAGGCGAGTCCGCAGGAGTGGACTCTTGATCGCAGAGGCAGAGAGGACCGCAGGGGCGGAATGTTATCCGCAGAAGCGGACCCGCAGGAGCGGTCCGTGTATCGCAGGAGCGGAAATGGCCAAATAGGCCTTGGTTCACAGAAGCGACCAGTTGGTTCGCAGAAGCGGTTCCGCAGGGGCGGAAAATGGTCCGCAGAAGCGAAAATCGTAGTGAATTAATTGTATCGGAAGTTAGAAATTTCAGAAACATTTCACACATTTGGGTCTCGGCTTTAGAGGCGATTTGGGCGATTTTGAAGAGAAACTCAAGGGAAATCATCGGGTAATCAACTATGGACTTAAACTATGATTAGTATTGATAATATTATGCAATTATATCATGAAAATGGAGGAATTTGGGGTGATTCATGGAAGATTTAACCCTAGGCTTGAACTTTGGAAAATCAAAGTTTTGAATGGGCAAATGGAGTCCGAATTTGGTAAAATTGATATGCTTAGACTCGTATTGAGATGAGGGTTCCGAATATGTGACTTTTGTAATTTTTCGACAAGCGTACCGAAAGTCGGGTTTTGACAACTTTGGGAATTTTGATGTAAATTGAGTTGTATTGATTGGGTGTCGTCCCATTGGCCTAATTTGTTGTATTTCTACTGTATTTGATCGGATTCTACGCGTGCGGAGCTTGATTCTCGTGGCAAGGGCATTGCGGAGTAGTCGTCGCGCCGTATTGAGGTGAGTAATAGATGTGGGTGATGACCGGCGGGTTCGAAACCCCGGTATACCACTTTGTGACGCTGTATAGCGGCGAGACACACACACTCTTGTGAGTGCGGGGTCGATTGTGATTGGGGACTATGGCTTAGTCCGACTTGTTGATACTGTGTTATGACATTGGCTATTCTTGATCCGTTGAACATCCTTCTCGGATGGTTGCATATTATATATTGTGATAATGGCCACTCTTGAGCCGAGGAACCCCCTTCTTGGGCGGTTGAGTATACTTGTGGGCCGTGAGCCATTTATTGGATCCCGCGAGGATCGTTATCATTGTCTTATCATATTGACATGTTAGTTACTACCAGTCCGTAGCTATTTCGGTTATCATGCTATTTCCAATCTCTGGAACTTGGTATTACTGTTTTTCCAACTGAAAAATGATAAAAAGGGTTTTCAAAACTACTTTTGAGCCTGCGAGGCTGTATTTGCATATTAGCTGACTGGTAGTGGATCGGGCTGCGCGCCGCAGCAGTATATATGTTAGATCGGACTTCACGCCGCAGTAATATTGTGCTTGGGCTGTAGGAGCCCCTCCGGAGTCTGACTTCAAAGGATCATATATAATTATGTATAAGGTTTTATGTGGTGAATATCATATCAAATGAAATCCCTTTGAGTACAGTTTCTAAAGCTCTAAACCGTTCGTCATTTGGACATTCCTACACAAAGTTATGATCAAATTACCAAATGCTGGAAAATGCTGTCTTGTGCCAAATGTGCGACCGCATTTCCGGTCGCATTTTTAACACTATGATCGGATTTCTGTCGCAGATTGAACCAGAGAAGCCCAGTTTTGGGTACCGATTTTGCGGTGCATTGTGCGGTCATCATGTTTATTCTGCGGTCCATTCTGCTATAGCAGAATTGACATCGCAGGTTTAATTCTTCTATTTTTATAACCCGACCCCATTTCAATATATAGGCTTTGGGGTTCATTTTGAGGTCATTTCTTACTGATTTTAGAGAGTGGTGAGAGCATTTTAGAGAGAGAAAGAGGAACCCAACTTTTAAATCATCCAAATCTTGCATCAATCCTCGAGAATCAAGAACCCAATAGCAAGTTCTTCATCTAAGAGGTAAGATTCTATACCGTAGGGTTTAATTTCGAGTTTGGTGTATAAGATGAATTATTGAGGTATGATTCTTGGGTTTGTTAGTGTTGTATACATGAATGTACAACTTAGGTTTATGAGAAGATTGTTTAACTTAAATAAGTAAAGATTGGGTTAGGGAATGAAAGAAGTCTTCAAAAGGGGATTCGAAATCAAGATACTCAACTAGTGTTTGATAAAATGTTCGAATGAGCAAGTTTCATGAATATCTTTCTAATATGTGTTTAATTTTGTTATGTCTCATAGTAGATTGGAATTGCTAGAGTTTTTGGAGTGTTGTAGTAACTTAAGGAAAGCACAATCGAGGTATGTATGGCTAATTTTGATTCTTGTAAAATCGCCCATATGTGTGAAATTGTTTGGCATGTGTTAATTTGAGAGATTGTATGTGATTCTTTGATGTCATTGTTGGGTACTCAATTGATGTTGAACTACATGTGGTGTGGTATGAAATATGAATTGAAAGATAACAATGGAATTGGAATTGGAATTGGTAAAGAACTGAGAACAATTGTTGGGGTGGCATATATGGTTTCTTGTGGAAAGAGATGAAACACTTGAATTGTGGTAAAGTGTTGAACATACTTGTGTGTTTACTCTTGAATATGGTAAATTGGTTGTGATATCAGTTTGAAAAGTATTTGAGAATGTGAATCGAATTGTAAGTTGCTTATTTGAATTTGTTGTAATTATGTGTAGTGCCTTATTTGTTGTTTGTGATTGTTGTGTTTGAAACTGTACGGTGGGAACGGGTTGCGCGCCGCAACATGAAGTAATAAGGTGTGGGTTGGGGTGATAAGGGTGGCCGAGGTAATAAGGGTGGACGAGGAAATAAGGATAGAAGCGATCGAAATCGCTATTGAAAATTGATATAAAAATCATTGATGTGAAATTGTGAAAGGAGACAGCAGGAGAGTTTGCAACCTGTGGGGCACTGATTGCCCCTTTGTTTGACTAGTGTTTTACGTGATTGATTGGTTGTTGTTCTCTTTGTTGATCTTAAATCGTGCTTTGTGTTGAGAATTATTTGAAATGAGGAAAATATGGAAAACATGGTTGTCTGGCTTAATTAGTTCTTGGTGTAATTTATTGGTTGTCTTATCATCGTGATTACTTGTTTAATGGCTTGAGTTTACTTGGGACAAAGTTTGTCCATACATACCAGTACAATTCCAGTGTACTGACGTCCCTTTTGCCGGGGGCGCTACATTCGTGTTATGATTGCAGGTGGATCAGTAGCAGGCACTTCAGCTCATCGGCAATAGTATCATTCATCTTCCACTGCCCGTTTTTGTGAGCCCTTTTCTTCCTCGGGGCCCTGTGTGGCTCATGCCACTTCTATTTTAGACTTTATTTTGGATTTTTTAAGGTATAGCCGGAGCCTTGTTACCGGCAAGTATTGTATCCTCCTTTGTAATCCTAGAGGCTCCGTAGACATGTAAACTATAGGATTCCAGATTTGTGTATACATTATGATAGGCGTTGTCAATGTAAATTGTAAACTTGTTAGTAAATCAATCATATGGTTATGTTTGTACATTATGAAATTAGTTATAATTGGTAAGATATTTGGTTTATGATAAATAATCAACACAGGGGTAACGCGTGAGATAGAAAGGCACCCAGGTCCGCTTGACTGGGGCTACCCGGTCAGGCGCCGGTCATGTCCCTCGATTTGGGACGTGACAAACTTGGTATCAGAGCCTAAGATTTTTAAGTGTCCTAGGATGTCTCGGAGCCGTGTCTAGTAGCGCCCTTCTTATCGGTGTGTTGTCGACCACATCGTATAAGTTGGGGGCTGCACGGATATTTAGGAATTTACCCATTTCTTTGATATTCCAGATCGTGCAATATGGCTCAAGATAGGGAGCTAATTTCCTCTCTAAGTATAACCCTCAAGATTGGTAATTTTGATACCATAATCTGTGAATTTGAAGCATATAAGGTAGGATTTATCCCACCATTGAGTCCAAGTGGATTACCCAAGGACTTGTTAGAAGAATTTGTTGAGCCATGGAGTGATTGGTAGAATTTGTTAATAAGGAGAGTACCCTTGTTCCTACTAATCTCACTGCACCACCAGACCATGTAGTATATCATCAGTGTGTACGGCTAAAACCCCGTCTTTTAGAAATTAAGCTTCCATGGTGCCCACATAAATGTTGTAGGTTCAAAATATAATTGATGCAGTACCTATTTTGTTATGTTAAGAGAATTATTGTTTTAAAAATATATGTGGGAGGCACTTCTTCATTTGTTTAATATATTATTCTTGGTAGATGAGGATATGTAAAGAATGTGAACTATGTGCTAAAATGAGTAGACTTCAAATCAAGTTTAAATTGATATTTTGATGCCAAATTTTATGAGAAAACTTGTTATGGTTGATTCTTCAAAAATGTTCTTACGTGTACCAAAGGTAATTGATTAATTGAGTCTAGCTGTTGGTAATGTTTACAAATGTTTGGAAATTAAGTAAGTGATTGTGTAAATATGGTAAGACTAAATGTTGGATTTTAGCTGTGATTGATACTTTACATGAATTGCTGTTGTGACTCGAGGTTTCTGAAAGATGCATTCCAATATGATCAATGTGCTATTATTGACAACTTAAAATGGGTGTAAGGGGTATGAATCATGTATTGAAATGTGAAGGCCTTAAATTGAAATTGAAGCAGCATATATTAAATAAAACTGTGTGAAGTCCTCTGTGCATAGAGATGTTGAAATAAGTCAAATGTTTTTGAGAAATAGAGTATAGACAATGTGTCAAAAACTCGAAATAAAATTGTACATGGCGATACTTGTGACATGATAGAATATGAAACGGATTATGATGTTGATGTGAAATATGCGGAAATGATGTGAAATGTGGGGTAGAAGAGACTGTGTTATGGAATGTGGCCTAGTGCCAAGTCTGATGTGATAATTATGGCCCCAAGAGCCGACAGACTAATAAACGTAAGAATGGCATGATTCTTTTATTCGATAATGTGGTGAACATCTAGTATTTGATTTGTACTTGTGATTTTCTTATTATTGTATGAAGCGTGTAGGTGAATAATTTGATATGTGAACCGTATGGAAGTGCTATGAAATGCGGCCTAGAGGTATAGAAATTATGTGAAAGCTATGTGATCTCTTTCTGTTTTGTAATGTGATGATTGTTTAAAGCTTTTGTTAAACCCTTATAACATCCTTGTCCTTGCATGGATTTGTTCTTAAAAAAGAATCTGAATTACAAAATATTTCATGCACCTGCTCTTTGAATGAGACGTATTGTTTAAAAAGTCTCCCGAACACAATACTAGTATTTACAACCTCCTATGGAATTGAGCTCTATAATTATGTTCCAGGATGGAGTTATAGCACTATTGATACTTCCTACTTGCTTTTCCTAAATTCTCAACAAAGGACTGTTCCCGATGAATTTCTTATAGAAACGTTTTATTTAAATGAACAACATCTACTCACTTGTGCCTATACATGCACCATCGTAAAGTTTGTACATGTGGTGTCAAGTTTCATGAAAAGTATCCAAGATTTGTGATCCTTCTCGAGTCACTCTTTTACTTAGTTGTGTGTGTCTTATATGGCTTGATCAACCAATCTACCCTCTTACGAGTAATGTCATGAAACCTTTTCACTGTCTAAGTAACATATATGCACATCTCAGTGGCTATCACATGAGTGCATATCAATTGAAATGGTCACCGTGTGCATAAGGTCTCTCTGGAAAAAAAAATTGAGATCCTCACATCCCCATCATAGATATCTTGTGTCGCCATGGTTTTCGTGCCCACTTGGGACATCTCGCAGTAAGTAGCTCACTCTGTCCTAGTATTGTGGTTGCTCCTGGCATGGTCATGTATTGCAGTGGGGAGTTAATATAGTAGAAGTGTGTCCAGCTTATAACCAATGATTATTTTCTCTTTGTGTCTCCACAATGTGTTAAATTTATTCCTTATTTAGTGAATTCATTGTGCTAGTTCCCTACACTTGTACGACAACCATAAAATAACATGCCCTTCTATGTATCACTATGACACTTCCTTTTTCAAGTCAAAACCTATGGAGATCTCATCATGAACATTTGGAAACCTTCAGCGATTATTGTGCACTGTCTCATTGTGTTTGGTTTTCTTCACACCCTCAACTTCTAGAATCATGGACTATGTCATTGTCATGTGTGAAGAGTTTTACTACCCTTGGTATCTCACCTTCTTGGCCCTATATGAGTGTTATTTTCCTTCTCCCCAGAGCGTCGTGTTAACTATTAGAACCATCTAACTAATTCATGATTTTGTCTCAATATCAAGATTTCCTAGTTATTGAGTTTCACCAGTGAAAGGTTGAGATTAGATGACTTCGGATTTTTGTACATATCATGAACATGTTGATTTGAATGAAAAAAAATGGTCGTAATTTTTAGTTCCCTCATATATGATCAATTACCAAGAAGTGTTAAGTTGTCTAGAATATGGTAATCTCATAAGCGTTCAATTCTTTTCATCCTTATAGGCTTGTGGCATAGATTCTGTGCGTCAAGTAATGTTAAGAGTGTAATTCAACGTCATGTATTTTGAATCCCATATCACATTCAAGGTGCCAGAGTATTCCTATTCGGGGTCGACCGATTTTTCCTACACTTTAGAAAATGAGTGGTTCACGTACTTGAGTATTCCTCCTTAATGATTCATATTTCTCATGTACTACTTACTCCTATGCCTCATTTGTGTATTAATTGAGGTAGTCACAGTGATTAACCATGTCACTATTGTTAGTATTATCATTTTGTGTCTCTTAGTATATGACTTCATAAAGTACCCTACCCAGTGCATTAATGGATTCTTGAAGAACTCCAGCCTGATCTTGAACTCTGTTGTTCCTCATTGTATTAGATCCATTGGGAATTTTAAGTTCAGACAAGTTAAAGATAAAGCTTCATAGTGTGATCACATATATATTGGACAGATAAAGTTATGGTCGGTTTATGGTATCACATCTTAGGGTAACTATTAAGGGTCATCAAGGGTTTAGTGTGAGTGTACCCCTAAAAATGTTATGTGAGTTGCTAATAAAGGTAACATGATTGTATTACACATTAGGTTGCAATAGGTGTATGATATTCCTCGTAAATGTTCCTCATGTACTTTGTGTTTCCATATGCTTATGTCTAAGAAGATAGTAAAAAACAAAAGTGGGTACAAATTGACTTGATTGAACTATATGATCATGATGCACTACTAGCAAGACTCATGATGGCTTGACTTCATATGGACAGTTGATTGAAATAAAATTATATTCTTGTTGATGAACAACTTTGCGATTATATTAATGGCTGGTAAGGACTATTATGAACACATGATTGTTTGTTTACTATGAACTGACATCCTTGATGGTATGATGCCACGTTATGGAATTGTGGGTTATTGTTGTTATCATGAATCGCAATATCCAGTGGAGTGTAAATTGTACAGTGGAAGTTATCAAAAGGTAAAGTCGATGGATATTTATCTCATGCAAGATGTTTATCTGTCATCCTTTTTTTGTATGTTTGGGAGTTGATATTATTTTTGAGAAGGTGTTATGACAATGCTTGTAAGTCGATAATGTCGTGTGGAAGGATAAATGTGTCATGGAAGGAAAGTACATTCGTTTGATTGAATACCAGTTAGTTTTGACTTGGAATGTACCATATAGGTATTTTGATGTAAAACTGTGCAATCCATGTTCTGGTATGCATATGTTAATGTAGTGGTTGTAATAATGGGATTAGGATTGTGGATATATACATTGTGGTGCTATGTACAGTGGTGGATGTGTGGTTAAGACGATTTTGGTGATTCTCTAGCAGGTGGATAGGCCTAGTTACAAAGGAGACTCTGCCGAAATTTCTGAACAATTTAGGAGTTAGTTAAAATTTAAAGACTGGAGGTAGGTTAGAAAAGAGATGTGTGATGTTAAAGTGTTTGGGAAAGACTATACTCCTCATTCGAGGACGAATGATCCTAAGGGGGGGAGAATGTAAGGCCCCGGAAAATTTTGCTAAGTAATTTAGGATTTCGTAGTGTCACACAGGCTTGTTATAATATTTTTGTATACTATTAATATGGTGGTCATCAATTAGACTTGGTAAATATGAGTATAAGTCTTATGGTAAGTTATGTGAGGTCCAAATGGAAGCCTAGGTGTACGCCAAATGGGAAAATTTTCGCAATAGGCCAAAATTCCAAATGGATTCGCACATGGCTCCACTTCAAAGGATCATATATAATTATGTATAAGGTTTTATATGGTGAATAGCATATCAAATGAAATCTCTTTGAGTCTATTTTCTAAAGCTTCAAACCGTTCGTCATTTGTACATTCCTACACAAAGTTATGATCAAATTACCAAAGGCTAGAAAATGTTGTCTTGTGCCAAATGTGCGACCGCATTTCCTGTCGTATTTTTAACACTGCGGTCGCGTTTCTGTCGCAGATTGAACCAGAGAAGCCCAGTTTTGGGCACCGATTTTGCAGTGCATTGTGCGGCCAACATGTTCATTCTGCGGTCCATTCTGCTATAGCTGAATTGACATCGCAGGTTTAATTCTTCTATTTTTATAACCCGACCCCATTTCAATATATAGGCTTTGGGGTTCATTTTGAGGTCATTTCTTACCGATTTTAGAGAGTGGTGAGAGAATTTTAGAGAGAGAAGGAGGAACCCAACAATTAAATCATCCAAATCTTGCATCAATCTTCAAGAATCAAGAACCCAATAGCAAGTTCTTCATCTAAGAGGTAAGATTCTATACCCTAGGGTTTAATTTCGAGTTTGGTGTATAAGATGAGTTATTGAGGTATGATTCTTGGGTTTATTAGTATTGTGTAATACATGCATGTAGAACTTAGGTTTATGGAAAGATTGTTTAGCTTAAATAAGTAAAGATTGGGTTAGGGAATGAAAGAAGTCTTCAAAAGGGGATTCGAAATCAATATACTCAACTAGTGTTTCTAAATGTTCGAATGAGCAAGTTTCATGAATATCTTTCTAATATGTGTTTAATTTTGTTATGTCTCATAGTAGATTGGAATTGCTAGAGTTTTTGGATTGTTGTAGTAACTTAAGGAAAGCTCAATCGAGGTATGTATGGCTAATTTTGATTCTTGTAAAATCGCCCATATGTGTGAAATTGTTTGGCATGTGTTAATTTGAGAGACTGTATGTGATTCTTTGATATCATTGTTGGGTACTCAATTGATCTTAAACTACATGTGGTGTGGTATGAAATATGAATTGAAAGATAACAAGGGAATTGGAATTGGTAAAGAACTGAGAACAATTGTTGTGGTGGCATATATGGTTTCTTGTGGAAAGAGATGAAACACTTGAATTGTGGTAAAGTGTCGAACATACTTGTGTGTGTAATCTTAAATATAATAACTTGGTTGTGACATCAGTTTGAAAAGTATTTGAGAATGTGAATCAAATTGTAAGTTGCTTATTTGAATTTGTTGTAATTGTGTGTAGTACCTTATTTACTGTTTGTGATTGTTGTGTTTGAAACTGTACGGTGGGATCGGGTTGCGCGCCGCAACACAAAGTAATAAGGTGTGGGTTGGGGTGATAAGGGTGGCCGAGGTAATAAGGGTGGACGAGGCAATAAGGATGGAAGCGATCGAAATCGCCATTGAAAATTGATATAAAGATACTTGATGTGAAATTGTGAAAGGAGACAACAGGAGAGTTTGCAACCTCTGGGGAACTGATTGCTCCTTTGTTTGGCTACTTGTGTTTTACGTGATTGATTGGTTTTTGTTCTCTTTGTTGATCTTAAATCGTGCTTTGTGTTGAGAATTATTTGAAATGACGAAAATATGGAAAACATGGTTGTCTGGCTTAATTAATTCTTGGTGTAATTTATTGGTTGTCTTATCATCGTGATTACTTGTTTAATGGCTTGAGTTTACTTGGGACAAAGTTTGTCCATACATACCAGTACAATTCCAGTGTACTGACGTCCCTTTTTCCGGGGGCGCTACATTCGTGTTATGATTGTAGATGGATCAGTAGCAGACACTTCAGCTCATCGGCAATAGTATCCTTCATCTTCCACTGCCCGTTTTTGTGAGTCCTTTTCTTCTTCGGGGCCCTGTGTGGCTCATGCCACTTCTGTTTTAGACTTTATTTTGGATTTTTTTAAGGTATAGCCGGAGCCTTGTTACCGGCAAGTATTGTATCCTCCTTTGTAATCCTAGAGGCTCCGTAGACATGTAAACTGTGGGATTCCAGATTTGTGTATATATTATGATAAGCATTGTAAATGTAAATTGTAAACTTGTTAGTAAATCAATCGTATGGTTATGTTTGTACATTGTGAAATTAGTTATAATTGGTAAGATATTTGGTTTATGATACATAATCAACACATGGGTAACGCGTGGGATAGAAAGGCACCCAGGTCCGCTTGACTGGGGCTACCCGGTCAGGCACCGGTCAAGTCCCTCAATTTGGGGCATGACAATTTAGTCGGCCTGCGGGGGGTGTACAAAATCCCAGACCACGTAGTCAAGGAGCCGGCCAGAACCGACTACATTAATGTACACCCGCCGGGATTTTGCACTTTTTATGAGTACACGTTCCTGATCGGGTACGATCTCCCGATTTACCCCTTGGCGGAGGAGCTTTGCCACTTCTATAATGTATGTCCGGCTTAGATTACTCCCTACACTTGGAAAATTTGTCGCATTATGACCACTTATTCGACTAGGGCCAGACTCGACGTCTCAGTCCATCATCTGTTGCTGTTATTTAGTCCCGGATATATGAGGGGCTCTATGCTTTAGTTAAAGAGCCTTGGCACGAGGGGCCTAGTTGTCAGGGCTGATGACAAGCCCAATCGCCGCTTCTGGTGCAAATTTTTCTACATCAGGGCGGAGGACATGGTGTCGAAACCTGAGGGGTTACCATAGAGGTGGAATCCGGAACGTGTGTTCTTTTACCCTTATTTAGTATTTTCGCAACCTTTGGCCGTTCAGTCCTTATAACTTCTTTTTCTCCTCTCTCTTCTTTTTTGTAGTGAGAGCTTCTCCACCTTGACCTATTGAAGATATAAGATCGTGGGTGGAAAGGGTGATTCCTTTGGTGGAGGAATGCCGTACGTGGTCTACGTTCCTCAATCGATATGGCCCATAAGGTAACGTCTCGACCAGAATTTGGAGATTTTATTTAAGTTTTGATGTTTGACCTATCTTATATTGGCATGTCGAAGCGCCCCCAGGAGGAAGAGGCAGAATGTTGCAGCCTCTTCGGCAGCGGGGACCGACTCTGGGATGAATACGTGCCCCAAGATTCTACAAGCGACGGTGTCCCCGAGGTCACCCAACCTGAGGCCGTGCCTGTAGCTGAGTCCACGAGCGAAGAGACTCCTACGCCTCCATGCCTTTGACCTGTGGAGGAGGCTTCCGAAGGCAAGGAGCCGCCAGAACGGAAGAGGCATCGATTGATGATTGGCAAAGGGATTTCCACGGAGGATGAAACAGCGAGTGAGCCCCGTCCAGAGTCGAGGCCAGTCTTAATGGCTGATGCTATTCGTTCGGGGAGGTCGGTCCCTGATATCACCCCCGCACATGTTTCAGAGTGCGGTACGTCAGCCGTTATCGAGGAGGCAGGTAATGAGGAGAGCGTAGGCCCCCAGATGGACCCACGGTCGTGGACGCACCGAGGAGGGATCATGCCCGTGTGGAGATGACAGCGGGTGGGCCTAACCACTGGATTGTGAATCGAAGAAGATAAACCTATTGTAGAATAGAGAGCACGCTGTAGCAGATATGACTCAACTGTATGTGGCCGCCGAGAGTGAAAGTCTAAAGGATGTCAGCAACAGGGACCTATCCCGAAAAGTTGTCGGTGCGGCTTTCCAGGTATGTTTTGTTCTTTATGTTTTATAGAATAAACCTAGGGTGTATGTTGATTTGTTCTCTTCTCTTCAGACCCTCGTTTTGGAAGTACAAAGGGAAAAACGAGCATAGAAGAAGGATTCCACTCTTAATAGGGTGGTGAAGAAATATAAGGAGTGTCGTTCCAAGCACTAGACATTGGATGACCTATACGGCCAGAACCCACAGTTTTAAGTTTTTCGTGTGCTCCTGAAGCAGTCGGAGGCTTAGCTGCAGGAGCGAGTGGATCAGTTGGAGGAAGTGGATGGTTAGTTAATAGACCCCTTGGCTCGAAACATAGAATTGGACACTCTTCTTCAGTCGAAGGAAGATGAGTTGGAGATCGGCCGTGGGGTGGCGGCGGAGGCCGCTAATTTGTGTGCCGAGGTTGACACCTTCATTGCTGAGCTAAATGCCAGGACAATCGATGTTGTTGCTCTTAAGCAGGCTATAGTGACTAGGTCTGATGATGGTGTGTCTAGCTAGGCACATGACATGTGGGTATACGCTGAAGCCAAGATGGCAGTGTTTGAGGATTTGCTTTCCGTTGGTCGTGCCACTGAGGCAGAGGTCGAGGATTAGCATTATTTGGTTCGGTTCACCCGAGAAGCCTATGGGTACATATCCGATTCTCCAAACTGAACGGGCTATACCTTAGAAGACGTTAATTGTTTAACTTCCGGGTTCTGGGTTTCTGTGGCTTTTAGAACCGAGGGTGGCAGCGGGCGAGATGATGAGCGAGCTGGTGACGGTGAACAGGGTGGTGACGGCTAGATATTATATTTATTTTGCTTTTATAATTTTGTGGGGTTGTACATAGATCCACTTGTATATGCATACGTTTTTTTAGGAGAATAAAAGTTGTTCTTTTGATATTTCTCTTCGTATCTTTTATTTCATATGCTTGATGTAGTAATATATATGGAATCAGCCATTCTTGAGTTGTTTTCGTTTGTCGCGGTAGATCTAGGTTGACATATTACGTCAGTGGCCTTGGCCATTCGTACGTTTACATATGGGCGTGGCCATGTACGTGATATTGACTGTGTCGAGTTATCTTGTCGTGTTTGGGATAAGTCGACTTATTACGGCAGTGGCCTTGGCTATTTATACCCTTAGTGACGGTCGTGACCATGTATGTGATCTCGATTGTGTTGAGTTAACTTGTCGTAGATGAGCTAAGTCGACTTATTATGACAGTGGGCTTAGCCATATATACGTTGGCGATCGTCGTGACAATGTAAGTGATCTCAACCTTGTCAAGTTAACTTGTCTTAGCCGAGCTAACTTGACTTATTACGATAGTGGCCTTGGCCATTTATACGTTGGAGATGGTCGTGACTATGTAAATGATCTCGACCGTGTCGAGTTAACTTGTTGTAGCCGAGCTAAGTCAACTTATTATGATAATGGCCTTGGCCATTTATAGGTTAGAGATTGTCATGACCATGTACGTGATCTCAACTCTGTTGAGTTAACTTGTCATAACCGAGATAACTTGTCTTCTCCTGATCTTCCTCGGCCATCAAGATTTGATTGTAGCCAGAATGTGTGTCTAGGAAACTCATTAGTTTGTGTCCTATTGTGGCGTCGATCAACTGTTTGATGTGGGGAAGAGGGAATGAATCCTTTGGGCATGTTTTATTCAAGTCTGTGGAATGCAAGCACATTCTCCGTTTTTCTTTTAACCATGACGAAATTGGCGACCCACTGAGGGTCCTTTGATTCCCCGATAGAGCCGTTGGAGAGTAGTTTTTATACTTCCTCGCTGACTGCTTCATTGATTGCTACATTAAACTTCATTCTTATCTGTCGTACCGACGGATGCAGCGGATCGACATTCAGCTTATGGGTGGGGATATATTGCAAAATTCCTGGCATATATGAATGGGAAAAAGCAAATAGATCTGCATGGTTAGTTAGGAATTCATGATACTTACTTGGGTTGGTGAGGCCGTGGACAATGTTGGCTTTCTTTGCTGGATTGGTGTTATCCAATTGGACTGGATCGAGATCTTCGATTGTCGCTTTACATGCTTTCATGATGTCAGGATCTTGGATGGTATCTACCGTTGGGTCGGTTTTAGTCTCTGACACGGCTAATTGCTATGCCTCCGTGCTTACCCTCTTAGTTGTTGGGTGAGGGCGCAGTCTTGGGA
Organism: Nicotiana noctiflora; assembly: GCA_032618575.1. Lineage (NCBI taxonomy): Eukaryota > Viridiplantae > Streptophyta > Magnoliopsida > Solanales > Solanaceae > Nicotiana > Nicotiana noctiflora. The sequence continues at coordinate 335,643 of JASVEL010004557.1, forward strand.
TATTTGTAGTACTCTTGCGCGGTGCGCGATTCTCCCCTAATGTTGAATATTCCCCATGTGGTAGGGAATTTGACCACCTGGTAAAGGCTTGAAGAGACCACTCGCATGGCATGTATCCACGGGCACACTATGATGACGTTATATGTTGTCTCTTGGTTCATCATGTGGAAAGTTGTTTCCATCATGACTCCTCCCATGAGGACGACCAGCGTTATTTCTCCGGATGTCCGTTCCACGGCATTGTTAAAACCAGTTAATGTTATACAGTGCGGTATTACTCTATCATCGAGTCCCATTTATGAAAGGACCCTTGCGTGGATAATATAGGCACCGCTTCCATCATCGATCAAGACTCTTTTAACATCCGTATCAATAATGCGTAGAGTAATAACCAAAGCATCATAGTGAGGGAAAGACAAACAATCGGCGTCAGACTTATCAAAGGTGATACTTCCTTCGAAGTCATCATACCATTCGTGGGAGATGGTCCGCTTCAGCCTGTGAGTGTTGGCGAACTTGACGTAGTTGATTGTTGAGTCATTCCACCAGCGACGATCATATTTATTGACCGCGTGCAAAGTTAATTTTTCCCTTTTCGCTAAGTATCTCCTTTAGGTATCCTTTGTTCAGCATCCTGACCACCTCTTGCCATAGACCTATGTACTATTCAGTCTTGTGTCCTCGTTCCTGATGGAACTTGTACAGGACGTTTGATTTTCTCGTGGCGGGATCTGACTTCATATTTTGAGTCCATTGCACCTTGGTGCCTAGCTTCTCTAGTGCTACACTATTTCTGGAGATACACAAAAGTTATGTGAATATAGGCACCGCTTCCATCATCGATCAAGACTCTTTTAACATCCGTATCAATAATGCGTAGAGTAATAACCAAAGCATCATAGTGAGGGAAAGACAAACCATCGGCGTCAGACTTATCAAAGGTGATACTTCCTTCGAAGTCATCATACCATTCGTGGGAGATGGTCCGCTTCAGCCTGTGAGTGTTGGCGAACTTGACGTAGTTGATTGTTGAGTCATTCCACCACCGACGATCATATTTATTGACCGCGTGCAAAGTTAATTTTTCCCTTGTCACTGAGTATCTCCTTTAGGTATCCTTTGTTCAGCATCCTGACCACCTCTTGCCATAGGCCTATGTAGTATTCAGTCTTGTGTCCTCATTCCTGATGGAACTCGTACATGACGTTTGATTTTCTCGTGGCGGGATCTGACTTCATATTTTGAGTCCATTGCACCTTGGTGCCTAGCTTCTCTAGTGCCACACTATTTCTGAAGATACACAAAAGTTATGTGATAATAATAAGGGGGCTTACCTTTCTCATTTCAAAGTGTGGAGACTACTCGTTGCAACGCTTTCGCATGTCTGGGCGGTGGATGGGAGGATCTGGTGTATGGCTGATGTCATTCTCTGTTAGAGCGCAGGAGGTGTTCTAAACATCCCTCATGACTCTGGTCTTTCCTTATTTCTGAGTATATTGTTGTCAGCCATTGGATTGGCCCATTGAGATTGTCCTCTTCCGCTCATACTTCGGTACAGTAGATGTTATGGATTTCCTCCCATTTCGTATGGGGATACTTCATAAGGCAGTTCAGCAGCTTCTTAGTTGCTCTTGAGCCGTCTCTGCTTAGTCCGTTTTGGAAGGCAGCGACTGCCATTCCTTCCAATATATTTGGCAGGCTCATTCTCACCCTGTTGAATCTGGCGAGGAAGTCCCTAAGCCCTTCACCTGTGGTTTGTCTGATGGCGAAGATGTCATTGACCCTTTCATTCACGTCCAAGCAACGGTCGTAGTCAATATAATTTGGTCTAATAAGTCCAAGATCGATCCCACAGAGAATTAACCTATCAATTGCAACTATCTCAACCCCAAAAGTACTTCCGAATCAAGTTCCCAAACTTTGAATATATCTTTGTGTGATTTTCGAATATCTAATTTGCAATAATTAAGAATGCTTGAAAGAAAGAATTGAATGTAGAATAAAAAGAATATTATTAGAAGGACTAAGGTATTGATTTCCCCTATTGATGGAATCCCTTATTGTTGTGCTCATACAAATTGTTAATATATTCTATCAATCATGAACGCTATGTGTATCGTAATCCTCTCCCGAGCAATTACAATAACTTACTAGTTCACTCTCCCGAACTACCCTAGCTAGCTTTAATTTGAATAGTTCACTTAAGATTGCACCCAAGACATTGTTATTCCTAACCCCGTCTTTACGCCTAAAGTTATAGATTCCTCCAATAACCTCGGTGTGGTGTTGTTCAAAAATAAACCTAAATATGCACTCTTTTCCAAGTTATGCACACTAAATAGGCACAGCTAATTGGGGATCCTACCAATTAACTACAACAAGAATGAAGTTGAACAAATAGAAATCTACTTCACAATTTGTAATCACATAAACGATAAGTTCATTATTCAATAGGTTCCATCAAAACCTTAGAATAGAATTTAGCTACTCATGCTTGAAGAAACAAGAATAATAATTGAAATCATAAAGAAATAATTGATATAAAATAAAAGAAAGAGTTTGAGAGGAATCTCTCTTACTAAATATTTTGCCAAAGTAATGAAATAAAGATAACATGCCTCTATTGGGTGAACTAGGGGTTTATATAGAGGTTTTAGGGCTAAAAAAACTATGTTTGAGTACAATTAGGACTGCTGCTGCGGCTACTTCCGCGGTTCGTTCGCGGCCGCGGACGGACCGCGAACAGTAAACTTCAGAGAGCCTGTTTTTTCGCGGTTCATCCGCGATCGCGGAGAAAACGCGGTTTTTCACCCTGTTCCATTGGGAATTTGGAAATACTAAAAACATGAAAGTTGTATCCCTTTGAGTTAGCTTTGCAACCATATATTATGGCGCCAACATGAAGTTCTGAGTGAAAACTTATGTCCAATTTACGAGACAGTGCACAATATGCCTCATCCATTCTTCGCTTGTACTACACTTATCAAATTTGACCCTCGAACTCAATCCCGGCTTAATTCCTTGAGATTTTACTCAGACTTCAAAGCTCCAAATCACTTAAATTCATTCCATAACATCCATATAGCTCGGAATCACACCTTCCCGGCTATTTTCAACATAAGTTCTTGACTTGTACCACACTTTGGCCTTTTTCACCATCTTTCGACTCCAAAACTTGCTCTTTTAGTCTTCATTAGCTCATGTGTACCTATAACACACTAAGAACACTAATAAAAGCATTTTGTTATCATAAACATATCAAAACAACAATAAAGCGTGATTATTTAGGGCATAAATATAGTCAAATTCACCTATTATCAATACCCCACACTTAAACCTGTGCTCGTCCTCGAGCAACCTTAATCACACTTTAGGGCAATTTTATTTATGTCTCCCCCAAATTATGTCACAAAAGCTATTTTTCATGATTAACCTAAGATATGCACAATCCTTACCTAACCGTAAACTCTCATGCCAGCACATTATTACTTACTCTACTTATTACCAAAAACATGCAAATTTACCTTCTTCCTCTTGAATTACATGCCCTCACAAAATTTATTGAGAGAATTTCCCACACATGAACAATTCAAAAACATGGAACTTATAAATATCAGAAAAATTCACTCATTCTCAACAAAGAACATTGATATGCATACAGACACACCATAGGCTTGCCCCTAGTGTAATACTCCACTAATCGAGTTATTCAATCATAGATCAAGAGGTCTTTAAGGGTTGTAATGTTGGCTACGGGACGGGTAGGATACTTTTGGTTATAGTGACTAACCTCCCTAAGCTCTTTTCTTTTCCTTTTTACAACTTCCCTTTTCGTTTTCTTCCTTATGTCTCCCCTAAACATTCCTTCACCTTTATTTACTTTGAATCCCCACTTGTCTTTTGTTGGTGTAACTGACCTTTCTAATTTTCATATATACATTGATATAACTCTTTTTCTCAGAATATCTTTTTTTTTCTCATTGCTTTGCAACACATTTACATTATTTTGGGCAGTTCACTATTTTCTACCATTCATTCTTGATTTTCCCTTTTACAATTTCTCTTCACCCCACACTTAGACTTTTGCATATTCATAACAATACAAATGCTTCTAGGAGGTAAAGTAGAACAATACAATAATTTGATGAACATTCAAGGGTTATCAAAGAATAGGCTTAAGCTCAAAGGGGTTAACTAAGATATAATGTACGGGTGAATTCATGTCTATTGGTATATAGGGTTACACAAAGAAATGCCTCTATCCTTTCTACAACCAAACAACTTCTATTTCGCTTTGCAAACACACAGGGCAAGTTCTAGGCATCATGTAAAACATACAATGTAAGTAAAACCTCACACACACATGGCATGCAACTCATTTGGAATCCAGTTTATCTACAAAGTCCTATCTATGTTCAAGAAAGTATTATTGTGCAGTTTAAGGCATATTGAGATTCTACGGTCAAGCTTAGAAGATACATTCTCAAGTTCAATTTACGCTTTTGCTAATGTGCATATTCGGGGTTACATGTTACCCCTTTACCTCTAATCCTATGAAAAGAAAAATCTACCTAATCCGGTTCAAATAAAAACCCTTGGAAAAGAACCGTGGTCAAAAGAAAAACCAAGGGGGAGATGATACATTACCTATAAAAAGAAAATAAAAGAAAGTAAAATTCCTACGTGGACTACTTCCCTCAAGAGAACTTGTCCTAAATAGTCCGTCATCAGGAAGAGTCCTCTACTCATATTTTTGTATTTTTTCAAATTTTCTGATTTTTTTTGTGTATTTTTATTCCGACTTAGACCCTTAAGAAACCCGTCGCCAAGTGTCCATCATCGGGCCAAGCCAGCTAATATAATTTACAACTACATCTACTATATACAATATACAATACAAGATAAGTCTCCCACCCCACACTTAAAATCATGCCATGTCCTCATGGCATAATAATACATGTATAGCACAGAAGGGTGAGAAAACTTACTTGGGATTTACCCCGTGTCTAGCCACTTTATCACTTTCTTTTTCACCTTATCCTTCATATTCGGGTTCAGCCTTCTTTTGCGTTTCCTGGAAGGTTTGTGCCCCTCTTCCCGAAGAATCTTGTGCATGCAGTATGCAAGGCTGATCTCCTTTATGTCTGCCATGGTCCAACCATTGGCAGCTTTACATTCCTTGAGTACCTGTAATAGCTTTTGAGCCAGCACATCTAGCAAACCAGATGAAGTAATAACAAGTAAAGTGGAGTTAGGACCTAGAAATTCATACTTGATATGAGATGGTAGTGGTTTAAGCTCAAGCTTTGGTGGCTCTTCTATGGATGGCTTTGCAGGAGGGGTCGCTCTTTTCTCTAAATGTAGAGGCTCGAATTCAAGCTCTCTCTCCCAAAATCCCTTGCCTTCTAGAGATAGTACCCATTCTGCTAGACTTTCACCATTTACCTCTTCTAAGTTCATTAGGCATGCCTAAAGTGGATCTTCAATGGTCAACTCGGCATCGTCTATCTCCACTATCACATCAACCGCATCAATGAGAGAGCAATTCGCGAACTCACTAGGACGCCTCATGGATTTTTTCACATTGAAGATGATCTCCTCATCATTCAACCTCATCTTGAGTTCCCCGGTTTCACAATCAATTATGGCTCTCCCGGTGGCTAGGAATGGTCTTCCCAAGATTATGGGAATTTCTTCGTCGACCTTGCAATCAAGAATAACAAAATCGGCGGGAAACACGAACTTCCTAACCTGGATTAGCACATCATCTATAATGCCAAATGGACGCTTAACCGTCCTATCAGCAAGCTGTAAAAGCATAGAGGTGGGTCTGGATCTCCCAATACCTAACCTCTTATAAATAACTAAGGGATGAGATTAATGCTTGCCCCAAAATAACATAAGGTCTTAGTAAAGGCATAATTCCCTATAGTGCATGGGATGGTGAAACTACCTGGATCAGATAGCTTCTCAATAATGGGTCTAGAGACCACTGTACTACAAGTCTGGGTAAGTGTAACTGTGGCCAAGTCTTGGAAATCAAATTTCCGCGACATCAAATCCTTCATCATCTTAGCATAACCGGGCATTTATTTTAAAGCTTCAATTAATGGAATGTTTACCTGGATTTGCTTGAGCATGTCGAAGAACGTTTTGTATTGCTCCTCTTTCTGGTGTTTGGCCAACCTTTGGGGGAATTGTGGTGGAGGCCTCTTCTTCCCCGTGACTTGGGACTTTTCTTTGTCTATCCCTTTCTCATCAATCTGCTGCTCTACCTTTTCAGCTACTTTCTCCGTTCCCTGTTTTGCTTCTTTATTTTCAGCAACTGGCTGGACTGTGACTTCTGTCAACCCTATGTACTCATCCAGTTCAATGGGCAATGGAGTGGATGTCTCAGCCTGTCTGTCGATTTTCTCACTTTCTTTCTCAGCATCAAGATCTCTACCGCTTCTCAGAGTCACTGCCATCATCTGCTTTGGGACTTGATCCTTTGGGTTTGTTTGTGTATCTGCAGGCAATGTCCCTTGAGGACAATTGTTGAGGGACATAGCAATCTGACCCACCTGTACTTCAATATTCTTGATGGCGGCATCATGTGCATCTATCCTCTCATTTGTTTTAGCATTTGACCTAGTTACCTGCTGCATCATAGCTTCCAACCTTGCAAACCCATCGTGATGTCTGCCCCCATGTGGTGGTGGAGGTGGATGATATCTGTCACGACCCGGATTTTCCCCCAACATCGGGATCGTGATGGCGCCTACTCGTGGTAGCTAGGCAAGCCACTGTATTCATACTATCATGTTTTTAATACAACTTCATAATTTATTTATCAACAAACCATAACTTTAATTAAATAAGTACGGAATACTTTATCGAATTAGAAATAACTAGTTACAAGGTAAAAATCATACTGAAATCCTCTACCCAAGACGTGGAGTCACCAACTCACGAACTACTACCGAATACTACACATAAAAGTTTGAAAGAAATATAACATAATTCTATTTGTCTCGAAACAAAGAGACTACAGCTAGTAACATAAATAAAGAGAGAGACGCCGGGCCTGCGGACGTCCGCAAGCTACCTCGGTCTCAAATGTGATCAACTCCCACGCAATCGATTTACTGCTGCTGCTCCTGATCGTAACCTGGACCTGTGCAAAAACGCATAGAAGTGTAGTATCGGCACAACCGACCCCATGTGCTGGTAAGTGCCTGGCCTATCCCGGCGAAGTAGTGACAAGCCTAGGACCAGACACCCACATAAACATGTGCAGTTAAATATATATGTATACCACAGAATAACAAGAAATAACCAAGTAATAACACCATAAGAAATATCTCAAAGAACTCAACAATTAACATCAATTAATAAGTTCACAAGGAAAACAAAGTATAATGGAAACACAAGTAATATCAAGTCAAGGAATAGCAAGCGGTTGCACGGCATCACCCTTCGTGCTTTTACTCTCATCCTCACCAAATAAGCAAATAAAGTACACGGCATCACCCTTCGTGATTTTACTCTCATCCTCACATCCATAGTACGGCATGATCCTTCGTACATGGTTCAATAACAGGGCACGGCATGATCCTTCGTGCATAATCAATAAAACATGGCACGACATTAACCTTCGTGCATAAATAATAAATCAAGGCACGACATCACCCTTCGTGCTTTATCACTCTTCCTCACCCAAATAACAATCACAGTTAAGGGCAAAGAAAGAAAAAGTAATTCATAAACCGTCCCAACAAGGGCAATCAATAATCATCTTCACAACAAGTCCCGACAAGGGAGAACAATAACAATTCTACAACCTGGCAAAGGTTCAACAATTCATCTGCAATTATGTCTCACAATAAGCATTATCAACGACTCACGGTCATACTAGACGCCAGTGTATGGATGCTCGTCACCCCAGCCCATACACCGCACTCGATCACATAACACATAGCACATAATCCTATTCCCTCAAGCTAGGATAGAACAAACACTTACCTCGAATGTTTATGAACAATTCAATCCGTGGCAATGTCTTTTTCTTTCAAATTTGGCTCCAATCCAATCGTATCTATACACAATTGATTTAATATCATCAATACTACTCAACAAACTAATTCATAAGGCCAATTACAACTTTTACAACATTCCGCCCGGAATAGTGAATTTCGACCCCGGGCCCACATGGTCGGAACTCGGGGTTCAGACCAAAATCTGGTTACCCATCCCCCACGAGTTCAAGTATATTATTTGTTTCAAAATCGGACCTCAATTCGAGGTCCAATTTCCCAATTTATGAAAAACCCTATATTCTATCAAAAACAAGAAATTCTACCATGAAAACCTTTGGGTTGTGAAAAGTGAAGAAATGAACTGAAAATCGTGATTTACAGGTCTCTGTGTTCGCATTTGCGAACATGGGTTCGCAATTGCGAACCCCGACCAATTTCTGGAGTTGAAAAATAAGCTAGGGCTGGAAAGTTCGCATTTGCGAACATTTGTTCGCATTTGCGAAGTCTAGGCAGTTACTGGGGATTTCGCATTTGCGAAATAAGGTTCGCATTTGCGAACCAGCAGGCTTCTGGGCTTTGTCGCAATTGCGACACATTCTTCGCAATTGCGAAGACAGCAATTACTGAAGGCCTCGCATTTGCGAGGTTAAGTTCGCAATTGCGAACTCTGGTCCAGGTGTACCAGTGTCGCATTTGCGACACTTTGTTCGCATTTGCGAACTTGGCTGGTTCTGGCGGGCATCGCATTTGCGATAATGGGTTCGCATTTGCGAACCCAACCTTGAACTGTCTTCTTCGCATTTGCGAGAAATTCTTCGCAAATGCGAAGCCAACAGCTGGGTGAAAAACCAGCAGTGCATAAATTCAGAAATTGATCCTACGGCCTATCAAATCTTTACCCGAGTCCCCCGGGCTCCAAACCAAACATGTACACAACATCAAAAACACATTATGAACTTGTTCGTGCGATCACATCACCAATATCACATCGTTTTCATCAAATCAAGCCTCAAATTCATGATTTTCATACTTTTGGTTTTTCAAAACTTTCAAACTTGGAACTCAAGGTCCAAAACGTCTCAAACGACATCCGAATGTCACCAAACTTTACAGAAATCACATATATAATATTTAAGACTTGTAACGGGTGTCGGAACCAAAATACGAGCGACTTGAACCGGGCGTCAGAACCAAAATACGAGCCCGATACCAAGGTCAATTAATTCATTTTCCTTTAATAATTACATCAAAAACAATTTCACAGAAAAATTCATAACTTGGGCTCTAGGCCTCGGAATTCGACTCCGGACGTATGTCCAAGTCCCATATTTTCCTACGGACCTTTCGGGACCATCCAATCTCGGGTCCGGATCCGTTTACCAAAAATGTTGACCGAAGTCAACCATATCAATATTAATATCATTTTTATCCAAATTTCTCATAGAATTCATATTTTTCTATCACAAAAATCTTTCCGGCTACATGCTCGAATCGTGCACGTAAATCGAGGCAACATGGAATGAGGTTTTCAAGGCCTCGGAAGCTCGAAATGACTAATAAAAATAAGTGATGACCCTTTGGGTTGTCACAGTCTCCACCTCTAAAACAATCGTTCGTCCTCGAACGGACAAGAGAGGGAAGTACGTGAGTTAGGGAACAAATGAGGGTAGCGGCTCCGCATATCGGACTCGGACTCCCAGGTCGATGCCTCAGGAGGCTGACCTCTCCACTGAACACGCACAGAAGGATAACTCTTCGACCTCAACTGTCGAACTTGCCGGTCTAGAATGGCCACCGGTGCCTCCTCGTAAGATAGATCATTGTCCAATTGGACAGTACTGAAGTCTAACACATGTGTGGGATCGCCGTGGTATCTCCGAAGCATAGATACGTGAAAAGCTGGATGCACGGCTGATAAGCTAGGCGGCAAAGCTAATCTGTAAGCCACCCCTCCCACTCTGTCTAGAATCTCAAATGGACCAATATACCTAGGGCCGAGCTTGCCCTTCTTCCCGAACCTCATCACGCCCTTCATAGGCGACACTCGGAGCAATACTCGTTCACCAACCATGAAATCTACATCTCGAACCTTACGATCCGCATAAGTCTTCTGCTTGGACTGAGCTGAACGCAATCTCTCTTGAATAGTCTTGACCTTATCCAAGGCCTCCTGAACTAAGTCTGTACCCAACAACCGAGCCTCTCCGGTTCAAACCATCCAACTGGTGATCAACATTGCCTACCATACAATGCCTCATACGGAGCCATCCGGATGCTAGACTGGTAACTGTTATTGTAGGCGAACTCTGCTAATGGAAGAAACTGGTCCCACGAGCCTCCGAAATCAATAACACGGGCTCGAAGCATGTCCTCTAGAATCTGAATAGTCCTCTCGGACCGGCCATCCGTCCGAGGATGAAATGCTGTACTCAGCCGAACCCGGGTGCCTAACTCCTGCCGGACCGCTCTCCCGAACCGCGAGGTAAGCTGCGTACCCCGATCGGAGATAATAGATATCGGGACTCCATGGAGACGAACAATCTCCCTAATGTAAACCTCCTCTAACCTCTCCGACGAGTAGGAGACAGATACTGGAATAAAGTGTGCTGACTTGGTCAACCTATCAACAATGACCCAAATAGCATCAAATTTCCTCCGAGTCAAAGGAAGTCCAGTAACGAAGTCCATAGTGATCCGCTCCCATTTCCACTCGGGAATTTCAATCCTATGGAATACACCACCAGGTCTCTGGTGCTCATATTTCACCTGCTGACAATTTAGACACCGAGCGACATACGCAACGATATCTTTCTTCATTCCGCGCCACCAATAGTGTTGCCGTAAGTCCTGGTACATCTTCGCGGCGCCTGGGTGAATAGAATACCGCGAACTGTGGGCCTCTGCTAAGATCAACTCTCGAATCCCTTCGACATTGGGCACACAAACTCGACCGTGCAATTTCAATACCCCATCATCATCTAGATTTACCTGTGTGGCACCTCCCCGCTGTACTGTATCTCTCAACTCACGCAAATGAGGATCATCAAATTGCCTCTCACGGATACGCTCTAATAAAGAAGAACGAGCGACCGTGCGGGCTAACACCCTGCTAGGCTCAGAAATGTCTAATCTCACGAACCGGTTGGCTAAGGCCTGAACATCTAGAGCTAATGGTCTCTGACTGACCGGAATATATGCAAGACTACCCATGCTGGCATACTTTCTACTCAAAGCATCGGCCACCACATTGGCCTTACCGGGTGATATAAGATAGTAACATCATAGTCTTTTAGCAACTCTAACCATCTCCGCTGTCGTAGATTCAACTCCTTCTGCTTGAACAAGTACTGTAGGCTTTTGTGATCAGTGTACACCTCACATGTCACACCATATAGATAATGCCTCCGGATCTTTAAGGCATGAACCACTGCTGTTAACTCAAGATCATGAACTGGATAATTCTTCTCATGTATTTTTAACTGCCTCGAAGCATAAGCGATAACCTTACCATCCTGCATCGATACCGCTCCAAGCCCTGTACGAGATGCGTCACAATAAACTGTATAAGGCCCTGCACCTGTAGGTAGTATCAACATTGGTGTGGTGGTCAAGGCTGTCTTGAGCTTCTGAAAGCTCGCCTCACACTCCTCTGACCACTGGAACTAGACACCCTTCTGGGTCAACCTGGTCATCGGGGCCTGCAATAGAAGAAAACCCCTCTACAAATCGAAGGTAGTAACCTACTAATCCCAAGAAACTCCGGATCTCGGTCACTGAAGCTGGTCGAGGCCAATTCTGGACTGCCTCAATCTTCTTTGGGTCTACCTGAATACCTTCCACTGATACAATGTGACCCAGAAATGCTACCGAACTCAGCCGAACTCACATTTAGAAAATTTGGCATATAGATGGTTATCTTTCAGAGTCTGAAGAACCACTCTGAGGTGATGCTCGTGCTCTTCCTGGCTGCGGTAGTACACCAGGATGTCATCTATGAAGACTATCACGAACAGATCTAAGTAAGACCTAAATACCCGATTCATCAACTCCATGAATGCTGCTGGGGCATTGGTCAACCCAAAGGAGATGACCAAGAACTCAAAATGCCCATATCTAGAGCGAAAGGCTGTCTTAGGAATGTCAGCCGCCCTGATCTTTAGCTGATGGTAGCCTGACCTCAAATCTATCTTAGAGAATACCATCGCTCCCTAGAGCTGGTCAAACAAATCATCAATCCTCGGCAGTGGATACTTATTCTTTATTGTCACTTTGTTTAATTGCCGGTAATCAATACACATCCGCATCGAGCTATCTTTCTTCTTTACAAATAATACAGGTGCACCCCAGGGGGAAACACTGGGCCTGATAAAGCCCTTCTCAAGAAGGTCCTGCAACTGATCTTTCAACTCTTTTAGCTTCCGGCGGGGCCATACGATAGGGTGGAATAGAGATGGGCTGAGTACCCGGTGCCAGATCAATACAGAAATCAATATCCCTGTCGGGTGGCATGCCCGGCAGGTCTGAAGGAAAAACCTCAAGAAACTCCCGTGCAATAGGGACCGACTCAATGGAAGGAACTTCTGCGCTGGAATCACGAACATAAGCCAAATAAGCTAGACACCCCTTCTCGACCATACGTCGAGCCTTAACATAAGAAATAACAGTGCGAACAGAGTGGCTTGAGGTACCTTTCCACTTTAATCGGGGTTATTCTGGCAAGGCTAAGGTCACGGTCTTAGCATGACAATCTAGAATAGCATGGTATGGGGACAACCAGTCCATCCCCAATATGACATCAAAATCCACCATATCCAAAAGCAACAGATCAACACGGGTCTCAAGACCCCCAAATATAACTACGCACGAACGATACACTCGGTCGACTACAATGGAGTCACCCACTGGTGTAGCCACATAAACTGGAATATCCAGAGCATAGCTGGGCACGGCCAAATACGGTGCAAAGTAGGAAGACACATATGAATATGTAGATCCAGGGTCAAATAATACTGAAGCACCTCTGCCACACACAAGAATAGTACATGTAATCACGGCATCTGATGCCTCTGCCTCCGGCCTGGCTGGTAAAGCATAGAATCGGGGATCTGCACCTCCCCTCTGAGCTGCGTCTCTAGGACGACCATCAACCGGCTGACCTCTACCTCTCGCTGGACGGTCTCCACCTCTACGGTCTCGACATCCACCTCTATAATCTCTACCCCCGCCTCTGGCTGGCTGGGCAGGCTGAGGGTCAGCTGGGGCCTGAATCATAGGACGAGGACCTCGCTGCCGAGAGTTGCCCGCTGCTAGAGGGCAATACCTGATAAAATGACCTGGGTCACCACAACCGTAGCAACTCTTAGACTGATAGGGCTGCTGGCCCTGGCGACCCGAATGGCCTCCACGAACACTCTGAAGAGGCTGAGCATTAATAGGAGACTGGTCTGAATAATGCCCACGAAAACCACGATCACCTGGTCCACCCTGTGAAGCCTGAAGGGCGGAATGGAAAGGCCTGGAAGACTGGCCTCTGTCAAAAGATTCTCTGCCACCAGAAGAAGAACCACTAAACTTGCCTGAATGACGAGGCCTCTTGTCCTGAAGAATAACCGCCTCCCCGAGCAAGAGCCATCTCAACTCTGCGTGCTTCATTAGCTGCCTCCTGAAATGATATGCCACTCCCCACGCCCATAGCCATCTGGAGTCTAATTGGCTGATTAAGCCCATCTATAAACCTGTAAACCTGCGGACCCTCTCCCGCTCTGTGGGAAGTATCACCACTACATGACGAGCCAAATCGACAAATCTCGTCTCATACTGTGTGACCGTCATAGAGCCCAGATAGAGGCGCTCAAACTGCCTCCGAAGTACATCCCGCTGAGTAGCAGGGAGAAACTTCTCCAGAAATAGCTCCGCAAACCTAATCCCATGATAAAGTTGGGGACCCTGCTGGTCGAGTCAAGCAATAATCTCTCCACCAAGTCCTGGCGGATCCTGCAAGCCCGAATGTACAGAAGTCAACTCCATTTGTCTCCACGATCCCCATAGTCTTGAGAATCTCATGGCAACTGAATAAGAAGTCCTGAGGATCCTCTGATGTGGCACCGCTGAAGGTAGTGGTAAATAGCTTGGAGAACCGATCAAGTCTCCATAAAGAATCAAAAGTCATGGCCGCTCCATCACCGACATGAGCTGTGGCACCTGACTGAGTGGCCACAGCTGGCTGAACCAGTGGTGCCTGAGGCTGAGGAGCTACTGGCTCCGGAGTACGAGCAATAGGAGTCTGGGCCCCTCCTCCAGCCTGAGAAGCGGCTGGTGCAACTGATAATAAGCCCGCTCTGGCAATGCTGTCCATAAATCCCGCTATTCTGACCAAAGCCTCCCGAAGATCCGGGGTAAATAAAGCCTTCTCCTGGGACCTGAGCTGGGCCCACTGGAGCTGCTGGAACCGGAACCTCCTCGTCAATCTCAATATGAGGCTCCACCTCTGGAGTAGCTGCCTGGGGCTGAGCTCTACCCCTACCACGGCCTCTGATACGGCCTCGGCCCCTCACAGGAGCTGCCTGGGGCTCGGGCTGCTGGTCAGCGGACGAAGAAACGCGTGTCCTCACCATCTGCGAAAGGACAGAATAGAAATTCAATCAGTAATTGAGGAACAAGTCACACGACAAGAAAGAACAAATGAGAGACTCTTTCCTAACTCAATAGACACTGAAGAACAAGTTTTTGGATTGAATGTTAGTTTTGAAAGTTTTGAAGAAACTTAGGCTTGAATTCGTGTGTAAATGGTGATTTTTGATCTTTAGGATGGTGTTTTTGTGATTGGAACAAGTCCGTATCATGTTTTGGAGTACGTTGGTGGTTTTCGTTGGGGTCCCGGGGGCCTCGGGATAATTTCGGACCATCAACCGGGCACATAGGACTTGGCAAAATCTGCAGAAAACTGCAGGTTTCTGCCCAGTCATTTAGACCTTCGCGTTCGCGTGACATGGGTCGCGTTCGCGAAGGCCAGGTGGGCTAAGGCATCGCGTTCGCGACAAGGGCGTCGCGTTCGCGTAGTTGCTGGGGATTTCGCATTTGCGAAATAATGTTCGCATTTGCGAACAAGCTGGCTTCTGGGCTTTGTCGCAATTGCGACACATTCTTCGCAATTGCGAAGACATGCAATATATTGAAGGCCTCGCATTTGCGAGGTTAAGTTCGCAATTGCGAACTATGGTCCAGGTGTGCCCAGTGTCGCATTTGCGACACTTTGTTCGCATTTGCGAACTTGGTTGGTTCTGGCAGGCATCGCATTTGCGATAATGGGTTCGCATTTGCGAACCCAGCCTTGAACTGCCTTCTTCGCATTTGCGAGAAATTCTTCGCAATTGCGAAGCCAACAGCTGGGTGAAAACCCAGCAGTGCAAAAATTCAGAATTTGATCCAACGGCCTATCAAATCTTTACCCGAGCCCCCGAGCTCCAAACCAAACATGTACACAACATCAAAAACACATTATGAACTTGTTCGTGCGATCACATCGCCAATATCACATCGTTTTCATCAAATCAAGCCTCAAATTCATGATTTTCATACTTTTTGTTTTTCAAAACTTTCAAACTTGGAACTCAAGGTCCAAAACGTCTCAAACGACATCCGAATGTCACCAAACTTTACAGAAATCACATATATAATATTTAAGACTTGTACTGGGCGTCGGAACCAAAATACGAGCCCGATACCAAGGTCAATAAATTCATTTCCTTTAACAATTACATCAAAAACAATTTCATAGAAAATTCATAACTCGGGCACTAGGCCTCAGAATTCGACTTCGGACGTATGTCCAAGTCCCATATTTTCCTACGGACCTTTCGGGACCATCCAATCTCGGGTCCGGATCCGTTTACCAAAAATGTTGACCGAAGTCAACCATATCAATATTAATATCATTTTTATCCAAATTTCTCATAGAATTCATATTTTTCTATCATAAAAATCTTTCCGGATACATGCTCGAATCGTGCACGTAAATCGAGGCAACATGGAATGAGGTTTTCAAGGCCTCAGAAGCTCGAAATGATTAATAAAAATAAGTGATGACTCTTTGGGTCGTCACAAT
Organism: Nicotiana noctiflora; assembly: GCA_032618575.1. Lineage (NCBI taxonomy): Eukaryota > Viridiplantae > Streptophyta > Magnoliopsida > Solanales > Solanaceae > Nicotiana > Nicotiana noctiflora. The sequence continues at coordinate 351,765 of JASVEL010004557.1, forward strand.
CTCCACCTCTAAAACAATCGTTCGTCCTCGAACGGACAAAAGAAAGAAGTACCTGAGTCAGGAAACAAGTGTGGGTAGCGGCTCCGCATATCAGACTAGGACTCCCAGGTCGATGCCTCAGGAGGCTGACCTCTCCACTGAACACGCACAAAAGGATAACTCTTCCACCTCAACTGTCGAACCTGCCGGTCTAGAATAGCCACCTACTCCTCCTCGTAAGATAGATCATTGTCCAATTGGACAGTACTGAAGTCTAACACATGTGTGGGATCGCCGTGGTATCTCGAAGCATAGATACGTGAAAAACTGGATGCACGGCTGATAAGCTAGGCGGCAAAGCTAATCTATAAGCCACCCCTCCCACTCTGTCTAGAATCTCAAATGGACCAATATACCTAGGGCTGAGCTTGCCCTTCTTCCCGAACCTCATCACGCCCTTCATAGGCGACACTCGGAGCAATACTCGTTCTCCAACCATGAAATCTACATCTCGAACCTTACGATCCGCATAAGTCTTCTGCCTGGACTGAGCTGAACGCAATCTCTCCTGAATAGTCTTGACCTTATCCAAGGCCTCCTGAACTAAGTCTGTACCCAACAACCGAGCCTCTCCCGGTTCAAACCATCCAACTGGTGATCGATATCGCCTACCATACAATGCCTCATACGGAGCCATCTGGATGCTAGACTGGTAACTGTTATTGTACGCGAACTCTGCTAATGGCAGAAACTGGTCCCACGAGCCTCCGAAATCAATAACACGAGCTCGAAGCATGTCCTCTAGAATCTGAATAGTCCTCTCGGACTGGCCATCCGTCTGAGGATGAAATGATGTACTCAACTGAACCTGGGTGCCTAACTCCTGCTGGACCGCTCTCCAGAACCGCGAGGTAAACCGCGTACCCCGATCAGAGATAATAGATACTGGCACTCCATGGAGACGAACAATCTCCCTAATGTAAACCTCCGCTAACCTCTCCGACGAGTAGGAGACAGATACTGGAATAAAGTGTGCTGACTTGGTCAACCTATCAACAATGACCCAAATAGCATCAAATTTCCTCCGAGTCAAAGGAAGTCCAGTAATGAAGTCCATAGTGATCCGCTCCCATTTCCACTCGGGAATTTCAATCCTCTGGAATACACCACCAGGTCTCTGGTGCTCATATTTCACCTGCTGACAATTTAGACACCGAGCGACATACGCAACGATATCTTTCTTCATTCTGCGCCACCAATAGTGTTGCCGTAAGTCCTAGTACATCTTCGCGGTGCCTGGGTGAATAGAATACCACGAACTATGGGCCTCCGCTAAGATCAACTCTCGAATCCCTTCGACATTGGGCACACAAACTCGACCCTGCAATTTCAATACCCCATCGTCATCTAAATTTACCTGTGTGGCACCTCCCCGCTGTACTGTATCTCTCAACTCACGCAAATGAGGATCATCAAATTGCCTCTCACGGATACGCTCTAATAAAGAAGAACGAGCGACCGTGCGGGCTAACACCCTGCTAGGCTCAGAAATGTCTAATCTCACGAACCGGTTGGCTAAGGCCTGAACATCTAGAGCTAATGGTCTCTGACTGACCGGAATATATGCAAGACTACCCATGCTGGCGTACTTTCTACTCAAAGCATGGCCACCACATTGGCCTTACCTGGGTGATATAAGATAGTAACATCATAGTCTTTTAGCAACTCTAACCATCTCCGCTGTCGTAGATTCAACTCCTTTTGCTTGAACAAGTATTGTAGGCTTTTGTGATCAGTGTACACCTCACATGTCACACCATATAGATAATGCCTCCAGATCTTTAAGGCATGAACCACTGCTGCTAACTCAAGATCATGAACTGGATAATTCTTCTCATGTATTTTTAACCGCCTCGAAGCATAAGCGATAACCTTACCATCCTGCATCAATACCGCTCCAAGCCCTGTACGAGATGCGTCACAATAAACCGTATAAGGCCCTGCACCTGTAGGTAGTATCAACACTGGTGCGGTGGTCAAGGCTGTCTTGAGCTTCTGAAAGCTCAGCTCACATTCATCTAACCACTTGAACTAGGCACCCTTCTGGGTCAACCTGGTCATCGGGGCTACAATAGAAGAGAACCCCTCTACAAATCGATGGTAGTAACTTGCTAATCCCAAGAAACTCCGGATCTCGATCACTAAAGCTGGTCGAGGCCAATTCTGGACTGCCTCAATCTTCTTTGGGTCTACCTGAATACCTTCCACCGATACAATGTGACCCGGAAATGCTACCGAACTCAGCCAGAACTCACATTTAGAAAATTTGGCATATAGCTGGTTATCTTTCAGAGTCTGAAGAACCACTCTGAGGTGCTGCTCGTGCTCTTCCTGGCTGCGGGAGTACACCAGGATGTCATCTATGAAGACTATCACGAACGGATCTAAGTAAGGCTTGAATACCCGATTCATCAACTCCATGAATGCTGCTGGGGCATTGGTCAACCCGAAGGACATGACCAAGAACTCATAATGCCCATATCTAGAGCGAAAGGCTGTCTTAGGAATGTCAGCCGCCCTGATCTTCAGCTGATGGTAGCCCGACCTCAAGTCTATCTTAGAGAATACCCTCGCTCCCTGGAGCTGGTCAAACAAATCATCAATCCTCGGCGGTGGATACTTATTCTTTATTGTCACTTTGTTTAATTGCCGGTAATCAATACACATCCGCATCGAGCCATCTTTCTTCTTTACAAATAATACAGGTGCTCCCCAGGGGGAAACACTGGGCCTAATAAAGCCTTTCTCAAGAAGGTCCTGCAACTGATCTTTCAACTCTTTTAGCTCCGGTGGGGCCATACGATAGGGTGGAATAGAGATGGGCTGAGTCCCCGGTGCCAAATCAATACAGAAATCAATATCCCTGTCGGGTGGCATGCCCGGCAGGTCTGAAGGAAAAACCTCGGGAAACTCCCGTGCAATAGGGACCGACTCAATGGAAGGAACTTCTGCACTGGAATCACGAACATAAGCCAGATAAGCTAGACACCCCTTCTCGACCATGCGTCGAGACTTAACATAGGAAATAACAGTGCGAACGGAGTGGCTTGAGGTACCTTTCCACTCTAGTCGGGGTGATTCTGGCAAGGCCAAGGTCACAGTCTTAGCATGACAATCTAGAATAGCATGGTATGGGGACAACCAATCCATCCCCAATATGACATCAAAATCTACCATATCCAAAAGCAACAGATCAACACGGGTCTCAAGACCCCCAAATATAACTACGCACGAACGATGCACTCGGTCGACTACAATGGAGTCACCCACTGGTGTAGCCACATAAACTGGAATATCCAGAGCATAGCTGGGCACGGCCAAATACGGTGCAAAGTAGGAAGACACATATGAATATGTAGATCCAGGGTCAAATAATACTGAAGCACCTCTGCCACACACAAGAATAGTACCTGTAATCACGGCATCTGATGCCTCTACCTCTGGCCTGGCTGGTAAAGCATAGAATCGGGGATCTGCACCTCCCCTCTGAGCTGCGTCTCTAGGACGACCATCAACTGGCTGACCTCTACCTCTGGCTGGACGGTCTCCACCTCTACGGTCTCGACCTCCACCTCTATAATCTCTACCCCCGCCTCCGGCTGGCTGGGCAGGCTGAGGGTCAGCTGGGGCCTGAATCATAGGACGAGGACCTCGCTGCTGAGAGTTGCCCGCTGCTAGAGGGCAATACCTGATAAAATGACCCGGGTCACCACAACCGTAGCAACTCTTAGACTGATAGGGCTGCTGGCCCTGACGACCTGAATGGCCTCCACGAACACTCTGAAGAGGCTGAGCATTAATAGGAGGCTGGTCTGAATAATGCCCACGAAAACCACGATCACCTGGTCCACCCTGTGAAGCCTGAAGGGCGGAATGAAAAGGCCTGGAAGACTGGCCTCTGTCAAAGGATTCTCTGCCACCAGAAGAAGAACCACTAAACCTGCCTGAATGACGAGGCCTCTTGTCTGAAGAATAACCGCCTCCCCGAGCAAGAGCCATCTCAACTCTGCGTGCTGCATTTGCTGCCTCCTGAAATGATATGTCACTCCCCACGCCCATAGCCATCTGGAGTCTAATTGGCTGATTAAGCCCATCTATAAACCTGCGGACCCTCTCCCGCTCCGTGGGAAGTATCACCACTGCATGACGAGCCAAATCGACAAATCTCGTCTCATACTGTGTGACCGTCATAGTGCCCTGATGGAGGCGCTCAAACTGCCTCCGAAGTACATCCCGCTGAGTAGCAGGGAGAAACTTCTCCAGAAATAACTCTACAAACTAATCCCATGATAAAGCCGGGGACCCTGCCGGTCGAGTCAAACAATAATCTCTCCACCAAGTCTTGGCGGATCCTGAAAGCTTGAATGTGCAGAAGTCAACTCCATTGGATTCCACTATCCCCATAGTCTTGAGAATCTCGTGGCAACTGAATAAGAAATCTTGAGGATCCTCTGCTTGGAGAACCGATCAAGTCTCTATAGAGAATCAGAAGTCATGGCCGCTCCATCTCCGGCCTGAGCTGTGGTACCTGACCGAGTGGCCACAGCGGGCTGAACCACTGGTGCTTGAGGCTGGGGAGCTACTAGCTCCGGAGTATGTACAACAGGAGTCTGGGCCCTTCCTCCAACATGAAAAGCGGCTGGTGCAGCTGGTAATAAGCCTGCTCTGGCAATGCTGTCCATAAAACCCGCTATCCTGACCAGAGCCTCCCGAAGATCCGGGGTAAATAAAGCCTCTCCTAGGACCTGAGCTGGGCCCACTGGAGCTGCTGGAATCGGAACCTCCTCGTCAATCTCAATATGAGGCTCCACCTCCGGAGTAGCTGCCTGGGGCTGAGCTCTACCCCTACCACGGCCTCTGATACGGCCTTGGCCCCTGCCCCTCACGGGAGCTGCCTGGGGCTCGGGCTGCTGGTCAGCGGACGAAGAAGCGCGTGTCCTCACCATCTGCGAAAGGACATAATAGAAATTCAATCAGTAATTGAGGAACAAGTCGCACGACAAGAAAGAACAAATGAGAGACTCTTTCCTAACTCAATAGACTCTGGAGGACAAGTACACTTTTGACTCGGGCATATATATAACATGTTCCTTAGATGGGTTTACATCCTCTTGAGTGTCACGACCCGGATTTTCCCCCAACATCGGGATCGTGATGGTGCCTACTCGTGGTAGCTAGGCAAGCCACTGTATTCATACTATCCCGTTTTTAATACAATTTCATAATTTATTTATCAACAAACCATAACTTTAATTAAATAAGTGCGGAATACTTTATCGAATTAGAAATAACTAGTTACAAGGTAAAAATCATACTGAAATCCTCTACCCAAGACGTGGAGTCACCAACTCACAAACTACTACTGAGTACTACACATAAAAGTTTGAAAGAAATATAACATAATTCTGTTTGTCTCGGAACAAAGAGACTACAACTAGTAACATAAATAAAGAGAGAGACGCCGGGCTTGCGGACGTCTGCAAGCTACCTCGGTCTCAAATGTGATCAACTCCCACACAATCGAATTACTGCCGCTGCTCCTGATCGTAACCTGGACCTGTGCAAAAATGCACAGAAGTGTAGTATCAGCACAACCGACCCCATGTGCTGGTAAGTGCTTGGCCTATCCCGGCGAAGTAGTGACAAGCCTAGGACCAGACACCCACATAAACCTGTGCAGTTCAATATATATGTATACCACAGAATAACAAGAAATAACCAAGTAATAACACAATAAGGAATATCTCAAAGAACTCAACAATTAACAACAGTTAAAAAGTTCACAAGGAAAACAAAGTAAAATGGAAACACAAGTAATATCAAGTCAAGGAATAGCAAGCAGTTGCACGGCATCACCCTTCGTGCTTTTACTCTCATCCTCACCAAATAAGCAAATAAAGTACACGGCATCACCCTTCGTGCTTTTACTCTCATCCTCACATCTATAGTACGACATGATCCTTCGTACATGGTTCAATAACAGCGCACGGCATGATCCTTCGTGCATAATCAATAAAACATGGCACGGCATTAACCTTCGTGCATAAATAATAAATCAAGGCACGGCATCACCCTTCGTGCATTATCACTCTTCCTCACCCAAATAACAATCACAGTTAAGGGCAAAGAAAGAAACAGTAATTCATAAACCGTCCCAACAAGGGCAATCAATAATCATCTTCACAACAAGTCCCGACAAGGGAGAACAATAACAATTCTACAACCCGGCAAAGGTTCAACAATTCATCTGCAATTATGTCTCACAATAAGCATTATCAACGACTCACGGTCATACTAGACGTCAGTGTATGGATGCTCGTCACCACAGCACATACACCGCACTCGATCACATAACACATAGCACATAATCCTATTCCCTCAAGCTAGGATAGAACAAACACTTACCTCGAATGTTTATGAACAATTCAATCCGTGGCAATGTCTTTTTCTTTCAAATTTGGCTCCAATCCAATCGTATCTATACACAATTGATTTAATATCATCAATACTACTCAACAAACTAATTCATAAGGCCAATTACAACTTTTACAACATTCTGCCCGGAATAGTGAATTTCGACCCCGGGCCCACATGGTCGGAACTCGGGGTTCGGACCAAAATCCGGTTACCCATCCCCCAACGAGTTCAAGTATATGATTTGTTTCAAAATCGGACCTCAATTCGAGGTCCAATTTCCCAATTTATGAAAAACCCTATATTCTATCAAAAACAAGAAATTCTACCATGAAAACCTTTGATTTCTATTGAAAAACATGTTTAATGATGTTAGGAATTGAAAGAATTAAGTAAAAAGTGACTTACAATTGTTTTGAAGAAGAAGGAATCCGTGAAGAATCGCATTTGCGAAATAATGTTCGCATTTGCGAACAAGCTG